>CM051493.1:9183068-9209088 GCA_028031935.1 Paedocypris micromegethes
TTTTTTTTTTTATATTTTTATATATAAAAAAAAATTTTTATATATAAATTTTTTTGTAAAATTATAAAATAATTTAATATAACAATGTGGTTATAAAAAAATTAAGACTGTAAGGCAACACTCCTCACAAAGCTGGAAGCATTACTCGCGTCATTTATATCAGTCTAAATACAACCTAATGTGAGCTAATGAACTTCTGAGAGTGTGTGTGTGTGTGTGTGTGTGTGTGTGTGTGTGTGTGTGTGACAGACGGGCCATTATGGATGTCGGAAGATAGTCACATATTTGCCTGCAAATACTGTCAACAATAACATTAGCATGATTTGACTGCTGGGAATTGTACTATATTACAGGAGCCAGTAGTGACATATCATCTTCTCACACACACACACACACACACACACACACACACACACACACTGGTGCGGTGGATAATATTTATTCATCCATCTTCAGATTATCAGTGCAGACTTTCTGTGCTGATCCGCTCTAAAACAGTCACACACACACACACACACACACAGCGAGAGTTGACGTTCCCTCATCCATCTCTCTCAATTGCCTCAGTCACTTCCTCTGCCGAGCGACGCCTTCTAACACACACACGCAAATTCCTCTGAGTAGAATCAGATCTGAGGCCAGAAGAAGCTTTTGCCCTGAGCAACTGTACCATTGTGTCAGAACCGTGATCCTGCCTGAAACAAAAGCTGACAGCCTGCGCACGGACACACACACACGCACGCACACGCACAGTCCGTAAACATGAAAGTCAAACGCAGGTCAGCTAAGAATATTTCTTGCTGGTGGCATTTCTCAGTGTTCTCGGAAAGGTAAACACAGCCACACACACACACACACACACACACACACACACTTTCTACGCCACCCCGAAGCCAGTCAGTCTCTGACAGAGATCATCGTCACGCTCACCCGGCCTGAAGACCTAGTAAAGAAAATAGATGGGAGACGTTCATATTCGAATTCGACAAATGAGATTGCCATGGAAACAGTTGACCATAAAAAAATAACTAAATACGTTCCGCATCAGTTAATCGATGATCAATATTAGTAGTGTCTATGGTGTAAGCCGCTAGTAAACCGCACGTTCACCAGTCGCCGGCGCTTTCACTCGCCGCTTGTGCGGAATTATGCATATTCATGAACGTCAATGAAATTTTCCATGATTTGTGGTTTCCGTTCAAGCCGAAAATTGAAAATCTAAAAGGAAATACAGGATTCCGCTGCCCGCCGTTATTGGACACTTCACCGCGGAAAGAAAAACTGTCTGAAATTGTCCCGATGTTCTTTTCGGAGCGTCGAGAGCACATTCACCCCGCGGATGGAAGGTGTTTAGCGCCGTGGCAGCCATCTTGTTTCTCCCCTTCACGAACCAAAACGTTCTTTTACAATACTGTGCAAAACAAAATGTGAATTTCCTGTAAATCGGATCTCTGAAACAAGGTGATCAGAAATGGATCACGACAAGAAATAAACACACACGGGTTTGGAGGGCGGGGCAAAACCCAAGACATGGCCCGCCCACATCTGTTAAGACCAATAGGTTCGCTGCTAGCACTTTATATTAGCTAATGAGTGAATTGACCTGCCGAGATGAACGTTTGCGAAAATGTTGCGGAAAAAACCTAGGCGTTCACCGTGTTACACTTATGACGCGTTTACTACCACTGTTGTAACTATGTAATAACTTTGACGTGTTTTAAATCCGACTGTTTTTTTTTGGTCGCTTGGTCCATTCCAAACAAGTCTTTGGGTTGACGATTCACACATTTCTAGCGCCATAAAACGGCTAAATCTATAATAAAAAATGTGGCGGTGGCTCAGGAGCCTTGCTGGGAATTCGTCGATTACGTGAAAGCAAAAAAACTTTAATTCGACGTCTCTTGCTAATAAAGATCACAGTACGTTCTTCGCATTGTTAGACGAAAATCAAACGTCTTCCGCTTTGCCCCAGCGGCAAATTAGCGACTTGTTATTGACGCTAACATCACAATGCCATTTTGTTCTCCATGAATCTTTAACCGATCGTTCCATTGATTCATTTTTTACACCCGTCTTTTATTCCTCCTCGTTTAAAGTCTTTAGCCGTTATGCGCCGCTATCCCAACATTCCGTCGCCGGACTCACACGTCGGATGCTTGACGACTTGACAGTTGCGTAACGTTCCACTTATTATTTAAATTACCGGCGAGTGATTGAGATGTTCCCGTCTCTCAAATGTCACTCCTGATCCTAGTGGGACCGAGCGACGGTGGAAAACAATGATTATAATCATGCAGATGACGCAGCATCGTGATCATCCATCACGGCGAATGCCGCGCTCAAGAAGCTCTTGACTGCGGCAGGTAGCGGCTCCGGACTGTTATTATTCCATTCAGAGACGAATGACTCGAAACCAAGCCTTTTGGGGCCAACGAAGGTCCGGGAGAAAAAAAAAAACCAGATCAGACCAGTATCGTAAGTCTATGTTTCACAACCCCCGGTCCACGGAAGTATGGGATCAGACTAGTGCCAAAAATATAAAACGTAAAGAAACTTGTTCAAACGGACGGAAATTATTCACAGTTCCGTTTCGTTTTTTCTTATCATTTTCGTTCGCAATCTTCACACTTTGGTTGTTTCATCAGTAAGGCTGCATTTTCTGCTTAACCAAAGTTTGGCATTTTCTCTGCACATTATTTTCCAAAATTTCTTAATAATGTTAATGCTTCTAATGTTATTTGTGATACCGCGTGACGCTCACACACAAAAAGAGATGCAAACGGAAAAACAATTTTGAAAACGGAACGGTTCTTTTTCCGTTTCTAAGCCGCAGAACTGTATTTGTTCAAAATACAAACGAGGAAATATAACCAAGTCTCATTTTAAAAGGAATCTGACGAGGTGTCGGAATATAGATTTTTTTTTTTACGTTTTTTAGGTAAAAAGACGCTTCAAATATCACGCTTTAGTGTTACAACTTGAATTATGAAAGACAGACAGGTACTCACACAGAAACTGAGGAACATGACGATTGTGCAAAGACTGACAGAGAGATAGGAACAGCTGGCAACAATCAAACCGATGATTACGCACAAAGACTGGAACAAAGGCTCATGGGAAATGTAGTCCATGTCTAGTAACACTTTATACTCATATTTTGGTACAACAGTTTTTACATTTTGAAAGTATGTTTGAATACAAAAAAAATAATACTACTACGTATGCTAAATGCTAAATTAAAAACTACATTCTGACAAATTAACCACCCCACCCGGGAGTATTATCAAAAGTCCATGTCTCTAGTCCATGAACGTAATATTTATATTCATATTTTGGTATAACAATATTTTTTTTTAATACATGTTTAAATACAAAAAATTAATACTACGTATATGTTAAATGCTAAATTAAAAACTAAATTCTGACAAATTAACCACCCCACCTGGGCGTATTATCAAAAGTCCATGAACGTAATATTTATATTCTAATTTTGGTATAACAGTATTTTTTTTATTGAATACATGTTTAAATACAAAAAATTACTACTACGTATATGTTAAATGCTAAATTAAAAACTCGATATTGACAAATTTACCACCCCACCCGAGAGTATTATCAAAAGTCCATGTACGTAATATTTCAATATAATATTTCAATTATCAAACGTTGACCGGTTCACAACGACAAAAAGGTTGTGGATCACTGGCGTACGTAGACGTTCCTTCTCCGGCTCATCCCAGTAATGGCGCTGGTGGTGTCACCTGGAGAGAGTATCTGGGTGTGCTCATTCTGGAGGGCTTTTCTGGAGTGTTGCTAATTCCGGCCTGCGATTGGAGTGGAAATACCCATTTAGCTGATGCGCCAGCCATCCCAGAGCTAAGAGCTTGTCCTTCAAAAAGCCGTCTGCTCCGACTCCAAACAAACGCTTCTGAGAGGGGATTTATCACGCCGCTTATCGTCAAAACTTTTCATTATTCCACGTTTGCGCGGATGAGAGAGAGCGCCGCCGCCATCGGAACAAAATGTGTCCTAATGTAGCATCACTGTGATGTCCAATAAAGCCCAACAAAGTGAAACCCAGCGATGCTACGAGTGAGAGATGACTTGGCTCATTTCAAGAAAATAGGACTCGCATCTTCTTGCTTAGGAAAAAATGCAAATTCTGATGATATTTTACACTAAATCGAGACATTTTTCATCGCCGCACTTCCTGTAACAAGAAATGTCAAGAGAAATGTTCTTGTTTTAAGAACACAATGTTTCTAAATGTAAGAAACTAGCTGCTTTTTTATTTTAAAGTCAATGAGAACAAGAACTATTATGTAGAAGCAAATCTACCGCATAACAAGATTTTTTGTCTTGTTTAATCTGTCTTACCAAGTAACATTTCTCACCCCTTTGGCAGATAATTGTACTTCATTACATTTTTTCTTACTCATTTTGCTCTTTATTTTCTTACTTTTTCATGTGTAGTTTTTGCAGTGTGTGATGTCCAATTAAGCCTGAGCGGAAACAAATTGATTTGTTTATAATATTGTTTTATAATAGTTTTTTACAATATAAATATTTCTTATCTATGTCTAATTTATTTTTAACATTGTTTGTTTCAATTTTTTAATGAAACTTGGTTTTGGGACTATTTATTTATAATTGAAATTATCCATTCAATTAATATTTTTTTAATTCCTTTTTTATTCCAAAAAAATATTTTCTTCGCCGTGAATCTTACTCTTCCGAATGAATGGCTATATTGGTTCATTTCATTTTTCTTAGCAAGTTTAACGTTTATAACAATATTGGTGTTTTTCTCTTTTGAAAGGGACCTGTGCCAGTGCGCCAACTCTTAGGAGTTCTTTTATCGCCCTTTACCCTACACCTACCCCTACACCAAATAAACGTTTCTGAGTGGTGTGTGTGTGTGTGTGTGTGTGTGTGTGAGTGAGGGGATTTTTCACGCTGCTTATCGTCAAAAGTTTTCATTCTTCCTCGTTTGTACAGATGAATCCGCCGAGACCAAACATAAAGTGTCGTAATGTAGCATCACTGTGATGTCCAATAAAGCCCGAGCGCAAACACACTGATACCCAGCGGTGAGGAAGAACACATATGGAGAGTGTAGGTGTTGTGGTGGGTTAATAAGGATCTCGGGGTGAGAGAGCGAGAGGCTTCAGACGTAAGTGACACAGGCCTTTAAATACAAAGACAAGGTTCGTTCACGCCGCCACCAACCGAGATTATGAATTATGAATTCCTTAACCCGACAAAGGCATCAGAAGAAAAGCATCTACACCTCACGCAGAGCCGCTGTGACGAGAACAGCCGCATTTCAGCTTGTTTTTATAAATGTGTGTGTGGTGTAAAAGTGACGGAAGAGAATAGACAATATATATTTAAATGAACTGCAAATTAATTCAAATAACTGAGTCTGTGTGGGAGAAAAAGTATGCGTTTTTTACATAGTACTGCATGAAAACGGATGAAATCAAGATCGTAACCATGATGACTTATGCATGAGCTACTTTTATTCACTTCTATAAATTAATTACACTTTTTAGGCAAATACAATGACAGAAATGGAAAAACGGTTATAAATATGCGCTGTGTTTATGTTTACTATTTAGTAAATAATGTTATATAGTAATAATGTGTTTTCAGAATGAGATGAAACGGGAATTAAAATGTGTTATTACTAATTTATATAGATATATATATATATTTACTACACCTGTACTCTCATCAGCTCCTACTTGTTGTTTTGCGAGCAAACAGGTTGTGTTTTACTCTTTGATAAATTCATTTCACAAACATTATTATTAATTTATCACAGAACACAACAGTTATTTTTATAATAAACGGCTGGGTGAGGGCAAATGTATAGATGACAAATGATAAAAAAAAAATAATTAAAAAATTAACATTTAAAATAAAAAAATAAAAACATTAGAAGGGGGGGAAATTATGTTCTCTTCATGACAATCATTTCATTTAGTCAATTTTTTTTCTGAATTGTATTAGTTCAATTGAGTCATTGTTTAATCTAGTCATAGAATAATATATAAATATTAAGTAACAATATATGAAGGGATAATATAATCTTTTAACATCACATAATATAACATACAAAAATTCTACATTCTTAATAAATAAGTATATGTGGACATAAGCAGTGTCAATTGATCAGTATATAACACCTTATTTTTTTTTAATCATAAAATTTTGCCGTTTTTCAAACTTGACACTGTTGAAGAAACATTACACATTCATTACAAGAGCTGGAGCCAATCAGCAACTCTGGCTCAGAAAGTGGGACACACCCCCTGGAATGGTGGCCGACCAATCACAGAGCGGGACACACAATCACACTCTCACTCACATCCACAGACTGCACACACGTTTCAGGACTTTATCCACCATGACATGACATAAAAATGGCAGTTTCACAACCGACGGCAAATTAAAACTCAACCGCTTTGAAAACAACGTGAAGTGTTGCGAACGCTCTCGATCGGCCTGGCGCCAAAGGTTAAAGGAAGCTGTGAACCCGTCAATGACCCAGGAAGCACACACACACACACACACACACACACACACACACGCTAAACCACGTCTTCAAACGTGTGTGTGTGTGTGTGTGTGTGTGTGTGTGAGCGTCTGCACGTACGCACGCGGCTGTGATTATTTCTGAATTAGAATTATTGGAATCACATTAGATTGTCTTTGTGTGTGTAGATTTTCTTTTTTCATTTGAAAATTGCTGACAAGAGGGTAAACACACACACACACCACACACACACACACACACACACACTCGCACACTGTTTACGAAGCTAGGCAACATGTAAAGAATGCAAATTTGTAAGTGCTATAACAGAATGTCACGGAGAAATGAAGACAGTGAGAGAGGAAAAAAGAGTCAGACAAATAGAGAAAAGACAGCAAAAAAGAGACAGCGAGCGAGAGATAGGTGTTAAAGGGAGAGAGAGAGAGAGAGAGAGAGAGAGAGAGAGAGAGAGAGAGACAAAGAAAAAGAACTACTGTATGAGGTGTAAAGTGAGAGAGACAAAGATATTGTGTAAAAAAGAGAGATAAAGACTGAGAGGGAGAGAAATAAAGACTGTGAGTCAGAGAGAGAGAGAGACAGAAAGAGAGAGAGAGATAGTATAAGGGGGGAGACTCTGAGTCAGAAATAGAGATAGCATAAACAAGAGGTGAGAGAGAAGAGAAAAGAAAGAGAGACTGTGAGAGAGAGAATGACAGACAAAAAAACACAACGAGTAAAAATGAAAAAGTAAAAGAAAGAAAAGAGCGAAATTGACAGAATGAGAACCATACAAATATGACTGAAAAAGGGAGAACATTGCAAAAAAAAAAAAAAAAAAACGAATGGGAGACAGAAAGATGGATACATAAAAGAAAATGAGATGAGAAAATAAGAAAGAGAAGCATTGAAGGTGAGAGAAAGGAATAAAAAGAAAACAAAAGTGGTAGATAAAGAAAGAGAAGAAAAAAATGGAAACAAAGAGTGAGAAAGATAATGTGTGTGTGAGTCATTCACACACATCTATCTGTCTGTCTGTCTGTCTGTCTGTCTGTCTATCTATCTATCTATCTATCTAGCCACCCATTCACCCATTCATCCATCTCTCTCTCTCTCCTCTCAGCCTGGAGAGCGTGTGCAGGTGTTGCTGCTGCTAATGGCATGAAAACGTACATTTCCAGGAGAATAATGCGTCCATTTCCATTACGGTCCAGCAATAATCTTCTGAAGGAAACACTCTGAAGCTGCACAGCACAGCTTCACTCGTCTTCATGCCGCTTGCGTCCATCCGACATATACAGTCTGGTGTGTGTGTGTGTGTGTGTGTGTGTGTTTGCGTTTTTGGCACAGTGTTTTTTAAAGACGGTGAGGCGAGATCTCCATCTTTAGGCATCACTCTCTTCTGGCAGCTGTGTGTGTGTCTGTGTGTGTGTGTGTGTGTGTGTGTGTGTGTGCGTTTCGGCCAAACACTGACGCTTACAGGAAACACTCGGGCAAACATTCATTCAGAACCGAGTAAATGCCACTGCAGGAAGATTTGAGCGAGAAATGTCAAATAGACTCTGATTCGTGAAGGATTTTTGGTTCGTCAGTCACTGTCGGACGTTTCTCACTCATATCAGATCACGTGTCACAATAGTCTAAGAGATAAAGCATCAATTAAAAACAAGAAAGCTTTCCAAAGGCTAAAATGTGAAAGGAAGAAAGGAAGGAAGGGAGGATGAATAAATGAAAGAAAAGAAGCCGGGAAGAACAAAAGAAAGGAAGGAATAAGGGAATAAAGAAAGAAAGAAAGAAAGAAAGAAAGAAAGAAAGAAAAAAGAGAAAGAAAGAAAGAAAGAAGAAAGAAAGAAAGAAAGAAAAAAAAGAAAGAAAAGAAAAGAATAAAGATAGATAGATAGATAGATAGATAAGATAGATAGATAGATAGATGATAGATAGATAGTAGATAGATCGATAGATAGATAGATAGATAGATAGATGATAGATAGATAGATACATAGATAGATACTAGATAGAAGTGTCCTTACCAAAGTGAATTGGCGAAAAATACTGTATGACAACCGACTTGAGTGAGTGAGTGAGTGAGTGAGTGGGTGAGTGGGAGTGATTGAGTGAGTGAGACAAGAGTGAAGAAATAGAGAAAAATAGGAAGAGAGAGATTTAGACTGAAATAAAGATAGGAAAGACAAAAATAAAAAGAAAGTGTGTTAGAGTTAGAGAAGTTAGAGACAAAGAAAGAAAGAAAAAGCAAAGAAGCGAGAGAGAACAGAAGAGAGAGACAATAAAAAGAAAAGAGAGAGAGAGAGAGAGAAAGAGAGATAAATACTGGCAGATGAAGAAACAGAGTGAGAGCGCTGCCGCTTTGCAACGTTTTGTAAACTTCACTCAGTGATTGGCTGTCAATCTTCCAAAGGCGTGTCTTCAACGTGATTGGTCACCGTAGAGGTAAAATTAGAGAAGCATCTGTATGCTTGTGCTAATGCTACTGTTCGCTATGCTAATACGTACGGACATATAAATATATGTATAGCCCGCATAAGTGATGCACAAATAGTAAATAATGACTCACATTATGTATGTAATCCACTTAAAATATGAATGACGGGCAAGTGCTACAAAACACAAGAAAACATCCGGCACAATCCATCAAAGTGTAAAAAACCAAGCGCTAACCATGTAAGCCTCTTAAAAGCCGCGCGGCTACAACAGAATTGCACGCGAGCGAATTTTCCCGAATTGCTCGGAAGTAATTACAAGTTTATAAACGTTCTTTTGTGAGCAAGATGGCGACGGAAGCCACCGGAAAGACGTGGTTCGTAGAGACGGCGGCGTTTAAACAGGTGGCGGAGAGAGTTGTGACCCACTTCCTCTGTATTCAGGGTCTCTCCGTACTAAACACTCTCCTCCGCTTGAGCGAACACAAGACCCGGCCATAATCGACGAGCGTAACAAGTGGCGGACTGCGAATCTGTCGCGAGCGATTGCCCTCGGGCGGCGAGTCGTGCCCTTAAACTCTTCACAATGGCTGTTTTCCGCAGGAGCCTTCAAGACAATAGAGTGAGTAGAGTCATACACACCTGACCCGCCATGATGAATATCAGCCCCGCCAGCACACACACACACACACACACACACCTTCTCTAGGGTTTGGATTCTATCATTATCTCTCACCTTGTCACGGTCAACCTGAAAGGCTTTTTCTCTCCACCCCCTCTCTCTCTCTCTCTCTCTCTCTCTCTCTCTCTCTCCAGTCGCCTCTTCTTGGCATTTTGGTGCCTTTTCATTTCTTCCCCGATCGTCCCTCATTACTCGCTTTGAATTGACTGGGCCAAGAACAGCGTAGGGATGGGAAGAATGCACCCATGATGCTTTTGTCTTTGCTGACTAATTGAAGGACGCCTCTCTCTGCCCGTCTCCGGTTTCAGACGTTATTTTGGAGCATCCATCCTTCAAGTTCTCCTTCGAGACGAGGAATCCGAGGTGACCGTTCTGCTTGGGGACAGACTGGGACATCTTGGGAATGCTCTATAGAACTATGGAATGTTCTGCCTAGCACAATTCGGAACTCAGAATTAGTGAGTCAATTTTAGTCTAGACTGAAGAAGCGTCCCTTCAACAAAGCATATATTGACCTGTAATAATAACTTACATAATAAGTTAATATAATCGTATAGAAAGGCTGCCTAGTTTAGTGCACGGAACCGAATCACACCTGCACCTCCTAAAACTGTCAAAATCTTTAATTATGGCTCTTCATATTTTCCTAACGCTTTGTTTTTTCTGTGTTTCACTCCTCTCCTGAGCGCCGAGTGCCTTACGACCACCTGGAGGAGTGTGGTGCCACCAGATGGACATGACATCTATCAGACCGCTTGAGTCTCCTAGGAGCTTTGGGTTCATCTTTTCTATGATGCCTCCTGGGCCTCTGTAGACCTGATGACGCTGTTTTAGTGTAGAAATGGAGACGCCTCTTTCCCCACTCAGGAGTGAAACACCTCGCGGAACCATCGTCAAAATGGCGCGGAACAACCAACGCACTGATTTTGTAGTGTTAGAATGCCAGAGGAGACTGGCACCAGAGAGCCGGGTTCTCCCCAGGGTTTTTCACTCGTTAGAGTTTTTTTTACTGTGGCATATGTGCTTGATAACCATAGCCATTTTCTTAACACCAATTACTAATGAATAAACAACCCTCTTACACATCAGTTAATCACACATGCTCTTTGAGACAGTTAAAACATGTGAAAAGCGCCTAGCAAATGCTCACAACTTGAACTTGTCTGGAATGGCATTTGCTCGAATATGAAAGACTGGAATTCTGCTCGCCGCTTTTTTCCAATCGCCCCCCGATGCAAGACGGCCTTCAAACCCGCTAAAAAGTCCTCGTGACGCACCGGCGCAGAGCGGAGCCTTGCTCTTAAAACAACGCCGGTGATTTTCCGCGGCATCGACGTGAGAAAAAGTCTTCTCAACCCAGAGGAAATCTGCTCCTGCAAACTTCCAATGCATCAATTAAAAACGAAAGAGAAAACACACTGGCGCGTCTCGGCAGCTTATAAATGTCACTCTCTCATTACCAGATGCCTCCGGTTTACTGATCTCAGACCAGCGTTTAAACCCTCTCCCTGAGAAGCCATTTTTCCCTCCTACGCACTCACTGACAGAACGGAAGAGCGATCGGGAGAATAAATTAGCATTTCAGAGAGAGAGAGAGAGAAGGCATGCAAGCAAAAGACAGGAGAGAGGAGCGATTGAGTTATTCTCAGGAGGTTGGTAAAGACGAGCAGAAACTGTGTGTGTGTTGGGGAGGTGTGTGTGTGTGTGTGTGTGTGTGTGTGTGTGTGCCTTACAGCTCCACAAACAATCCAAAGCACATCGACGCCAGAACTCAAACGCACAAAATGACGAGTCTTTTACACGGTAAGTTGCCCAATCTCCACCAGTTCGCTGAGGAAAAAAAAAATCCAATACGNCCATCGAACAGTTCTAAACTGCGAAAACAACAAAATTACTAAATAGTTGCTGCTCAATAATGCATCAGATATTCCCCGGGAGCCGGAGTCTTACTTACACGCTAAAACACTCATGTTGCTCACGTCAGAGCGTCTGCGGACTGCTACTTCCTGGCCATTAAGTACGGCTTTTTCAACCGAACTGACAGGTCACTAATTGCGAGGGACAGCGCCTCCGGAGTTTCCCAAGGTTCAGTGTCTGGCTCAAGGGCTCGGCGGTAATAGAGCAGCACCGTGATCTCAGCAACGCTCCAGTTCATGGATCACACTCATCTGGGACCAAACCTCCACTCGCCACATTACCGCTGCGAATCGCTAGCTACTAAGCTATCGCTCCTGCGATCCGGAGCCGCATACTAATGTCGCAACCGGAGCGCCGCCTCCGACCTCGGTATCTCCACGAGCTGGTGGACAGGAATAAATAAACGCCGCCGCAGCTCAGTCCCTTTATCTGAGTGCACCAGCGTTGGGGCGAACTAATGGAATGTTTAGAATCCAGAGCCTGTGGGGACGTTCCGATTCAAATTCCAAATGCGTTTATTAATTCCGCTCATAAATGAAGTTCCCCTCCTCGCGGCGTATCGCAAATGAGATCCCTTTCCATAATTTGTCTTTGTTGAGCTTCACAGTGCGGCATTGATCTGAAAGACTGCGAGAGGAACGCCTCTGACAGAGTCAAGACGACGAGGGGCTTCGTGTGTCTGACGCGTAAATCATCACCGGGAAACGCTCGTGTTTGACACCTCGGACACTTTCAAATGTTTGAATTCAAGCCGCTTTGGCCGGTGCCACATTGTTTCCCCCTAAACTCACGTACTTTGGCTTCTATGATGGACTGGAAACCATCCACAACCTCTACAAATCACACGCCGAGACGTTCTGCGCTGGAAGTCTGGCAGTAAATGCTTTCATAAATTTTGTCGTTCGCGTGTTACGGAGATGCCGGGGGGATTCTGAATGAAGACAGTTGAAGTTTAAGAGATTTTAACCTTCTAAACAT
This sequence comes from Paedocypris micromegethes, assembly GCA_028031935.1. Lineage (NCBI taxonomy): Eukaryota > Metazoa > Chordata > Actinopteri > Cypriniformes > Paedocypris > Paedocypris micromegethes. Next base: position 9,195,622 of record CM051493.1, read on the forward strand.
TTTTAAGCCACGGTGACTGACCCGAAAAGCAGCTCAAGTTTTTAAATAACTTTCTGCACATGGTTGGACTCTTTGGAAGCAAAATGTGAAGTTGTTTGTCTAAAAACATAAATGATAAATTCATTCCAAACGTGAGGATCTAACTTCAGCACAGACACAAGGGTTCTGGAGACAGGTGGAGCTTGCAAGACCTTGGTACATGCCACCACTTCCTCACAACTTCAGTCCTCTCCTACTTGGTTTACCCAAATAAACTTCAGTTATTCCACTGGCTCAAGGTCTCCACTGGCTTCCAATTCAAGAATTTCCCTCAGGATTTAATATAGTATATACCTACCTACCTAGCTCCTCACTTTGTAAGTCTAGTTCCCACATACATTTACAGCCTACTCGGACCCTACTCAACCTTCCTATCTCTCTACTCTTCCTCGTTACAACGTCCCTTTCCTCATAAAGTCAGCAGTTTAACACATACTTTATCTATTTGTTAACCTCGTTTTTGTGATCCAAAGGCTCAAATTAAAATACTTTTACGTTTTTTAAATACGTTTAAAATACGTTTCCTGTACTTCAACCAGATGGTGTTAACAAAACCAGGGTTGCCGATTTGATTCTCAAGAAAATGGTTCCATTCTCAGGACCTTCAAACTCTCAAAATCCAAACAATTCCAGCCTTGAATCAAATTTAAAATTTCAAATTGACTGTAAGTGCAAAATCGTTTGGAAAGAAATAGCTTTTCTACATGAGGAAACGCAAATATATTTTAGTTTGGTTTGGGCGTCACAGTTTTCTTCCGGGTCCCGGGTTTCCTCCCCCAATCCTGCGGCAAACTGGTGTCTGAGAAATCCACCAATGGTGCGAGAGTGCAAATGTGTGATTGGTGGACCAATCCAGGGGGTGTGTCCGTCTTTTAGACCCACTTTAAGAATTGGCTGCAGCGCCTCGTGACCCAGAGATGGAAAAGCAGTTCAGAAAATGGACGAATTAAGGTTTCTGGAACTGTTATTGCCAACCAGTACAATTTCTTCTCAGCCAACGTCATTCAGATGGAAATATGCACAGCAGACGGTTTTACCTGCGAAACCTAATTTCAGTCTAAACCTGATTACCCGTCTGGATTAGCGGCCTCGCTTATTGTGAAGAGCTTGGAAATTTCCATTTGCACAGCCATTATTTCATCAGCACCACCAGGCCGCTGTTTGGAGACACCGACTGGGAACTTCTCTCCGCGCACACACACTCCATTAGCACCAGTACACACAGCCCGTGGTGAAGACCGGAGATGTGGCACAGCGGGAGTCGATTCATGCCCTCCAGGCCACAAGTCGCCAAGTCATTCTGCCTTCTCCCCTTGCAATCTAGCAGAGACGCATGAGGTTTTAAGCTAAAGCCTCCAAATAGGCCGAGACACTCTAAATTCATGTTCCACCTCCTCAACCCCATCTCCCGAAGAACTCCAGATGAGTGCACACACACACACACACACACACACACGAGGAGCTCCCACAGAGCTCTAACACCGCACTTTAGCACGGTGGAGACTGACCCACCTGCTACTCCACAGCCTCTTCAGTCTGATCGGCCTCTTAATGCTAAATAAACACCTCTCTGCAGAGCTTCCACCGTGACCCCGATGCGCTTTTCTTCCTTCCCGACAGACAACGCCGATAATCTCTGCCACAACAAAAACACTCGCAGGGATGCCCGTAAACAACTCGGCCTGGAATCATTGTATAGAACGCGCCGCTTTAGCCCTGCTACGCCACGGAAAAAAAAAAAATCAATAAAAATTTCAGATGAAGATCTCTAAAACTGGCTCAATAACAGTAATAAAGAAACAGAAAGAGTCAAAACAGTCAGAAATGAAGAACGCAAGCAAGCAGAAAAAAAATCCATGGAACAGACACAATCAAAACGCTCAGTCTGCTAAACAGGGGATAATAATTCTTCGCTATGGCGTCTGATAAACAGAGAGCTTGAAACAAGCCTGAGCTTAAAACAATTGCTCTGCGCATGTGCAGTCTGACTGAAGAGCAAAGGATCTTGGGGAATGAAGTTCTGACCACTAGAAACTTTTTGTTTTCTATTATTTAAAAAAAAAACAATATCCAAATGATACGTATGAATCACAAGCGAATTTTTTTAAATAAAGAAAAAATTGTAGTTTTAAGAGAATATTAACATATTTGAACCAGAAACGTTAATTTAAAAAAAAGTAAAAAAAATGTTTTTTTTATTTTATTTTGTGCCTGAAAAATCAGTTGTGTGCTTATATTCACTGGGTGCTTATATTCGCGTAAATAATGAGGAAGAGGAAAAAAACAGCTCTATTGAATAGTAAAAAAATATATAAAAATTGAAATGAGCCGCTTTATAAGGTCACTGACAGCATAAAGTGACCAGTGTTCAAGATGGATGGGTTTTTTTTTTTTTTTATTTTAGCTGGAGGTTTATCACCTTCTCACGTCTCTCACTCCCAACAGATTCGTATAAGAAGCACTTCCTGCTGGTGACCTCTCAGCTTCAGTGTGGTGAGAAGACATGCTGAAATATTCAGCGGTATGAAATGTTTTAGGCTTGACATCCGACGTCATTTTCATGGAAACCGAGGGCTCAGTGATGCCACGTAAACTCAAAGTGACCCGGAGTAGGAGACTCTAACAGATTGGTCATCCATTATCAATAAAGCCAGAAAATCACAGAAATGTGCTTGTGACAGGATTTAAACACTACGGTGAAAAAAAAATACAGTAGACTGACGTTTTTTTTTCTTTAGTCTGAGTTCTGCTCCAAAGCCTCCTGTGAACATCTAATGTCTGCAATACAAGGAAACCAGCACTAAAATGCCTTTGTAAATTCTCCTTTTTGTTTAAGTCATAAATCATCCTCTCACAAGCACAGCTGGGGATAAAAGTAGGAGCAACCGGCAAAGCCAGTGTATCGCGCTGTCGAAATTACAATAAGATGTAAAAGTGACTTTTTTTTTTTACCAAATTACCGAAAAAACTAATTATGCAATAAATCATGGCTGACGTGCGTTTACATTCCATTTTTTATGATAAAGTGAAAGTGCGTAGTTTGTCTGAGGTAAGTTGAAGTGATGTGTATTGTAAGTTTACCCTTTGTTTTTTCCTTTTTTAACTTCCATATACTTTTGGTAGTTAATTGATTAATTAGTTAATTGATTATTTATTCACAAACAAGTAAATGCCGATTTTACATGATGGTTGACTGTATTTACTTCTTGCAGTTTTATTGTTAAACAATTTAAATCATTGTTAAACAAAAAAAATGTAAAAAACGTAATCCTCAGATTTTTTATTTAATCATTACAAATTATTACTTAGACCAGAGACTTTTAATCTTGCACTGTGTCGAAATTCCAAAAAGATGTAAAAGTGACTTTTTTTTACTGAACTACCGAAAAAACTAATTATGCAATAAATCATGGCTGACATGCGTTTACATTCCATTTTTTTTTTTTGATAAAGTGAAAGTGCGTAGTGTGTCTGAGGTAAATTGAAGTGATGTGTACTGTAATTTCACTTTTTATTTATATTTATATTTCCTTCTATAACATCCATATATTTTTGGTACTTAATTGATTGTTATTTATTTACAAACAAGTAAACACAGATTTTACATGACAGTTGACTGTATTCTAATCCTCAGTAATCTTGTAATCTTAATACAATTTAATCCTCAGATTTTTGAATTCATCATTATAAATTATTATTTAGACTTGAGACTTTTAAGAAAAATCACACATTATAGTGTTTCAAAATGAAAATGTGAACTTCACAGGTGACATCTTGAATGCTAAAACGCTCCTCCTACTCCTCAGCCTGCTCTCACCAAAACAACAGAAACTTCACACCTTAGCTTCTCAGCATGTCATTCTAGTAGATAAAAGATTACTGTTAATAATAATAATAATAATTGAAACTTAATTATTGCCTACCAATACCAACAGTGACCACACAAACCCGGAGCAGTGGGCAGCCTCAAGCCATGGTGCCCTTTTGAGGGTCATTTTGCCCTTTTTTTTGCCCAATGACACAGTTGTTAAGAAAGGTGAGCTTGTCAACGCTTAGAGAGGGAAAAAAAACACCAACTGTTACATCCTGTGCTCGCGAGAGATGTATATGCTATTCCGGAATCATTCGGGGAGTGTCTTTTGCCCAGGACGACAGCCGGTGCAACTCCTCCTATTCATCCCATCAGCGCTGCCCAGGAAGTTGAAAAGAGGATGTGATGCAAAAGAAGAGGCGACGCATTGAGCAGCAAACGATTGATGTTTCGAGACTGAATTTCTGAATTAATTTCTGAGTTAATTAAGTGTTTCACCGTCTTCCTCACTGGACGATTTCGTCAGCTCTTCAAGGTCTGTGTCTGTGAGCGTCTGGAAGTGTCGAATCTCGTTGACGTAATGCCATGAAGTCATATGTAATGCAATGAACCATCAGCAAGAGAAGATATGACTATTTAATAATGGAATTAACAAAATATTTGGAGTCTTCAATTATCGCGGCTATTTTCAAAATTTCCGCATAATCGGTGCTTTTGGCCGTAATGAAAAAAATCTAGAAAATTGGTACATCTGCGATGATTGAACCGCGATATAGTGCGGGTTCACTGTTTTATTATTATTACATGTGTTCATTTATGGTCTGTGTTTGTTTGTTTATTATGATGTGTGTAGTGCGTTATGGTGATGTTTGTTTATTTATTTGTTTGGATTTGTTGTTGCTGTTGTGATGTGAAATTTCCCTGCTGTGGGACTAATAAAGGATTTTTCAATTCAATTCAATTCAATTCAAAACCCCCTTTTTTACAACGACGAGCAGGAAGTGGTAACACCAACCCAGAAATCAGATCAGGCTTTGGATCTCACACACAAATCAGTCACAGATAAATGGCTTTAAGAGTTTGGCTAAGCAGTTACAGGTGATTAGGTGAGAGCTCCACCGGCTTAATGCTTCTTGAAGCTCGCACACATACGCACACAATTACCCCTAATCATTCCACAACAGGTGGCCGGTGGTAGTCCAGGCTTGAGGTGAGCAGCTCAAGTGCCCTTATTATAGACTAACAAAGCGCCCGCCGTGGCAGCGATGAAAGCCTGACAGTCCCGTTTTAAAGGCCGTCTCACTGATAGCAAACTCTTTACCCAAACGCCTAATCATTTCGATGCACTAAATCCCAATCATAGTGAAATTACAGCTTGGCTCAAGATCTTTAGATTGGAGAACCGTGTGCTGACAAAAATCTGGGAGCTTGATTAACCACTCAACTGGCTTAAGCCACGGAGCCCGAGTGCTGGTTTTCCAGAGTCCGACTGGAGTGTGGTCATGAAGCCCCCGGGCTGGCACTTGCGTAACATGTCACACTTCACCGGGGGGTAGGGGTGGCTTCACACTATGCCAAGATATTCTGGTCGGTTTATTTTAGAATTGTGCCCTTGAGTCACACTGTATTTTCTTGAGTTGACAAGTAGACCCCGTTTTTCATGGTCATTATGTTCCCAAGCATCCATTGTCCAACATCCGAGCATTGTTTGGGGGGGGGGGCATCCTGGTTAAGCAACATTTTTTCAAAAACTTTTTGGGCTTAAAGTTCCTGGCTTAAAGCCTGGCGGAACTTTTATTTTGAAGTTTTCGTCTCTGTTTGTTGCTGCTTCACGTTCCTCGTCCCAGGTGTTTTGTGTTAATCGTTAATCTCTGTATTTAAGTCCCTGTGTTACATGTAGTCTTTGCCAGTTTGTCAGTTGATTTTTCCTGTCACTCTCGCCTTTTGTCTTGTCTTGTTTGAGTTCATGTTTTGGATTATCGTGTGTACCGACCTCTTGCCTGCCCCGACTACGGTTCCTGAATTAAACCCTTATTGGACATTTAACGCCTTGTGTGCCGTGATCTCGCCCAGGAAGCGCACGTGAGTCCACCCTGCCTTGCTTTGGTGACAGTCGCCCCATGATAGGGTCCCTGCTTCATTCTCACAATTTTTTTTCCGCCTCTTCGGATGCTGCTTGTTGTGGTCCAGTGGTTGGGAATTGGATTGTATCCAAGTGGTTGCAGGTTCGAATCCCTACAAGTGAGTCTTTAGGCAAGAAGGTGACCCCCACATGCGCGCTGGCTTAACACTGCCCACTGCTCCGGGTTTGTGTGTGTTCACTTCACAGAGTATGTGATTTCACTGGGTGAGCACAAATTCGATACTGCCCCTAGTGGCCACAGTGACAAACTCACTCTCTTGATTGTATGTACCTCGCGGGATCAGTTTGTCGTACTTAGGCGGGAGACTACCGTTATAACTTTATTATCAGGCCTCTTTTTGATATTTTTTCATAGGGCAAAATTGTCCGCTGAGGCGTGGTTGTAAACAGCCAGGACACTTTGGCAAGCAGCCATGCCTGTGATAGAAAATTTCATAGCTTTATTGTTGTGTAGTCGGTGAGCACAAACTAAAGCAGTCAAATGTGCTGCAACAACTGCGAAATTCCATTTGCCGTAAATCGAAGTTAGCTGTAAATTAGTTGCGTCGACTAAGAGACAAGGAACAGGTTCCCTGCCGTCTTACCTTGCAGATAGACGAGTTTGCTGATTAGAATAAAAATATATTCTGAAACGCCTCATCAATATGTTAATTGCTCCAAAGACGCAATGGAAGAGATGTCGTTAAATCAGGGCCAAACCCCCTCGCTCTGGACGGAGCATCTTTCCCCCCATTTTGTAGACGGCATAACCTTTTTAAAATGGATTGAAATATGTGGTCTGACCTATAGAGCGAGGTACTTTCTTCCACCGTATTATACATTTTCAGCTCTTTTGAAGTGTGTAATTTAAAAGAAGTAAATAGAGCAAGTCACTCGTCAGATCCCAGTGGGGGAACTTAGTGCCATCCATAAAAAACCCAAGCCAACGAACAACGCACGCAGAAGGTTAAATCAATAGCTAAAAAACAAAAACAGCCCGCGCTGACATATGCTAAATATCATTCATACATAATGTGTTTGTGGCTGCCACGACATAGACAGTATTTGCTTTTGGTCACGTAGAATAAAATGCGCCGTGGCTTTTCATGCATATGAAATATCTAGGAGCGAAAATCTGAAAACATGAATATGATTATTCAACTGACTGCAGCCGCTCGGCCAATCTGGCCATCGCTGAAGCTCGTTCTACGTGCTCGATTTTATTCACATTATTCACAAATTGGGGCAAGACAATGAGACTGATGAGGGTCCGCGCTCCTCAAGCACACATATCTGAGACGTAATGAGTCTGCCGCAGAAAACTCATTCATCACAAGCTTCTGGAAAAGCACATGTTCACTTATTAGTAGGGACGCACCGATACCACTTTTTGGAAAACGAGTACGAGTACTTGCATTTCACTACTCGCCGATACAGAGTACGCAATAAAAACACGATTTAGATCTACAGGTAATCGATTTAGTCAGATAATAAAAAAAAAAAAACAAGGGGTTAGTTTGGAATTAAGAACATGTGTTTCAAATGAAAAGCATGTTGTATGCAACATATTATAACTATTGAAAATGTTTATAGTGACAGTGCAAAGCGTTTGTTTAGTACGAGCATTTTTATCAGTTTTACCTAAATGATGATTTAAAACTGATTCATTACATCAACGACGTCAAAAGACTTACTACTTGTAGTACTTGTACTTTATTGATTGCGTGGATTTATTGGGACTGCGTGAATTTAAACGTTAAAGTAGCCAAAATTACTAATATACTAATACGTAAAAAAAATGTACAATATTTACAAAATGTACAAAAAATGCAAACGTTTACTCAAGTACTTTACACCTCTGCCTGAGGTCAGACGAGCTGAACTAAGTGTCATCTTCCGAGGTGACGTAAAATAACTGCGATTCAAGTGAAATATTGACCAAGCTGTTCAGTTTACCGCGTCCTCTGTGCCGAGCACACACACAACCACACACACAAACCTATACGTGAAATCCAACTTGATGTCAAGATTAACACCCTGTGAAGTCCAGGGCGCTACAGGGCGACAGGAAGCGCGTGATTAACAGCGTCCGACAAAGCCAAGCCACAAAGCAAACCGTGTTCGCGTAAACGCCATTCGCCGTGTCTCGCCGAGGCCTCGCTTGTAGGCGATCAGAACACCGCCAGCTATTTTCATGAATATAAAACACAAACGAAGAAAATAGGAGTCAAAGAGTGTGTTTACATGCTCTTTAAGAGATTGATCTCGGACGGAGCGAATCAATAACGTCTTTTTGTTAATGTCACCGTGTCATTCGCGCTTCGGTCTCGGTGCAGCCGCTTTCGTTTTCCTCGCCGTGTAGACCACCTTTGAAACTTGAAAGTAGAGGTGGGCGACATGAGTGAAAATCACGATGTTTTCTAGTGTCCAGATGGTATTGGTATTATATCACGGAGGGGGTGGACGTTACATTTTAGTCGACGTTAGTTAATTACATTATTAGTACAAAATCTGTTTTGTAACTTTATTTAAAGAAATTATTCATTTAGCGCTTTTCTTAGTCCCAGACCAACGCAAAGCCGCTATACGGAAAAAAAAGAGACCAAAGAGTTAAAAAAAAACGGTTAACAAAAAGAAAAATGTCCATCGTTCATTTGTGTTCAGACTATGGGCTACGCAGGGGGTAACCTGGATAAGAATCTGCCATTTTTAATACAGTATGTATTTTAAAAATGAGAGAGAGAGAGAGAGAGAGAGAGAGAGAGAGAGAGAGAGAGAGAGAGAGAGAGAGAGAGAGAGAGAGAGAGAGAGAGAGAGAGAAAGAGAAAGAGAGAGAGAAAGAGAGAGAGAGACAGAGAGAGAGATAAACAAGGAGAGAGAGAGAGATAGAGAGAGAGAGAAACAGGGAGAGAGAGAGACAGATAGACAAAGAGAGAGAGATTACGCTGTCACGCTTTCTTTCTTTCTTGCTCTCCATCACACGCACAACAGAGCGTGAGTCTAAATCCGAACTTCGCGTGAAACAAACGTTTACAAACGACTTTGAGAGAAAAATTAAAAAATTAGCAGAATCTTAATCTTAAAGACACAGTACACAGACATCAGAGCTGCTCGTTTCTGCGTTCGATTAGCAATGTCCTCAATTGCTGTAACAAAACAAAACATCCTATCAAAGTGTTTCAAAACATGCATAAAAATGTAATTCATGATTGTGTGACGGTATCCCCGGTATTGAAAAGTCCATATCAATTCCGGTTTTCACGTTAATACTGGTTTACCGCCCACACCTACATGAAATCGCACGATTCGCGGAGTTTGACCGCACGTCCTGGCTTGTACTCGAGAGAATTGCGGCTTGTACGCTACATCGGACCCGGTTTGAACCGTCCATGTGCCATTAAGCAGCAAAGAGTTAATTAATAGATGTGCGACGGGGTCAAAGTATCGAGAAAATTACCACCTTTTCTTAGAAACACTGCGATCCATCCCAGTAACATTAAAGCCGGGGGCTTACGAAATAAAGGGGCTATGAGAGGAAGATCGAGGGAGCAAGACTCGCCCTGGGGGTCTGATAAGAGGATAAGAAAAGAAGAATGGGGAGAGGAGAAATATAATTAAGCAAGAACACTGCGCCGAGTCCCAGCATGCATCTGCATTAAAGGAAAATGCTGGCTGGCGTACTGTGCGGCACTTTCTGCAAATGGAGCTTTCTTATTACTACCGGAGTTAATACGACTCGTGCATTTTAATATGCAATTTAAAAATAAATCAACAAAAATACACGCCGGCCTACATCTTCATTGGCGAGGGTGTCCGAGCGAGTACATACACACCGACTCTTCCAGTCGTTTGAAATGAACTACGGTATTTACACAAATATAAGCACACCTGATTTTTTTTTCCAATTGTAGGAGCTCAAATACTTGGTGGGTGCTTATAATCGCCGATTTTAAAAATGCACTCAAATATAAGCGATAATTTTCCCACATTTCAAGTGAGGAGCAATCACAAATAAATGGAAATACTTTTATTTACTTATTTTTATTGGCTCAATAATAGAAATAGTCACATAGCGACACTGCTCTGTTAGAACAAAAAATTATTATTATTGGAACAGGCGGAGCATCTGGTAAATTAGCGCTAACGGCTAACGTCAAAAACGAAGAACGTCAAAAGCGAAACGGCCCCCCGCAGTTGATCTACGCCTGCGCGAACTGGAGTGCAAAAACAAAAACCTTTTTTTTTATCTGCCTTCGATATCGATATCGATAAAATGAAGTTTATTGAAGTAAAATGACATCGAAATGATCTTCAGTCTGACGCAGCACATTTTAGAGCAGATCCAAAGACGTAAAAAACAAAAGGTAGTGATATTAAAACGAGCAATAAGATGACATTTTTGTTTGTGTGGAAACGAGAATCAATTCTCAATTATCTAAGATGGTTAAATAAACAAATAAATGAATGAAAGGAAAAACGAGTATCACATATAGTAAAACAATATTGATATGATACGAGTCACAAGTTGGGTTTGTTAAAGGGAGAAAATGTAAAATTAAAAATAATTTAAAATGCTAGTGAGCAAAATAAAAATAATGTTTTTTTCTGTACTTTTTCTACTCTCTTTGTATTACTGTATTTGTAATCATTTTGTATTTTTGTAGTAATAATGTATTACTCTTTTATTCATGTATTCATTTGTTTATTTAACCAGCTCAGAGTTAATTGAGAATCAATTATCGATAAACAGTAAAAAAAAAAACTTCGCCTTAAAAATCTTGTGGTGCTTATATCTGTGTAAATACGGTATTTGCGAAAGGTATTTTTCAGAAACGGCTGTCGAGACATTATTTGCTGACTTTATTCAAGGCTGGCGAGCGTTTAGACGCGAGCACCAAACCAGAACTGGCGATTGCTCCCCTGGTTATTGCTCATCAGCATTTGAAGCTACACTGAAGTATTAGCAAAAGACACACGGCTGGAATAATTACGGCTGTGTGATTGGCAGATTTGGGTTGGGTAAGTGCTGCTTAATCCCCCGTTTCCCGTAAAGTATTAATCCAGACGTGAGGGAGCAGCTAATGTCAGCGCTGGGGTCGGGCGACAACAGTGGCTAATCTGTAATGAGGTCCAATATATTTCCCCTCGCGACGCCACGCCGCCTGATAAATCCTAATTCGGGTTTTGCTGATCAAAGGGGAAGATTAGGCCATTTGTTCACCACTACATCTCAAATATGGAAGCGTTAGAGGAGCAACAGTGTCAGATCAGCGCAGCTTCGGTCTGACGCAGCACATTTTTGAGCCGCTCCCACGACGTAAAACCAAAAGGTCGTGATGTTAAAAGCAGCAATAAGATGGCAACGTTTTTTGTTAGGCCGGCTTGTTTGTAAACGAGAATCCATTGTCAATTATCTCAGCTGGTTAAGTAAGCAAATAAATAAACAAAAGGAAAAACGAAGAATACATAGAGCTGCAGGCAGCGATTGCGTGGTTCAAGCCTAAATACGTATACATATATGTGCGTATAAAAGAAATATATTAAATATTACATTTAAAAATCCCCCTATTCTATTGCTACAAAAGCATTATTTTTTAGAATATAATTGTATTTTCTATAATTTATTATATATTCATATATACGTATGAATTATAAGCCTTAAACTTTTGTTTTATTAATTTTGGTGTCTTATTTACCAATAAATAAATATATTACATATTACATATAAAAACCCCATTACCCTGCTAAATTGGCACTATTTTTTAGAATCTAATTACATATTCTACAATTTATTATAAAATATAAGATTAATATATATATATATATATATATATATATATATATATAAATAATAAGCCTTACAAATTGGTTGTTTTAATTTAGTTATGTTATTTACAAATATAAACAAAACTGTTTATTTGTCAAGTCAAAGTCAAAGAAGAAACAAAAAAAGTGTAAACAAACAAAATTGTTTACACATGTATAAAAGAGGGAGGGGAAAACCTGAAGCACATGTATTGCCGCTCAGTATTAAGAATGTGTCATAATTATTTATTCACTAATGTTTATTTTTACTGATCCATGACCGTCACCATCAGGCCCGTCAGACCGAGCAAAGCAGAAACACTAAACGTCCGTTCCACATCTCTTTATAAAGCACCAATCATATCGACTTTACACATACGTTATTGCGTATAGCCAGTTGTGCCGATATCGTGTGGCTCCATTAGCATCACATCAAGAAGCTTTTGTTTTTCCTCGAATATGTCTGTTAGTACATGTTAAACGACAAACAATAGTACCCCTGGGCAGCACTAGCAGCGCGCCTGTGATGTATTAGCCTCCCGAGCTGCTGAAGCCTGTCCAGTGAGCGCGGTGTTAATGAAAGCAAGAGAGCAAACACTTTCCTCTGGGTCTGTAGCGCCACTGTTGTGAAAGGGTGAAGCGAGTAGAGGAGGGCTAGTGTTCCCGCTAAGCCACTAGCATAAATAGACACCTATAGAGGTGCGAGGTGCCCGGCGGCAAACGGTTTTAAGATCACGCGGCACAAAAACGTAACTATCATCAGCAGTGGCCAACCAATCACACGCCACCGCTGAAGCCAGGCGTTTGTTTTGCTGCCATGGTTACGGCATTTTTCCACTTGTTTGTGTGTCGCCATATTCGAAAAGTGAAATGATAAAAAGAGTGAACTGATAATAAAAGTACACTATGAAAAAAAGAATAAAAGTAAAGCGAGAAAAGAGATCTTTCTAAATAGAGAAGACGGATGAATGGATGGTTGGTTGGATGGATAGTTGGTTGGATGGATGGCTGGGTGGATAGAGTGAAATAATAATAAAAAAAGTAGACTGGAAAAAAAAAAGAATAAAAGTAAAGAGCGAAGATGGATGGATGATTGGATGGATGGATGGAGAATGGATGGTTAGATTGATGGATGGACGAATGGTTGGATGGATTGATGGAAGGATAATTGGTTGGTTGATTGGAAAGATGGTTGGATGGATAGAGTGAAATGATAATAAAGAAAAGTAGACTATGAAAAAAAAAAGAATAAAAGTAAAGAGAGAATGGGGCTCTCTCTAAATTAGAGAAGATGAATGGATGGATGGATTGATTGATGGATGGATGATTGATGGATGGTAGGATTGATTGATGGTTGGTTGGATGGATGGGTGGAGTGATAGATGGTTGGTTGAATGGATGGATTGATGGATGGATGAATGGTTGGATGGAAGGTTGGTTGGATTGATGGATGTTTTGCACTAAAGTAACTGACTACACAAACACAACCACCTGCTATTAAACACAATGCCCCTGAGCTTGAAGACTCTCAACACTGTCTTTTAAAATCCTTATTAATAAAATTTCCTCAGACAGTCGTTCAGATTAATGAGAAGGTCGGAGCGAAAAAGAGAAAACTATGAACAAATAATTAGACATTTCAAAACGGACTGTGATGAGATTCTTCTCAAAAAAAAAAAAAAAAAAAAAA
>CM051493.1:9209106-9245653 GCA_028031935.1 Paedocypris micromegethes
AAAAAAAAAAAAAAAAGCGACACCATGTCCAGATTTCCAGCGTTACAAAATGCATCACGCGAAGGTTGACGGCTGCACATTATACATGCGCCCAAATGAGGGCTGCATATTCATAGCTGACATTTAGCATGTTTTTCACAGCTTGCCGGGAGAGTGCATAAGTAACCAAAATAATCAAGCGCTCTCACACGCGCTTCTGATCCGCCGTAAACACTAAAGCCACACCACCTTGTTCAAACGGAGCGCCAGCGCTGAAAAACACACAAACGTTTTGCAGTAAATATTTGAAGCTGTGCTCATCATTCCACAGAGATCAGACATCGTGATGCCGTGATCCGCTGAAACCTGGTGCCCTGTTGCTCCAGCTATGTCCAGGTTTAAATGTCGACATGTGTGCGCAGAAGCCGCTCTTGGAAAAATATTAGCTGTAACATGTAGTATAATGTAACTATAACATGTCATTTGTTGAACAATATACATTTAATAAATACATATGAATTGTAAATGATTGCATAGATAGATAGATAGATAGATAGATAGATAGATAGATAGATAGATAGATAGATAGATAGATAGATAGATAGATAGATAGATAGATAGATAGATAGATAGATTGATAGAATATAACAACTATATCATATTATTTACAGTTCCATAACCATTTATAAAAAAATTTAAATAAATATTAACATATTTTGAAAAAAAAAATAAAATAAATTACTTAAAAAAAAACATTTGATGGATGGTGTGTAAGAGCATGACGAGGAAGTCATACTGCACAAACACACACACACATGTAACCATCTTTTTTAACCATCGTACTTATTAGCAAAAAAAAAAGGTTCTGCGCTGCTGCGATCATGAAATTTACATTGAATAAAACGATGCATTTGCCAGCGAGACGCGGCCACTTAAACTCCCGTCCAACTCTCTGCTCGTTACCGGCGGCGTCTCAGGAACAAACTGAATAATGCACACGAGGTCCGACACACACACACACACACACACACACACACACACACACCGGGAGAGAAGAGAACAGCTGGCGGGTGTTTCGCTGCTGCTGAAATCAAAATCAAAAACCAAAATCATCCCGTGAAATTTAAATATTTACCGGCACAATCGGTGAGGTGACTGGCTCCCGCGCCGGCGCATGAAAGATGCATTTCTCGCCGAAATCTTGACACGAATCACAACCCGACCACGGCTCGCGGGGGGGGGCGCGTTTTTACATTTAAAGAGTAAAGCAGCGAAAAGGTCGCGTTCCGTCAGTCAAGTTTGCAAGCGGCGGGTAATTGGTGTCTCGCGCCCAGTCGATACTGTCAGGAATGATCTGCCCGCGAGTCGCGCGCAGCAGCGGCGGCGGGAAAAAAAATCGCCTCAGACTGAGATCGGCGGGAATTCTCAGCTCGGGAGCCGTTTGTGGAAGTCCGGTGGCCGTGTGTGCTACGCAGGGAGGGGAGGTAAAAAGCCACGAAGCTTCTTCACAACCACGGTCAGATTTCTTATCGCATTCTTTGAGAAAGTAACCGACTCGTCGACGCACCGCAACCGGAGCCGAGCAAACGCAAGCCGAGATCCGGTTCTGCTCACCACTTACCTTTGTCAACGCAGCTCATGCTTCGGTGTAAATCCGCGGGAAAGACCATGAAATCTCGGTCACACATGCGAAAAGATTCCAGGCGTTTATCCCGTCAGAATTGGTCGGAGACACCGCGGCTCCGTTCGGGTGCTCGGTTACCGGGAAACGAGTGAGAGCGGATGCTGAGGGAAACTGGATGCGGCAGCTCACACACACACACTCTCTCTCTCTCTCTCTCTCTCTTCTCTCTCTCTCTCTCTCTCTCTCTCTCTCTCTCTCTCTCTCTCTCTCACACACACACACACATTCACACACACTCTCGTGCGCGGAGGGAGCGTCGTATTCTGAACGCCGAGGATTCAAATTCGAGTCTTCACGGATTTTTCACTGTCTGACACGTTCGACATCACCGGGACGTACCATTCCGCGCCCGCGAGAAAGGGGGTGTGGCAGGTAGGCTCGTAAATACCCAATCGTCCCGTATTTCAGATTGCTATTACGCGTCCCGTATTTTCATCGTTTCGTATCCTTTTCTACTTTTGATTGGCTAACACTCAACGTCATCGTTCGGTTGATCGGTCATTGATGGGATCAAGTTTGTGCCAACAAAATATGTGCGGACATGGTAATGACAGTGTGATTATTATCAATTATTCAATATCAATTTTGCAATTAAAAATGAATTGCTAAATAATGGTAAAAGAGGCGACATGGTCATTGCTAGTAGAATAACGTTTTTCACTAGTTAATTAAAATATTTAAAAAAATTAAATTAAATATATGTAATCGCAAATATATGTAAGCGCATCACTCCAAAATGTATATAGCTGTGTATATGTATATAGCAATATGTATATAGCAAAGTGTATATAGCTCCAAAAAATGCTATGTGTGCGCTGTTTCCATGTTTGGATAGTTTTTACTGAAAAAAAAAATTTAATATTCTAGCCATCCAATAAAATATGATTTGAGTTCATTTTTATGTTTCGGTGCTCATACTTTCCTGAAAACATATATTACATTGCAATCACAAAGTGATGTTGTCGTCGCCCCGCCTCCATTGCCACACCCAAAACTCCCCGCCCCCTGCAGTAGTGACGGTGTGCGCGAGTCCGCTGGTTTTGCCGTTAGAACAATCTCAGAGACGAGCTGAGAAAACATCAGAGTGTGACTGATTTTTTAATAACTTCAGTCTTCTGAGAAAAAAAAAGCGAGGTTTATAAAACGCGAATATAGGCGAAGTGCGAATAACGCCTCTGCGTCCCAGTTAGACAAACATCGGTAATAGTATGCACATTTCTGGCAATGCACAAAATGGAAAACAACAAATTGCTGTTTGGTGTTTCATGCATATTTCGGAACATTTCACTACTGATGTTTTCCGGATCGCTTACATAGGAAAGAGCTTGGATAATGTGATGCGATACATGGGAATAATTTGAATTTAATGGTGCGGTTATTTGTTCCAGTGTTTGCACCGACCGATCAATACGCTCTTAAACTTAATGAATACAAATCGGTTATGTTTGGCCATCAATATGTTTATCAATGGCTCAATGGGAACACATCTGTGATCAGCCAAGGTCAGAGTAAACTATAAACAATTTTTCCGATGCGACGCACTTCTGAAACAGAAACATTCCTAAAGCCTCTTCAGTGACTCGCGGAACAGAACTCGATCGGTTCTAATGACCTGCTGACATCTGTAAAGACGAGTGTAAAGAGTCTGTAAAGAGCGCTGACTCACATCAGACCAACATTTGGGTAAATATAGCACATGTGGAGATCTGAATCGGCTGAAGACAAGATCGGACCCGATGACTAAATCATTCGTGTGATGGAGAAGTTGGTAACTCGGTGAGTAATATCACAGACATGCACAGTGTCTGTAGGCTGTCATGTAAAGTGGTAATCTTCTTTTCCTTACAATTGTTTCGCCATCATTCCGGGCCGGTCCATCAGTCTAGAGACACCTGGCATGGTGGTGAAACATTTTTACGGAAAAGAAGATATCCAGTTGACATGACTCGACCCTCAGACAATTCCTCCAGGATGACTGAGAATCTCCACCGTCAGATTTTAAAGGTTTATCCGCCTCAGAAAGGAATCAACTGACTCTTAAATGTAGCTCATGTGGTGCTTTGAGTGTAACACTGCGATGAAAATGCTTTTCCATCCATCCATTTTATACCACTTTGTTAAAGAAAATAAGCTTTAAAATGCCTTAAAGGTTTAATATAGAGTAAGCTCGAATCGCAGATGAAAAAGATTGACATTTTCTAAGTTTTTGTGCTTATTGCTCAAATGTGATTTGTCCAGTACTAAAACCTTGAAGTCTCGCAAACTTCCCGTAACTGTCTCTTTGCTCCTATGCCATTCTGAGATTCTTCTTCACACTCTCAATGACTTTATATGGTGATGTTTTTTCTCATCTGCAACTGATTCCTATACATTTCCAGACTTGGGTCTACGGTTGCACTATTTCTTCTCTTCTGAATAAAGATTATAACTGAGGAGCAGAAGCTCGAGAGATCTGAAGGAAACGTTTGCGGAGCTTGGTCTCGGTCTGTGCCACTCCTCTGTGATTGTGAAATTAACTTTAATCATCGTGTTTTATTTCTTTGTAAAGTACAGCAGTTTAAGCAAAGAACCAGTCATAAAGGGTTTTGGACCCAACACACGTTTTTAATTTCCAGGTCATGGGGATCTGGAGCCGATCAGCAATTCCCAGCAATATTAAGAACTTGACATGATGAAGTTACATGATAATCTGTGAACAATGGCCAAAATGAGATGCAGATGAGGTGTTGGTGTTCTCTCCGTTAGACTCGTCACACAGCGAGACAAAACTAAGACTTCACGCCATCAAGAAAACTGCGATAATGTTACGAATGACTCAAATCGTGACTCATACGTGACCAAAACCTAAATATTAATAGACAAGGCGAGAAACAAGGTCGCAAACAGGCCTCCGAGAAAGTAAATTAAATTCAGGAAAAACCCAAAGAGGAACGGATAAACAATCTCCTGCGTTAAAACCAACAGTGGTGAGCGTTTGTGTAATTATTACTAAGCAGAACTCGTGTCCAACCACCACAGCAACTAAACCGACCACAGGCGCCGAAAGCTGCAGGTCCACCTGCTCTGTTATTTACACAGATGTTCAGCACACACATGTTGCTTTTACACCTGTTCTTAGGGCCCGAGGTGGTTCCATACCAACTGACCACTTTACCGAAACAAGCATTTATTTGCCAAGTAATTGCTGGAATTTTGATATCACAATTATATCAAAATAGTTAGTTAGAATAGTTAGAAGCTCAGCTTAAACTATTTCTGCCATAGAAACCTAAAATAAATCAACTTTAACCTGGGTTCTACATGGCTTTCTCTATTTCTGGGTCAAGAGGAGCTGGTGCCGTCAACTCAACCTGGATTGGCCGTTGACCAATCACATAGCAGGACACATTAACACTCACTCACACTAATGGGACATTGTCAAAATCCTGATTTTGGACTTTGGGAGACTCCGGAAACCTGGAGGAAACACACTTAGAACTGATTTTGAATAGAGACCCAAAACAAATATTACGTAATGCTTAAATTAAAGCGTTCGAAACAATATACAAGTCCATTTATCATAAAAAGACAGTTCAAAGCAGTGCAGCGCTAAAACAACGCCTGCTATTTATCGTACAATAAATAGCACATAACGCTCAAAAGCAATCAATAGTAAATACATGTTCACTTGTATTATCGAGATTTTCCACATGAACGCTCACCTCCAGTCCACCAACATCCCAGTGGGGGTCAAAATGGTGGAAATGAAGACCCCAATTACAGCTAACGACTTATCTACTCATCCTAATCACCTTTGACCACTTGAAAGCCTAATTCTGAACTCTGGAGCGACCCGCTGCGATTCAACAAGCGCGGAACTGATTTAAATGAAAGCTGCATATTTCAGCACAACAACACAAATTCACACCGGACTCTCCAGACGTTGGGAAAGATTAATGATGACTGAAAAAACGACAGATGATTAGACGACGAGCTGAAGATTAAACGCCTTTGCGTTTGTTTGTACTCTGCCAACATGTGGCCGGCCTCTTAACTGATTGTGCCGATCTCCCAGCATGCACCTGTTCCGCTCTGATCTGACAGTCGCTTCCTTGGGAGTGTTTATCTTTGTGTGGCTTGAGAGAGCGTGTGTATGTGAGACATTCGGGGTTTTTTCTCGCGTTATGTCTAATCTGGAATCTGTGTTGGTAGCGCGGGGAAAGCGAGCAGAGAAATGATTTTAAGACATTATACAACTTGCACTGTACTTGCACAGAATTCCCCGCTGACCAAACACCAGCGAATGCTTAACATACTTTACAGATTTGAAGGTTATAGTGGGGGGAAAAAATGTGATTTCCACCGGTATTGATCTACACGCTGCTAACAAGAAAGCAGAAGTTCAGGCGGAGTGACGCCTTTTGCTTCCGCGTGCCAAAGAAGTAATCAGCGAGAATTATGACTAGTATTTCATAAATCAGTGCAAACAACAGGCAGGAAATTGAACTTTTCTGCATTCATCACTGGAAGATGCATTAACACAGCTGGTTAAATGTGACTCGGATTTGCTCTACAAAAGTGTAAAGTTTCTAAAAAGCTGTAAAAGAGATTCAATGTTGAGGATCTGTGAAGACGTGTTTTGTGTAAATGATTCATCTCTTCTTTAAAAATCGCAACAACTTAGTATTTCAGGGTTTACTTTATTTATTTTATTTTATTTTTATATCACAGTTCACAGTTTTGTTACAATACTGCTCCTCAAATCCCCCTGGAGGTTGAGTAGGGAAGCGGCAGGTACTCGTTATGGGATCGGTTTTTTTTTCGATTATAATTGGAGAAAATGTATCAGCCATGTTGTTGGAGTATTGATACAAATACTGTCCTGAGCAGTAAATATCACAATATTACAGGTAAACGTGAACTTGGACGAAACAAAAGCCAAACACGGGTAAATTGAAAATGCCAATCCTGTAAATAAATTAATTTAGTTGTTTAGCCATTACAATATTATTAGCAATAACAGACTTTGTTAGCAGTTTCCTTTGAAGTTCATTATACTGTATGTTGATATTAGATTTTATAACATATTGAACCTGGAATAAAAAAAAAAACCCTTTTATTACGGTATTTGCTGGCATCTATGCTGAAACCCATTCCAGGACAGAAGCAATAAAAAAAAAAAAACCCTTCGCCCCTGAAGTTCACGTCTTGAGCTCTCGGTCCTCTCGCTAAAAGAAGGTGAAAATCCGCAATAGCTACGAGGGCAAGCTGTCAAGGTTATTGCTTTGTGTAAACGTCCTTTGGTCCATGAAATTTCCCCCCGATTTTCATTGAAACCATGGAGAAAAAAATCCACAAGGACTTGAAGCAAGTGTTAATCAAAAGCGCGTCAAGACAACCACATACGTCTCGTGCTAGCGACGCAGCGCATGCTAACAGCTGTAATTGTAGGCAAGATATTCGTGAGCTGTGTAAGTGTAGTGAAGCAGAAGAGTTGATCTGCGGTCACACGTTCCCCTGGAGTCTGGACTCTGCTAGTGCATTAAAGCAGCCGGGCCGAGCCTTTACGCTCACATGTTGGCAGGAACACATTTGTAACGCCGGTCTGACTTTCCTAGCGAGATGTTCGGGGACACAGATCATGGAGCTAAAGGGCAGCGCGTGCACAGCTATATGTGTATTTGTTTTATTCCGAGATGAACCGAAGGGTCTATAAAAAGGGGTTACGGGACAGAACTTTCCAGTAATGTGCGCGCCAGCGAATGGCGGATCATCTTGCTCGGAAATCTGACCCTGGTCTTGCCCGTGAACTTTACTCTCAGCATTTGAAATGCACGCGAGGAGGATGACTCTTCCTCTCCGGCAGCTTGTTAAGAATGAATGACACCTTGTCTCCTGCACACTGAGCGAGTGTGTGTGTGTGTGCGCCAGTGTGTGTGTGTTTGGGTCTGATATTACGCCCCACTACCTCCGAAATGAGGGGCTGCATTTTCTGATCCAATGAAGCCTGTGATTAGAATGAAACTTTATGACAACGAGAATCTCTTCTAGCTAACGCCGAGCTTTCTCTTTCTGCTCTCTCTCTCTCAATCTCCATAAATGAGACAAAGTTCCGTGTTCTAGGTGAGCGTTTCCCGTTCATGGTTGGGGTTTAATGGAGTCTTGCTGGTCGCGTTACAGCGCCGCATATTTAGGCCTCGATTACGGATGATTCACGTTCATAATTGCGTGAATGACACCCCGGAAGACTTTGTGAAGTTGGAATGTCAGAGGAGACGGAGACGGCGAGACTTTTCTGAGTTCCTTGCTGTTGTTGACTATTGCTCACTGGTTTTATCAATTGTGAGGCACCAGCCCATTACAGGACTAAGCACAGGGTCAGGACCAGCACAGCCACAGGTGAGAGCGATCTGTACATAACGAGGCCACACAGGTGCTGCTGGCTTCTTGGGCAATCAACCCGCTATAAGACAGAGAGTGTGTGCTGAGGATTGATTGCTCTACATCTGAAGTGCATTTCACTAAGGGTAATTACACCTGTCGGTTGTGCTCGGGTAAGTCAAAAAGTCAGAGTCTCGTCGCTGATCTGTGATCGTATTCTGTCATTTCTACCATGTGGGATTTGATCTTCTGTTTGATTTTTCTTCTGATAGACTCTTTAGTTGAATGAACATTTTCCCGAACCGGGACTGGATTTATTTTCCATGTGGAAATCTGAAGCATTTTATACCTGAAATGTACATTATACATTAACCAGGCATTCTATACAATAGCTGAATCATTGAGCTGGTTTGGATTGACTAATGATGATAAAAAAGGTAACGTATTAATATATACATAATAATATAAAGAGATAGTGCTTATGAAGCTAGTTTTTATCGAAATAACTAAAATATCTTTTCTAAAATAAGACAAATAAAAAGAAATGGACAAAACCTAGATATCTTACTAACACGTCGTATTATCACTATCACCATTTTCAAATGTAGAATACGCCCTGCTTCTGTAAGCCCACACATGTTGTGATTTAGCTGGACCATAAAATAGCAAACTGTAATCACAAAGAATACCAAATTAGCGAAACAATCGGTGTTTGACGGGAGCGGTCGGACCTCGGAGCCTCCAGCCTCGCTAAAGCACGTTTACTGTGCGCTTCGCTCCAAACACACTCGTGATTGAAGTCTGGTCTGGAGATGCGTCTATCAAAGGTTAATTGCTTTTATTGTTTCACTAGATACCGCCGTCACAAATGCTAAGAGGATTGGCGTAAACTCCGGGCCACGCTCATGTTTGTTCAGAAGCCAAACAGAGTGACTTCTGAAAGCCTAATCGACGTCTGCTTTGTGTGTCTGTGTGTTGTCCTCAAAGCAGATGAACAAAACACAGAACAATGAACATAATTTAGCAACAACGGTGAGACTCTGGTTAGGAATCAGTGAGCAAGAAGACAGGCGACAACGGCTAGGAACATTAATAACTGAGAGAATAATCAATCCTAGGAACATTCAACCAGAATTGATTTTTTTTACGCTAACGTCAACCAAAAACTCATTATTCGCCGTGTTTAACAAGAAGACATCTACACATTTGTAATAAACGGAGAACACAACTATCAGTTTCTGAGCCACTTTTCTCTTTCTGGGTCACTGGGAGCAGGAGCCAATCACTGAACTGGTGGCCGACCAATCACAGAGCAGGACATTTCCATGTTCAAATTTGTGGATGTAATCTTATGTAAACTAGAAATTATTGGACAAGATCAGAATAAACAATATTAGCTTTAAAAGTATTGTATACTTAAAGTGTAAATAAAAATTATGATAATTGGAAATATGGTAATTATACACGATTTGGATGTAACGAAGTTTCTGCTGAAGATAGAAGAGAACATGTTGTGTGTGTGTGTGTGTGTGTGTGTGTGTGTGTGTGTGTGTGTGTGTGTGTGTGTGAGGCCAGAGGAGACCGTGTCGTCTCTGTGTGTGAGTAAGTGTTGATCTAAGCCGGATCCCGGGAGAACATCAGGCCGAGACTGTTTGTTAATCTCAATTCAAAGACACGCTCTTGTTTACGCCAGACAAAAACTCACATCTCCAGAAAGTCTGCTCTGCTCCGAAGAGACTCTCTACCGAACCTACAAAGACGAGTCTCTTTCACCGCAGTGTTCCACAGATGTGAACAAGGAGCTTCGAGTGAAAGAGCACTGTGTGTCTGCGAGTCTTTTGTAGAAGACAGCGATTCGCAGCGACGCCCTTGAAGCACAAAGTTCATCCGTCCTGAAGAACATGAACCCGACAGCAGATGAAGACAGGACGCTTCTTCAGCTCTTTCCTTGTCAACATTTCCCCAAGTCCCCGTCTTGATTTCCGCTGCATTACTATGTGGGAGAGACGGGAGAAGGAAACCGGAGCAGAATCAACATCAAAGCGTTTAGATTAGGTTTCCCTTCCCATCTGATACGCCCAGGATCCATCAGATCTCAGCACTTAGTCCTCTCCAGCACTCCACCAGCCTTCAGCAGAAAGAAGACGCATGTGTTGGATTGTCAAGACGTTTCAAAGCATTCAGGCTATGTTGGTTTCATACCTAGACTCTTTTTTTTTTTTTTTTTTTGGCATTTTCGCAGCTCAAAAACTTGTTGGGTGCTTATAATCACCTATTTCAAATATGTGCATGAGATAAGGCCACAATTTTTCCGTATTTCAAGTCAGGAACAATCACAAATAAACGAAAACATATCGTCTTTATGCAGCCGCGCGTGTGCATCTATATAATGTTAAACAATGGTCCATGGGCATACGCGCGTACAGTATTTGAGCGCGTACAGTATATTGAGCTTTTATTAGCTCAATAACCGAAATAAAGAAACATTAGACACGCCACGACACTTAACAGTGACCAAAAAACACTGGAAGAAGTAAGATTAAACTAAACACTGTTCAATATATTTTAAATTATTAAATTTTAAATTAAAACAAACAA
Organism: Paedocypris micromegethes; assembly: GCA_028031935.1. Lineage (NCBI taxonomy): Eukaryota > Metazoa > Chordata > Actinopteri > Cypriniformes > Paedocypris > Paedocypris micromegethes. The sequence continues at coordinate 9,219,728 of CM051493.1, forward strand.
AGACTACAAACCAATACCCGCTTAGCTTAGCGCAACCGGCTACAAACGAGTCCAATGTGTCGCAGAAAGAGCAGAAAATGAAGAACACGAGCAAGGAGTAAAAAAAAATAAACGAGGCACAGACACAATCAAAACAGTGGATTGCTGCACAGGGGATAATAATCTTTCCTCTTCACATGGCGTCTGATAAACGGAGAGCTTTAAACAGGCCTGAGTTTGAAACAATTGATCCGGAATCTGACAGGAGAGCAAAGGATCTTGGGAAATTTAGTCCTGACCACTTGAATCGACTTTTTGTTAGCTATTTTTCAAGTAAAACGATATCAAAACGATACAAGTCACAGTTTATGTTTGTTAAATAATGAAAGATTTAACAAACATTTTTTAGGAGAATATAAACATAAATGAACCAGAAATGTTAATAAAAAATAATAATATATTTTTTAATTTTGTGCCTGAAAAATCAGGGGGTGCTTAAATTCACGTAAAATACGGTATATATCAGTCTGGAAAAGAGCTTAATAATGTGCTCAACACACACACACACACACACACACACACACACTCTTTTAATTAAGCTACATTGACAGCAAATATCATGGCATCTATGATTGTGTGGAAAAACTTCAAATAATTCGTGGTTTTCAGAATCCGGTAGAGGATACGATCAAAAACAGCTTTTGAATATGTATCCGGAATGTTTGTTTTCTTCATATTGTGCGATATGAAATAACAAATGTTAATACACCAGCTTAAACTCACAAATTTGCTGGTGTGATGCTGAAAGTAATTAATCTGTGGGAGAAAACACCTTTATCTGGGGATTAAAATTCGGGAGATAGTTTAGAGAAAAGAAACGATCAATGGAACAAGAACGGAATAATTAAACACACTTTTTGAGATAGAAAAACAACATACTAATACTAGTTTATATTAATTTATTTTCAGTTGAACATTAACACAATTAATTTTTGTCACAAAAGCACCAAACTTTTCATTAAACTGTTCGGTAGAGCGAGTTTGTGTTTTAATGTCACTGACTGGAGGCGAATACATTTTATTCTGAATCAGAAACAACCCGAAAAATGGCAAATGTAAACAAAATCCGTTTCTAAATACAAAGATCAAAAAGCGAATGTTTCGTGGCCTCGAGTCAAGAGACATTCTGCTGCTCAAAGAGAAATTCATTTACCAAAGTTCCTGTCAAGAACAAAGTTAAACACAGACACACACACACACACACACATATATATTTATATCAGTGACGGGCCTTCAAAGCCTTAACTAAAGGCCTAAAATAATCTGAATTACTAACAGATGTTAATAATATTTTGTCGATGACTTAAATAAAATAATTAATAATATAATATGAATACTTTTTTTTTTTTTTTAAATATCAGGGGGGTGCTTATATTTGTTGAGTACTTATATTCGCATAAATCCGGTACACAAAAACACGCACACATAAACTACTTTACATGTATATACGTTCGGACATATAGACTGTAAACACACCCTCCTGCGCAAAAACTGACAATACAGGATTTCTCGTCTGCTACAAAAAACCCTACAAACTTCAAATGGAATGAAATCAAAGTTACATTACACTAAAAATAAGACGAATCCCGAGGCAGAGCGCAGACGGTGCCACCTCTCGTCACACACACACACACACACACACTAAACCAACATCACACACCCGTTCCCCGGCACCACAGACACACGAGTGTTTGGGAATGACTCGTCTTTATTCCCTTTATTTCTCCACCTCTCCCATCTTCCTTTCATTCTTATCCTGAGGTGCATTTCATTGAATTTCAAACAGCAGCTTGTCACCGCGCCACATCACAGTCAAAGGAGCAGGTGCTGATGTGCGTACCACTCCACCATCCCCGTGCTTTTTTTCCCATTTTGTTTGTTTCTGGTCCCGCTGTGACGCGTGTTTGAATAGCGGCATGCGCCACACGAGCGGGGTCCGTGCCCCCTCGGCTCAGTATTCCGCCGCCCCGGCGCTCCTCATGCTCCACTGAGAGAGATGGATCATTAAGGTCTGGCCGAGGAAAATCTCATTTATGGGAAGACACGCTTTCTTTGATCGCCGCGCGAACGTGTGCGTGTGCGCCCGCCTGGCTATATATGGCCTTTAGTGGGGTCTTAAGGAGCCAGAATTCCCAAAAACCTGCCGTCCGAGGTCATCCCAACACACCCGGCCCATCCAGGTCATCCACACACACACACACGCACACACACAAATGTATAAATACATAGATGCAAAATGGGAATTTCCTAATCCAATCCAGATATTTTAATACTATATTGGATCATATACTAATTCCTAATCCTGTGCTTCTATGCCCACACCGTCACACACTCAAAATAAACACACACACAATCACACATAAAAAATGCATTTTATCTTCGCTCACACACACACACACACACATTATCGTTCAAAAGTTTGGGGTCACCTTGTGTGTTCCGTGAAAAGTCACACTTTGTTTTATTTTAACAATTATAGACTGTCGAGTTTCATGTAAGTTCTCCATTTCTGGCCATTGTGAGCGTTTGATTGAGCCACAAATGTGAAGCTCCAGATTCTCAAGCTGCTCACAGGAAGGTCAGTTTTACAGCTTCTTTAACCAGATAAACAGTTTCCAGCAGTGCTGACATGATCAAACAAGAGTTTTACAGTCATCCATTATCCTTCTGACACAATTAGCAAACACATTGTAGCATTAAAACACTGGAGAGACACGTATGCAGAAATTGCCCCAAAAACCAGACATTTACAGCTAGAATAGTTATTGACCACATTAGCAATGTATATAGTGTATTTCTGATTAGTTTAAAGTTATTTTCATTGACAAAAAGGTGCTTTTCTTTCAAAAATAGGGATATTTCAATGTGACCACAAACCTTTGAACGGTGGTGTATATACTTACATTTATAAACATACACATCCAAGTCATTTAATACTGAATTTAATCTGACCCTAAATCCAATCCAACACTCAAGCCTAATCCAATACTCGCATACACACCGTCACACACACACACACACATACACAATCAAAACAAACACACACACAGTCTCATATTAAAAACAGCACACACTCTCAAACACACACTTCACTGCGCAACGATAATGAGCTTTTGGGGAATTCTGGGAAGAACAATGGAAAGGCTTTTCCTTCTTGAACCTTGGTTCTTTCCTTCACACGATGGGGACAGCCTGACAGGTTATAACCGCAGTAATCGTGGGATTAACATACTTAATCTGGTTGTCATCCACACACACTTTGAAAAATGCCAACGTGAAGGTGCATGTACAAGCCATTTTCTCATCGGCATGTTTGGCTTTAGATGAGATTGATGACACTTTGATTGTTTTCATCACCCACAGAAGCAGCTGGGACACGCTGAACAAAAGTGACCCTGGTTCAATAAGCATCCATCCATCTTTTAATCCCTTTTCCATTTCTGGGCCGTGAGGGGATGAGGCCAATCCAAGCAACTCTGGGCCTGAGGCACGATGGAATGGACAATTTTCTTTTTTTAACTGACTCTTTTTCCCAAATTTTTGAAAACAGATAAATAGTGGAATTGTTTCTTTTTAAACACAATTTTTTTCCCTAATTCGCATTGCGACTTTGCGTTGGTCTCGAACTAAGAAAAGCGCTATATAAATAAACTTGAACTTGAGGCAGGACACACCCACTTAATCACTGGCCAACCAATCACAGAGCAGAGACACATTCACACTCACATCTTTGGGCCTCGTTTCTGGAAGGTGAAACTGGAGACCTGAAGAAAACATGGATGGATTCGAACTTGAGTCTCGGAGCTAGTTCTTTTCGCTGAGGCGCCAACTCCACTGCAACGGTCAACTCCAAGTCTACAATTACAAAATAAGAGTCCCACGAGCATGTGAAGAATCGGTAAGACATCCTCGATGAAGAGCAAAAAGAGAAGACTGGTTTTCCTCAGCAGATGGAATTAAATCTGTCTAAGGAAGCGCTGCTTGGGATCGCACATCCTGTCTTTCCCGACGCCGCATGGCGGATGCGAACACGCCGTGTCCTGATTACACGACGATGTGAGTATCACACACAATCAACAATATGCAACAATCAGACGTTTCGATGGCTGTTGCCTCACCGTGATCCAGGAATCTAATCCTTAAACATTTAATAAACATTTAATCGTGATGATTGTTTGAACTCAAGCTGTTCCTGTAGATCTCTCGAACTTTGGTTGTGTAGTTTATACAGTACTTTAAATAACGTCTTGCGAATCGTCTTTTTTTTTATGTAAATCCGGTTAATCTGTTATGAAGGTTTATTTTATTTTTTTGATGTAACACATTTAAAAAATTTTAAAACACAAATTGTACGTAAAAATAATTGTACTAGTATATTTTTAACATTTGTTTTCACATTGTCAATTTGTGGAACTAAATGGCAAAAATAAAAAAAACTCTAAGAAACAAACGAAACTCTTCACGTTTTGGTTTGAAAATTTATTTTTCGCTTCAAATTTGTCCAGATTTTTTGATTTTTGGCACTAGCTTCATGTGGGGGCGGCCCTTACTCTGATTGGCTGGTGAGAATGTGATTGACAGCTGCTGCACCAGAAAGCCCGGTCCCGGCCCCTTTGTCAACTGTTAGAACCCAATGTGGCTCGCGAATCAAAAAGTTTGCCCACCCCTGCCCTAGAGCTTCTAAGCAAGATGTGAAGCGAATGCTTTGTTGCATACTTTGCCTAGACAGTCTAAAAAACAAACAAACGATGAAACGTCTGTATCGGAAAAGTCCTTTGATGACGAAATATCTGAAAACAACAAATGGTAGGTAAACAACCCTTTCAGAAGCGTTGTCTCTTCTCTCCGAAGTTGTCATTGTAATCTTGGATGCGGAGCGTCTAGTGCTTCTTTAACTTTTGTCGAACTTTAGTGTGTTGCTTTTTTTCCATCAGAATCAGAAGTAAAAGTTGCTTCTTCTTTCTCACGCCGCCATTGCAATCTTGAATGTCAAATAACTTATGTCGCAATATGTTCTGGCGGGAATTTCAATGAATTGCATATTCCACGTTTTTGCCGAATCTCCTTTCAGTCATTCTGTAGAATGACTGTCGGAAGACCAACACTTCTCATACTTCCGTTGTGTTGACGTCTCAGGCTTTCTTTATATTCTTTTACATTCCACACATTGCCGTTAACATATGCGACATAAAGAGAGATTTATGAAAGGAGGAAAAACATCGAATCGTTTTTTTTTCAACTGCAGCACAAACGGAGAGAAAACGGAACAAAGCGCAGAAGACGGAAAATCGCATGTGTGCGCTTGTGTGAGATGGAGTGTGATTTTCGGTGCGAGCTCGCTTTAGTGTGATGTGAAATATTACCAAACCTGCTGAAGCCATTACTTTGATGCGCTTGCGATTCACAATTATCAAGCTTTGGATAATGGCTAAAATTGCTAAAAGCATATTTTACACAAGCAGACGGGGGAAAAGTCACAGTGTGGAAAGAGAGAGAGAGAGAGTGAGGGAGAGGAAAAGAGCACAAAATAAGAGAGAGAGTGTTTATGTGGGTGTGTAAAAGCGAGAAAATGATGCCCTCTCTCGTTCCCTCTTTCTCGCTCTATCTTCTTACTTTGCTTTCTCTTATTGTCTACTCTCTTCCTCTTTTTTTTGCTCTCTCCATCACTCTCTTTAGCATTCTACGTTATCTCCTTGCTCCCTCTCTCCATTCTTTCCTAAATATCTCTCGCTCCATCTCTTCGTATCCATCCTCTCTCTCTCTCTCTGCCCTCTCTCTATCTCTCTCTTTCTATCTTCTTACTTTGCTTTCTCTTCTTGTCTACTCTCTTCCTCATTTTCTTGCTCTCTCTGTCACTCTCTTTTGAATTCTACATTATCTCTTGCTCCCTCCCTCCATCCATTTCATAAATCTCTCTCACTCCTTCTCTTCCATCCTTCTCTCACATGACTCTCTCTCTCTTCCTTCAGGCTTTCCTCTCTCTCTTTCTCAGAATGAACAGCCTCCTGCCTGATGATTACGTCGCAGTAATTTTAAGCATAATGGCTTTTCTCTCTGAATAAAGAGAATTCATGACTTTTAACCATAACAAGACAAGTTCTGTCACTATTAGTCATTAAACTCCACGTCTCATTTTTCATTTGCATTTCAGATTGGCTCCGAGACTCTGTGACGCTTCGAGAAGCAATTCTTACAGTCTATTAGACACTTCTACTCCATTTGTCTTGAACATTTTTAAATAAATATATGTACACATACAGTGACATCACAACAGCCGAGATGAATGGATGAATGAATAAGTGAATGGAGAAAAGGAGATAGATGGGTGAAGAGATGGACAGATGAACAAACAGACAGAGAGATGGAGAGATTGTCTAATGCTAGATGAATGAATAAGTGAATGGATAAATATGGTGGACAGACAGACGGACATGCAGACAGACTGGTGGATGGATGGAGAGATTGACTAATGATGGATGGACGGATGGATGAATGGACAGAGTCTTACTCTGTCTGTTGATCTCTCCCTCATTTTCATGTTTTATTCTCATTAGTTAAGAGAACTATTATAGTTATGGAAACCGAGAGAAGGAGAAACAGACAAGTACATAGACAGAAAGATGGGCAGACAGAACAAAAGAGGTGAACAGACAGAAGAAAGACCACTCAAAGACGTTTCAAACATATTCAGAGGAAAAGAAAGAGATCTACATATATACAGACACATACAGTATTTACATGTACCTATATATTGTGAGACACCGGCCCTTAGAAGGACCATGGACGGCTTCTGGAGCAATCAGCTCTGTTTAAACGAGGTAAAGTCGGGTCAGAGAGAAGAAAAGAGCAGCAACTGAGAAGACGTGGAAAAGCAGAGAAGAAGATAGAGACTTGTGTTGAAGATAAACCCTTTTTTTCCCTGATTTTGAAAATAAAAATGATTTCTGTTACTCAGTCAACGTCTCAATGGTGAAGAAGTTCACAATATTTATAGTGTTTGGAGGTTTTCTTTTTCCCAAAAAGAAAAAAAAAAACGATGTGGAGCTTTCAAGCGCAGAAAAACAAGCGCCGAGTCGGAGCGTTGGCGTTGGGCGCGCGCTTGTTATTCCGCGAGTCCCGTGAGACTGTGTCAGGGCCGCAAACTCGCACGCAGCTTTATTATTGCGGCGGGATTATTCGTATCTGGATGTCATAGAATTGAAATCTAAATCCTGATTAGCACGAGCAAAGTATGAAATACAATCTCGTATCTGCTTCTTAACCACTTGACATACACACAAATAAACTTGACACAGACAGGCAGTGTTCAGCAGCCATGTCAGGCGTGTAATCTCACACTCCTCCATCTAATTAAAGACCATTACGGCTGCTGCAGTGTTACACACACACACACACACACACTCACTCACTCATAACTAATGGCGGTGTGTGTGTGTGTGTGTGAGGACGTTACAAGGATTTTTCAGCACAGTGAGGAAAGGTCTAAACGGATAAAGGATGCTGGGCTTTAAATTTAACAGCTTAACACACGTGATGCCCTCTGCCTATATGAGAGACGCCGAACGGGTTCAGAGATTTACAACCTGTGTGTGTGTGTGTGTGTGTGTGTGTGTGTGTGTGTGTGTGTGTGCCCGAGTGAATACACGGCCAGCCTTTCACATTCTCCCATTGAAAAGATGCAACATCTCATCTTAAATGTCAGGGCCTGCTGAAGTCTAGAAGAAGAAGAAGATTCTGATGGAATTACAGAGTGAACTTAACTTCCCTTTACATCAGAGGCTCGACCTTATGATGAAAAATACGCCAACACATGAAAAATGTAGGATGCTTTGAGCAAATTGTTCATCCCTGTTTAATAACACGTGGCTTTTACTGTAGTTACAAACAATAACATTGTCCAAAAAAAAACACACACAAAGTAAACAATTACTGGAAACTATGAAACTGCTCATTTCACGGGAACGCATTACAACTGAGAAATATGGCGGGTTTCATGAAGTGTAAACCATTTTTCTTTACTTTTACTTTACTTTACAGAATGAACAGGTCGGAATCATTGTTTTGCTCAAAGACGCTTCAGTCGTGATAATTACGTTTTAATGTGACACGTGAGATTGTGACACGAAATTTGAAATGTTCTCTCAAGCTCCGCCCATTATGGCAACAACAGTGTGCCTTTTGTCAGCCAAAACCACATCGCAGCAATTTTTACTACCCAATTGTGGAGCAGAAATAGAGCTATCATGTCAAAAACACAAAAAAGAAGGAAAAATGGAAAATAGTATTATTATTTTTAGAGATTTGTATTATTATTAGAGAGTCCAGACATGTATAAAACACTTGTTAATCTTCTTTGCGACAAAGCAACACTAGTAAGAGATTTTGCGTACAAAATATAAAATTCGATTGTCATTTGCCTGACGTTATTTCAAAATGGCGGTAACTGTTCATGTGAGATTGTCCGCTGTATCATTATACAGTGGTACCTCTTTTAACTAAATTAATTCGTTTCGTTACATGGAAATTTCGTTGTATGGATCGTGTTTCGCATGTAAAAGCCCTAATCCGTAAATTCAGAAAAAAATGTTTATATAACTGATAAAATATTGGTAACATATGTAATTTAACATGCTACTTAACAGGTATTTAAACGTGCTTAATCTTGTCAGCTTTCGTTAAAGTAAATAATTTTGTTAATAGAGACAGTATTTTATTGAAAGAAATTCCATATAACAACATTTTTCTGTTAAGAGAGTCATTCTTTAAGAGAGGTACCACTGTGTAATGTGCCTTGTGTAGTTGTGCAAACTACACAACTGCTACGTAACATGTTTTTATTACATTATTACCGATGTTTTATGATTTATGAAAATATTGTGTCTGATTTTACAAAGGCATGGCACGGATTAGATGGATTACATTTAAAATGCGGCTTAGATAGTGGAAATTTCGGCAAACTAAACGTCTCTCGGCTCGGATTTATTTAGAAAATCGGGGTACCACTGTATGTACTCTATTTTTCAACGTTTCAAAATATATGGTTAAAACCAATAAGTATTGTTTAAATCCATTTCAACTCAACTTTATTTATCAAGCACCTTAATGTCAACATCAAATTTGGCCAAATTGCTGTACACACAAAAAAAAAAACAGTCAAACTTATGACAACCATAAGATATAATACAAAGGTAAAACAATAAAAAAAACAGTAAAAACCAACCACTCAAACCGGGTTAAAAGCCAAATTATTCATTCATCCATAACTCAAATAAGACACTTAATATTAAAGACTTTGACTTGACCCCATCGTGAGATGAGAAAAGCATTGCATATTATTTCTCTCCAGACAGAGCATCTGGTTCGCAGGCGCTCCTGGACTTCCATCGGACCTGGAGACGAGCGCCTAATGCTTTCTGAAAGCCATGTAGTGCCACAGAAGAGCCGCAATCAAACTCCATCGACAAACGCAAACACTTGAAAAGCTGGAAGACACCGTCCGGACTACAAACTACCTGGAAACACGACAATAGACTGGAAGCGCCAATGAAGACTGACACGAGAAGGTGAAGTTACAGTCGAGCCGCACAAGTCAAGGACGCAAACCGTCTAGACAAGCGTTTGGCTGCGGAGCTTTTATTATGTGGGATGTTTGATTGATCGGTACAGCCAGGCCAACGCTTTCTGATTACTGTCTGCTCAGCAGCTCCACGCTCACAGACAGTTATGGACAGTGACACTCAAAGCCTGCTGGAGAACTTCAGCCATCACACACACTCGCTCGGCTTGAAGATGAAGATGCCGTCAATTGGTTGAGACAACGGCAGATTCGCCGCTCCTGGATAAAAGCGTCTGCTAAATGACTGTAAAGTAAAACAAGGTTTGTGCCAAAATGTGCGAAAATATCATTCAGTACCTTCAGCATCCTGCAGATGGCGATATCGTCTCATTCGCCCAAGAAATTAACCGCGGTAGAAAAAGATGAGAACTTGTCAAGTAACGAGTAACGGTTAGGTCCATTCAGATGTAGTGGAGTAAAAATACAGATGATCACAAACGTAGTCAAGTAGAGAGTAAAAGTTGCTTATTGCTTTATACTCAGTACAAACTAGCCCAAAAAATGCTTGAGTAAAGTAATGAAGTCCAGTTACTCAAGTACTTTACACCACTGACAGACGCCACAGATTGATCTGAGGTTTAGTGGGTTTTATTTGTTGAGGAATCTCTGAATGAAAAAAAGACCATAAACTACGATGTGGACCAACGGAAGGTTTTCAGCGGCGTCTTGTCAGGCTAATGACTTAATGTGTGTTGTTAATTGGTGTCAGGAGTCAGCTGACCTAGAGAACGATCAATGAACCCGAGTGGAAGTGTCGGCTTGAGCCTCATTACCAAAATGAAGACATAGAGACAACCAGGAGGGCTTTTCCACACGCCATCGAGACCATGACTTTCCATCACCTTGGAATAACAAGTCAAAGGCACCAGAAGCTTGAAATAAAGCGTTTAGTTCTGAAGACCTTGATGCATCAGGTCTGTTGGCTTCACCGAGGTCTTGATTCGACAAAGACGAGCGAAGAAGAAGAAGAAGAAGACACAACATCTCCACGTCTTGAAGTGTGTTTGATAGAGACGTCTCACCATCTCCCCAAGAGACACATTCAGACAAGAACGGGGGGAAAAACATCGCTTTTGTGAAGAGAAATGGTGTCCAATCCCTTCTGACCAGAGTTCAGGAATAATCCTCAATTACAGCGAATGCTTTGTGGAGGTTACCGATGCCAAACAGGGTCAAGCGGTTATTAAATCAAGGGTTCAGGGTTTCCTTCTTTATTTATTTTAAATCCTGTGCTGGGAATGTCTGCGTCGCCAACCCGAGGGAAACCCATAAGCATGAAGCGCTAAACATGTATGAAGTCAGATCAAGTTAGAGATGGTGTAAACCTCAATTGAGGAAAAAATCGTCTCTTACACATCAACAATATGGAACATTGAGTTGTTTTTGCGTGTTGTCCCTGTTCAATAATCCTGCCTGACATGAACTGATTAGCACTTTTTATAATATATAATATATATATTATTATTATTTTATTGATTGCCATATTATCTATCTATCTATCTATCTATCTATCTATCTATCTATCTATCTATCTATCTATCTATCTATCTATCTATCTATCTATCTATCTATCTATCTATCTATCTATGCCTCTCTCACTCTCTCTTTCTCTATATATCCGTCCATCCATTTTTCCCTCCCTCCCTCTCTCTTTCTCTCTCTCTGTCTGTCTGTCTGTCTCTCTCTCTCTCTCTCTCTCTCTCTCTCTCTCTCTCTATCTATCTATCTATCTAGTCACGATGAAGGGATGAAGAGTTTGAAAGAAATATTGCCCATAAGTCTGATATTTTGTGTCTGTGTGGGTGGGTGTCGCTCTCTGTGATTGGTTGTCAAATCATCCAGGAGGGAGTGTCTCACCTTTAGCCCCAGAGTTGCTGATTGGTTCCGAAAATGGATTGAGTTGAAGGCTATTAATTGTAAACTAGTGACATCACACTAGTTATAATTATTAAATAGTGATCGTTTTATTTATTAAAATTTTTAGGATCTTTTTTTCCGCGTTTTGCGTATCAACACATACGATTAACTTATTGGGAGTCGATTAAAAATTACAACCAAAAATGTCATATTATTATAGAAATCTACTATATAAAGTAAAAAAAATTGCAAATAATATGTTTTACTAAATTAAAAGAAGCTACAATGTTTCAAATGGCTTATTTTTTCGACTCAAAGCTACATCGTTAAAAAATTTTCAAAATTGATTGTGCGCGGTAAAATCTGGAAAAAAAAGTGACTCAAAAAATTTAGGAAACGTAAACGCCAACGTTTAAACAACTCGTATGCAAACAATATCAGTCAATCAATGCAATCAAACAAACAAGGAGCAATAAGTCAAATTCCTACGTATTTCCTCTTTGATAATAATAATCTCCGTCCGACTGATGGTTTCTGCGCAACGGCGAGTCTGCGTCATAAATTCCCCCACGTGACAAAACACTCCCCGATGGGACAAATGGCAATACAGACATCTCTCGTAGCAAGAAATGATAGTGGATGTGTTAATAATAGCTATAGAAGCGCCACAATCTAAAAATATTGCCGTTTATGAGCGAAGGTGGGCAGCGAGCGGCAGACAGACAGAGATGAATGGGCCAAGTGGCCATTAAGGTCCCTGACACGTAATTAGCTCTCTTATCACACTCCCTCGGCCTGTTTTTGACTCGTTTCAGAGGAGCTGGTGTTCCTCCTGCCTTCAGCTCCGTCACGGCCTTCATCTTGATTATAATGATGGTTCTGTCATCGCCGATCTCATTAACAAATCGTGAGGCTCAATGTTCCCAGTGTCGCCGTCCCATTAAAACTCTGTCTTCCTGTACGACGGGGTAAAAACCCTGGTTCTTATCAGGCCGCGTCAAACAGCATCGCTTCCTCTTCACTCGCAGCGCTGATCAAACCAACGCAGGTTTCTCCGCGCGAGCAAAAAGCGTCATTTTCAAATTTGCATAAGCAAATCTGCGGCGTCTGGACTCAAAGGAAAAAAGTTGTGAACTTCACATCACGCTGACAATATTGACTGGAAGTTTCATATTATTTAATATTATAATATGTTATATTATGTTAAATAATATATTATATGTTATTTAACAAACCTAATATTGACTGGAAGCGGTTTTATAGATACTACGACAGACCTGGGCAAACTACGGCCTGTTTAACGTTTTAATACAGCCCGCCGAACTTGTAAACATTTTATGAAAGTCGGATATTTTTTTTTCAACAAGAATGTCATGAAGGTTTATTTTATTTTCATTATGAACACGTTTTAAAAATCGAAACCATATTCTTAAAACGTACGTTAAAAAAATTGTACTAGTATATTCTGAACATTCATTTTAACACTGTGATAAAAAAAAAATAAAGGTTTGCGCATATACGATTTCGCCAATTTTTCGCAGAGGTCCGTCAGGCGAATGATACGATCGCACTTCTCTACGATTTTCTTCTTTAGCTCAATGATTATTTTATTTTAAAACCTTGCTCTCGTATTCATTTCTGCACATTTTCATCAATGACTCATCAATTTTCATCAGGGCACTTTCCTTGTATCTATAGAGGAAGTTCAGTACAGCAATCGCTCAAATTTGTTGATTTTACAGAATTTTACAGAAATGTATATGAATCAGTTGCAGATGAGAAAAACATCACCATATGAGAGTTGAAGAAGTGTGACTCATTGAGAGCGTGAAGAAGAGTCTCAGAATGCCGTATTGGACATGGCATAGTTAGGAGCAAAGAGACAGTTACGGGAAGTTTGTGAGACGTTCGCTTAATTCAAGGTTTTAGTTCTGGACAAATCTGTGTCTTCCTCAAGAACACCAAGTCGTCGAACTAGCAGGAGCGAGATGCGAACCTACAACCTCATGGACGGACGTCTAATTCCCAACCACTGGACCACAACTTGAAGGTTTCCCGAAGTTCAAATTTTACACTTTCCCCTGAGTAACAACAAAAAACCAACGGCAAGTTTCGAAATAAAATCTGGAGCAGTGAAGCACAGTTCATTACTCTTCCATTAAGTGTCAAGAAGCTCACGTGAGGCTCGCTCTTGCGTTAAACTAGCGATAAAAGCCGCTGTTTTGTGGGATCTGCCTATAAAACGTAACGAGATGCTTACTTTGGCACTTGGCTTTCCATTATATGGCGGGATTTGGTGATAAAAAAAAAAATGCAAAGAAATAAAATACGGTGATGCAAAGGGTTTTATTGGAGGAGAATGACCTCGTCAGGCCAGGAAAAAGATCTCAGCTCTGCAGACCAGCATTGATCTTCTCTCCTTTCAACTTTGCCTCTCCGTGGAGAAACTTTTCATCAATACTTTGATTTCACTCCTAATGAACATGAATTCTAGCTATTAGGGAAGAAGTCCCATTCCGCACGACATCTTTAGTCGCTGAAGCTGGAACTATTGGTCGGGGTCATTAAAAAAAAAGACGGAAGTTCTTTGGCTTTCGCGGCAAAAAGATTTGGCTTAAAACGGGTTCCAATATCTGCCTTCAACTGCCGAATGTTCCGTCCACTGAATTAGAATATTTGGGATTAACTTCATTGGGTTTGTTCTGTCTCTATAATTTCCAGACTCTTGGATTCATCAAATTCCAAGCAAGCTCACCATGATGAATGTCTGTTCTGTTAATGATGTGGAAGACTGAAATCATCCCAACGTCTTGTCAAGTGCCAGGCATAGATTACAATCTTTAATTGCAATTGATTTAACTACAAGATGAAGGTAAGAAACGAATGTCATTTGTACATTTCTCACTGATGGGACAAATAAAGGTCTTCTTCTTTTTCTTATTCATTACAGAAAAACTACAGCCAGGTTGTCCATTTGTTATGAACATGAAGATTTTGACGCAATAACGCAATTATTGGGGCAATAACCACACAGTTAGTGAGAGGCACTTTAGGCCCCGCCCTAAAACTCTCATTGGCTGTGAAACATAACAGTCCCCGCCCAACTTTTTTTTTAGGTTTAAGGTTTAAGATAAGATCTTTAGGTTTAAGATAATAGGTAATTAAGACAATGTTGAATATTAAATATGTGATGTTTATAATATATCTGAATATTATAAAAAGTAATATTTCACGTCAACCATGAACTCTTTTTCTCATAACAAATTCTAGCTAAAAATAATACAAAAGTGATCCAAAAACCAGGCGGCTAATCCCTTATTGCCTAATCACAGTCGAACTGACATTAATAGTTTGGCTCATCACAATTTGTGTGTCGATTTAGCATATCAGACAACTCTAATGAAGAAAAAGCCCATTTAAGAAAAAATAAAGTGAGACAGCGTTCCGATCGTAAAAATAAAAATGAAGAAAAACAGCTCTGAATATCTTCCAGAGCTTTGATGTCACACGACGGCTTTGGCAAAAAAAAAAAAAAAAAAAAAAAAAAAAAAAAAAAACGAACGTGCTGCATCGAGCGTGTAAACATGACAGAACGGCTGATAAAGTGAAAATAAAGGAGAAAAAAAACTCCCACACTCTTAAAAACCAATCAGATTCGCCCGGAGCGTTTTTTTCCCCCGCTAAATATGCGTTCAAATTATACGTCTGTACAGAAGCAGTCTGCTAAAAAAAAACAATACGAGTAAAATAGTCTACGCGACGTCAACCAGAAGAGCGAAACATTCGCGGCTTGTGGAATCCAACACTTCCCCAGCTGAACTTTCCGATGCGAAACGGATTTATCAACAGCGTACAGGTCAGAGTAATATTCAACGGGGAGCGAGTGCGGAGCAGATGGAGACGACAACGCCTTCATTATACTTCAGGCGCAGCATCTGCTTCCCCCAACTAGTCTCGCATTCCAAATTAAAGAAGAGTCTCGTTGGCCTATCACCGTCACCGACGTGGGTGAAGAGCGCCCTGACTGCGACCCACAGCGCTGGATCTTCTCTCACTAGCTTAGCTGATGCCAAGCCGTCGGAAAAACACATGCCCACACTGCTGCAGCTATTTTGCCCCTCAATAGAAACTAAAAAAGCGCCAATCTTTTTTTTTTTTACAGCGTCTTCACGGTCTGCGCTTATCTAGTTTGGTAGGAATTATGCATTCCAGAGGCGAACGGAGGGCAAATAAAGGTCTTCTTCTTCTTCCTCTTCTTCTTCTTCTTCTTCTTCTTCGTTACAGAAAAACTACAGCCAGGTTGTCCATTTGTTGTGAACATGAGGAATTTGACGCAATAACGCAATTATTGGTGCAAACTCCACACAGTTAGTCAGAGGCACTTTAGGCCCCGCCCTAAAACTCTCATTGGCTGTGAAACATATCACAGACCCCGCCCAACTTTTTAAATTACAACCAGAAATGGTTCTAGAATAATAGATTAGTTGTTTATAGGTTTAAGATAATAGGTAATGTTGAATATTAAATATGTAACACAGTGAGAGACACTTTAGGCTCCACCCTAAAACTCTCATTGGTTGTGAAACATAACAGACCCCGCCCTACTTTTTAAATGGCCATATATTACAATAGAAACTAAAAATGCACCAATCTTTTATTTTTTTTTTACAGCCAGTGCGTCTTCAGGGTCTGCGCTTATCTAGTTCGGTAGGAATTCTGCATTCCAGCCGCAAACGAGGGTTTTACGATACCGCATAATCAACGGTGATTTTCTTACGATCCAAAAGAGGCTGAGGAGTTATGGCAGTGCTACGGACTTTATTTCCTGTGCTATGTGAGGTGTAAAATCCGGCCCCTCTGCTCCGACCTCAGAGAGTTTCACCCAGGTGGGCTGCTTTACGGACCACGTTTTTGCATCCGGAGCCGAGAGACGCATTAAAGTTGAGTAAACAGATACGTGGCCTGAATAAATATAGTGTAGAGACAATGTATAAACAACAGGCACACATGAAACAGTTTCATGAAACAGCCATTGTGGGCGGAGCCAGAGTGAATGGGATGATCTGCAGTCTCAGAAACTAAAAACGTTTCGCCATCATCAACATTTTTGCTATATCTAAAGCGTCGATCGCGATCGACTGGTCGATCGCAAAGGCATTGTGAGTAGATCGCATGACATTGGGAAAAAAAAGTCGAGGAAAAAAAAAGTTTAAAAACTCTAGCAACTTTGCGAGTAAGAGATCGGCTAAAAAATGAGTTTAAAAGATGGCGATTCTACCCTACACGCAATCTTAATCCAGCAGTTACACTTCAGAGCGTCTCTCTGTCAGCTGTGTGCGCGCTCGCAGGGGGCGGAGTTCCGTGCGCAGCAGCGGTCACGTGCGCTTATTACCTACGAGTCGGGCGCTAGTCGAGATTAAAAAAAACATACATTAAACAGAGAGAATGAGTGAGCTAACACAACGCTCAAGTAAGTCTGCTATCAACTGGGACATTTTCGTACCTGAAAAAGGATTTTATTCTGAAGTGTGTGTTTACTGCGCTTTAAAACCAGAAGATGACACTCAACAAACCATATATAAAGTGAGGTGATGGCAATATACAGCAAACATCTACAGTTTAAGACAAAAAATTTTAATAATACCTTTATTAAAGTAACAAAGTATTAAAACTATATATATATATATATATATATATATATGTATATAGCTGGTAGATCGCTTTGACTAGATCATTTGAAAAGTAGATCGCGAACCGAAAAAGTGTGGGCACCCCTGATCTAAAGGGATCGTTTTTAATCTGTTTTAATCAAGTTTACATGTTCATGTTGCCATACACCGTAAAGACTCTAATAAAGCGCCTCTAATAATAATAGAGGTTTTACGGTATATTGTAGTCTACACTAAAGTATAACAAGATTTACTGTTTCACAAAAACAAAGGTTTTAGCTGTTTCACACTTTGCCTAGGCATTGCATAGAATACCTGCGAGCTCTCTAGACTTGTGGTTCCACGCTTCTTTGTAACCTTATGTTAACATTTGCTTCACATGCCGAAACATTTTTTGTGAGATCTTTTGCAGTTCCACATGCCACATACAAAGTTTTCCGGCTGGAATTATCTCCACTCGTCTCTCGCCTGTTTCTTTTCAGGCATTCTGTAGAATGACCAGGCAATAGAACGCCTTTATGGTCATTGTATCACAGGGTTACGATGAAATTAGTATTGCTACTGAAATTAGTTTGATGCAAAAAGAAAGACAATGGTCAAATATACACACCGTATACACACCAATATAACTACAATATATTAAAATATGGTCCAAATTATTAAAGGCAAGAAACGGTTTAAATATAACACAAGATACAAGAAACGAGAAAAATGCAATTGACAAAATATACATACACAAAGTCAAATGTAAATAACCGAAAGTGGCGGTTGCAAATGTGAGGCATCTGACGCTTTTCATACTTTGACTGGCTAAATCATCACAGCATCAGTCATTGTATAGAATGGCTGCTTTCACGCATCAGAAAACACACGTAACAGTGTCAAATAAAGTACGGCTTCTGTTGTTGCACTGCTTGGCAACACATCGAGGAGCAAAATTCTCTACAAAGTGATTTTTGTTTCCATTTTGTGGTTCCGATGAAAAAAAAAAAAAACAAAGCATGTGCATTAATGGTGATTAACATTTTAATTCAATCATTAAAATGGTGGTGGAGGATCATTTCCTCGCCGTGGTGTGGATAAATCAGTGCCTGAAATCCGCAGAAGCACTTTCATTACAGTAATGTCCACCCTAAAAAAACGTGTCCTAGATTAGTGAAGAACCACATCAGACGTGTCCATCCCACCTGCAACTATAGCCAGTCTCGCTGCTCCATCATTCCTGAATGAAAAATGCTCTTTGTGCGCGTAATAAAAAAGCTACAAATTTAAAATCCCTTCCTGAGAAAGACCTTCCACCACACACACACACACACACACACACACACACAATCCCCAGTAAACCTCATTACTCTGATCACTGTGGGTTTCTTGTTTAAAAAAGCTACTCCAACCTGCAGGAAAAGTATTCCATTTTAAATTAATGAGCTCTGAAACCAGAGCTCATTTGCTTCCGTCTCTGAGCACATTTACGATTGCAGATCCTCTAAGTGAAAGCGGCGTGAGAAAGGGAATTGGTAGGAGAAGTACAAAAGGAAAGAATCCGAGGCCGCAGAGTGAAGTTTTAAAGCCACAAAGTACATATTTAATTTACGCTCTTTCATTTGTTAATATTCCTCCTCTTAACAAACTGACAATCCACAACTGAACCAAACAAACCACCATCATCGTTCCGATCAACCACCACGGACAATTCTCTCCGAAACGAGGCTAAAATCACGTTACGAAACTCGCAATAGCCAAAAATTCTTCACAATAAAATTTGTACTGTATATACAATTTTATTACATATTTACTAATATGTCTGTTACTATGTGTGTGCAGTAGACGTACATGACGTGTGTGTGTGTGTGTGTGTGTGTGTGTGTGTGTGTGTGTGTGTGTGTGTGTGTGTGTGTAAAAATGTGTGGATGATCGACAAATATATATAAATAAGATTTAGATTTTTATTAGAGGTGAACATTTTTTCAAATCTAGAAAATTAATATGGAAATTCATCTAGAATATTCTCAAAAATCTCTAAATGAATCTCCAATTGTTGCAAATTGACATTAGTTAAGGGATTCCTTGCGTTTAAGCGACACTTAAGACTGAAACTTGAATCAAAAATATTTTTTATATATTTTTACCAAAATGAGATTTGAGACAAAACAAGAGCAACGTGCTTCTGACAAAAAAATTGCACATTTTTCAAGTCGTAATTAATATTTGAAAAAATTATGTACCGTATTTACGCAAATATAAGCACCCACAAATTTTTTGGCACAAAATAAAAATAAATAAATATTTTTTTTTATTAACGTTTCTGGTTCAGTTACATTTTTCTTCTAAAAACACAATTTCTATATTTAACAAACCTAACTTGTGACTCATTTACATAATGTTTTACTTGAACAATACTGTAGATAACAAAAAGTCGATTCTAGAGGTCAGAACTTCATTTCCCAAGATCCTTTTCAGTCAGACTCTTCGCATGCGCAGAACAATTGTCTCAAGCTCAGGCCTGTTTCAATTTAAAAAATTCTATAAAAAAAAGGAGGGTGCTTATATACGCATAAATACTGTAATAAATGCTATTTATTCATCCCGCAAAAATGTTCACCAACGTGTGACTCGCATTCACAGAAATCACCTGATTCTCTCACTAGCGAAAAAAAAAAAAAGGAGGAAAAAACCGATCCAGGAGAAAATAAGCCTTCTGATGGCCTCACCACACACTCCATCATCAACATTTGCTTCGCACACGTTTCAATCCGGCATCATTATATCCAGGCAAACTCATCACCTCTTCCACTCAGATGCTTTACGCCACATTTCCTCACCTGCTCCGGCTTCTTTTTGCTTTGCCTTTCACTCTTTAATGGCACGTCTGCCTCTCCTCTCATCTTCTCTGAACCGAGCTGAACCTGGACATCTCCATGGTGAAGAAACTCCTCGGGTCATCGCATCCTGAGAGACAAATAAACATTTTCAGAACAATCATCTATTTAAAGACTGAATGGTGTTCTTGTATTATCACCGATACTGATTGATTTAGAATTAATATAATCATGTGATATTTACGAATGTGACACTCATTGGCACAAAAACCAATTAATTAGCTAGTTTAATTAGCCCGTTTCATACAGCAATGCCGGAAAAATTGACGGAAAATTACCAGAACGACTTTTGTTATATCTCAAAGGGACAGTGTTTATTCTGTTTACATTGTGTAGTTTTGTTGAGCAAAATATTTGGTCAAATGATAAAATGATGATATATGCGTTTAAGTCGACAAAAATAAAAAATGAACTAATTCTATTGAATGCCTAGTGGATTTAGGCAAAGGGTGAAAGTGTGAAAGGTTTTATCAATCAACTTTTTGTTATACTATAAAGCACCTGAAGAACCAACTGTAGTTTGACAACTAAGTGCTGTAAACAGTGGGTCCAAAAGGATGATTAAAATAACAGCAAACACAACACGACATAAAATAAATAAAATATTCATTTCGCGCTCACACACGGAAGCTTGTACAGAACATTGAAATTTCCCTTGTGGGGACGAATAAAGGACTTTCAATTCAATTCAATTCAAGTTTGCCGGCAATTTACCGTCAACTTTACAGCTACTCTTGCTGGCAAATTGCCAAAACGTATGTATTTGTCTGTTCGCACATGACCGTACGACGCCAATTTGACTGTGGGTGTGAAAGGGGCTATTGTCTGCTATTGATAGATTTTTTACATTTTTTAAGAAATTAGTTACGTTTATTGCATTTTTGTAACAAATCAGATACATTAGATTGCGTCACTTACATTTGTTTCATTTTGCAACAAATGTATTACAACCGTCCACGTCTGTAATTGTTACATTTTGTTACAAAAGTGAAGAGACATTGTGTGTGCCAACTCAGTTTAAACGTTTCAATGTGGATTTTAAGAGTTGATCACGTCATTTACACGTGTGCGTACTTTACCGAGATGTTTGACTTTAATCGCCTAAGAAACCTCAAACTCAAAATCTCAAACGCCTCAACGAGTCTCATTAATGATTCAATCGTTTCAGATTGAGCCAAATACTTCGAAAAAAGTGCGACTTATGACATGTTAATACATCCCAAACGCAGAATTTTCTGAAATAACATGACGTGACAGATTCCAACTGAATGTGATTTTGTGCCTTTGTTGGACCGAAACGTCATCACTTCAGCAGCAAAGGTTCGTCCTTCCTCGGTCGAAATATCAACGATGTCTACGTTTTTCGCGATTTGATGATTAGCGACGACTGGAGCGGATTGTCTTGGCGAGTCGACGGCGCGTGAGAAGGTTGTTGACAGAGCTTAAGTTTCATTTATCCTACAACCTATTTTTAACTTAGCACTCTGCGTTTTCGTAGCACGTGGTTTAGCGACCTGCCATAATGTCACGCGGGCTTTGCGTCAAAACCAGGCAGCGCAACCAGTGTTTACCGATGAATCCGCCGGCTCTGTGAAAGCGAAATGAGTTGTGAAAGAACTAGAAAAACAAAAGCAGCAGAAAGACCCAGATTCTCCCCAACGCCGCCGCATTAAACCCCAGAGGAGCTCAACCGCGAGTCGTAAGTATGCAAAGCCAAATGTCTGTGCCATTAAAACTAATGCGCCATTATTCCGTTTCGGTGCAACAAACATTCGGCACGAAAGCGCTTTTCCTCAGAGAGAACTGACCACAGAAGATGACATTTATGCTAATAAGCGCCGCCGCGGCCCTCGCGGAAACACTTAGAATGCTTACCGCGGCATCAGCCCTCGTTTCCGATCTTTTACTCGTTTGGGACATTAAATAAAACTCCAAAGTCTTTGAGGTAAACCAAACAGAACGTTCCAGAGGCGGAATTTAGCATCACGACCGACGCCGCCTCGAGCCAAACCAGGAAAAAAATCCGCAATTTTCCCGACCTGACTCCGCACTTTAAAGTACAGCACTAACCAAATTTTCCGAACAACGCAATTAGGAGAAAGTGCAGGGCAAGAGGGGAAGAAAAGAGACGAGGATCCCGACGAGCCGCTCACTGGAAGCTCGGCGGGGTGGAATAATAACAAAGTTCCTCTTTAACGAGCGCTTTATCTCCTAATCAATTAACGCCTTTAATTATTGTGTTCACAACGGAGAGGAAAATCTGAGAGGCGGCTTCATCCCAGCAGCTGGACCGAGAGTAAATAATAATCTGTGTGTGTGTAGGTGTGTGTGTGTGTGTGTGTGTGTCTAAGGCATTTTAGGAACTAGGACACGTATACAGTGGGACCCCGACTTACGAATGTCCTAGATGACGAAAATCCCCATTTCCGAAATGTCGTCCCAAGTTCCGAATTATTTTCGCAATATAAAAGGTCTTTTTTTTACCGCTAGCGTGCATGGAGATGAGAGTCCAGACGTGTGTAAAACAATCTTTTAATCTTCTTTGCACGTCAAATATTTGCACGCTACTTATTCATATGGTTTGTGTTTGTTTGTTTATTATGATGTGTGCAGTGCGTTATGGTTATGTTTGTTTATTTGTTTGGATTTGTTGTTGCTGTTGTGACGTGAAATTTCCCCACTGTGGGACTAATAAAGGCTTTTTCAAATCAATTCAATTCAACTCAAATAAACAAAATCAGAGATCTTGCTTCCAAATATGAAATAAGCTTGCATTCTCCGAGAAAGGTCGTTTTTTTTTTCTCTCACGTAGAGCCGCCATCTTGAAATGACGTCGGGCAAATCCCGGAGATTTCAATAATCTCACAAAAACAGGGATGTCACTTGGTCATCATTGTCGCGATATTACGGAAATCTCAGAGATTTGCGAGACGTAAACGTTCACGCGAGATTGTCCGTATATCAATATATGTGCTGTACCTTTATAAAAATCTGCCAAAGGACAAACTAAGCAACTGCTATTGTTTTTATTACATTTATTATCAATATTTTACCATTTATAAAAAAAATTATGTTGAATTTGCAAAGTCATGGCACGGATTAGATGGATTAAATATTGTAAATTACCGTATGTAAACTGCGGCTCAGCGAACGAAATTTTTTTTTGTGCGGCTCTCGGCACAAAATAATTACGTAAGTCGTGGTGCCAGATGTGTGTGTGTGTGTGTGTGTGTGTGCAGGTTTTTTGAAAGAAAGGTAAAACAGAAGAAGGGGGGAAAAAAGACCTAGATCACTTCTAAATTCCCTCCTGCTGTTTCTCTTTTCATCACTCGATTCTTTATGGAGAAAATGGCTTTAATAGAGGCGAGAGTGACAGCAGGTCTCTTTTAAAACATAACTTGCAAAACCCATTAAAAACTTCCTCCGAGCAAAAGCCGGCCTGTCTCGCTCTCCTCCGCTCTTTGAAGTTCCCTCGTTCACTTCAGTTCTATTGAGTTACAAAGAGTCATTCGAGTGTGAATCCCATTATCACGTGTCCTGTGAGTCACACGCTCACTACTAAGTCGAGTACGTCTTCATCTGCGGTTAAGCTGGAGGAACAGGTGAGTGTGCAGGAGAAGAGTCCAGGTCCGGTCTGTGATTGGCTAGCCACTAGCTCAGTGTGTTCTCTGCCCTGTGATTGGCTGGCCAGCCTTGTGATTGGTTAGCCACCAGCTAAGTGTATTTCCTGCCCTGTGATTGGCTGGCCAGCCTTGTGATTGGTTAGCCACCAGCTAAGTGTATTTCCTGCCCTGTGATTGGCTGGAAGGCTTGTGATTGGTTAGCCACTAGCTAAGTGTGTTTTCTGCCCTGTGATTGGTTAGCCACTAGCTCAGTGTGTTTCCTGCCCTGTGATTGGTTAGCCACTAGCTCAGTGTGTTTCCTGCCCTGTGATTGGTTAGCCACTAGCTCAGTGTGTTTTCTGCGCAGTACTGTAGACAAATACACCATTTTTGTACAATACAACACACACAACTATTTTATGCAAAAAGAAAGCAACAGTTCATCAACTGTCCAGTTTAAAAAATACAGCCTTACAAAATCATTAACTAGTTCTTAATTTTTTAACTACTGTAATGTTTCAAGCGAAAGGATGCAAGCACTTTGGGTTCCATTTACAATATTACCATCCATTAATTATGCTAAATCTCTCTCTCCCTCTCTCTCCCTCTCTCCCCCTCAAGAGATAGATGAACACTAAAAAGCAATCCATTTTTTTTTTCTTTTCAGAATTAGGCCATATGTAAATGACCACTCCCTGAGAGAGAACTCGAGCGAGACATGAGGAAGAAAGAAACATGGAGGGAAGAACAAGGATGCGGGAGTGTTGAAGGTAGAAAAATAAATCAGAGAGTCAGGCATGATGTAAACTGTTTAAGCTGTAATAAAAAAAAAATTCTGGAAAATGAATAATGTGTGTGTGTGGTAAAAAAAAATCACTTTTATCATTAACTAATTTTGTCGCTCTTTTTTTCTTTCTCACTCTTGCGCTCTCTCACTCTCTCCCTCTGACTATTGCCTATTACTTTCACATTATCTTTGCTCTCCTCTCTCTTTGTCTCCCTCTCTTCTTTTCTTGCAGTAATTTCTCTCTCTCTCTCTGTGTGTGTGTGTGTGTGTGTGTGTGTGTGTGTGTGTATGCGTGCGTGCGTGCGTGAATGAGAGAGTGATTCGCAACAAAGAGTGAGGAGAATGGATACGGACAGAAAGTGAGAACACAATATAGATGGTGAGAGAAAGTGAGAGTGTGAGAGAGTCAGGGAGAAAGAGTGAGATAAGCAGAACAGCGAGAGAGAGAGAGAGAGAGAGAGAGAGAGAGAGAGAGAGAGAGAGAGAGAGAGAGAGAGAGAGAGAGAGAACTCAGTGTGGGTATTGATCATGTATTGGCTGACATTGACCACTGGTCTCCGAGGGAAAGACACTCCAGTGAAGCCCAGCACGAGCAGCCGAGACAAGAGGAATAAAATTAAAAACCACACGACGAGAGGAGACACAAAAGAAAGACAAGATGAGAAGCGAGAAGATGAAACAAAGGCGACAGAGAAAAGAACTTAAGTGAAGTGAAGCAGAAGACCTAGATAAAAGAGGAACGCCATCACCGGAGCTTCCAGATCCCAGTCATTATTCCACCTGCCTCACTTTCCCTTTATTCTCCATCTTCTCCATCCCAGCCTCAGCAAACTCTGGTCCTTATAAAGTCAAGCAGATGTCAAAATTGTAATCGCCATAAAGAACAATGAGCATAAACAGCGATAAAGGCTGCGGCGTAACGGGCCAAACACTCAAATAAAGTAGAGAAATCAAACTCGAAAAACTGATCACCACATTTATGGAATCAAATTAGGGGCAAAAAAAAAATCAAACTACATTTCGAAGAAACAAACGAAAATGGTTCAGGTTTACATTTGTTTTTTTTTTTTGTTTTTTTTTCCGCTCGTAATCTTCACGTTTTTTAAAACAAATGGAACATATTATCATTATTTTTATTATTAATAATAGTAATAACAACAGCAACAAACATTTTTCTGGACTTTCTCTGCACATACACAGTTTATTAACACAGTATTTCTGGAACAAAAAAACAAAGATGTCTACTATTATTCTGAAGTTTCTGCCACCACAAAAATTTTGCAAAATTGTGCAAAAATGACACTTTAATCACAGTTTACTGCCTAATAATATTAAAAAAGCAGTGAATGACACAGGCTCGCTGAACTCCTCCCACACTTCCTGGTCACAGAGCTGTCAATCACTTTCCTACCAGCCAATCAGAGTAGGGACCGCCTCCAAATGAAGCAAAATGACAAAAAAAAAAAAAAAGTTAAAA
>CM051493.1:9265791-9301873 GCA_028031935.1 Paedocypris micromegethes
GATTTTTAAAAATAAAAAAATTGTTTTGTTTAATACAAAAATAAAACTAAATAAAAAATTAACAAAATTTAAAAAAAAAAATGTTTTTTGTTTCTGGCAAATATGCATTAATTTTCTCTTTACAACACTATTTTTTTTATTTAACAAACCTCACTTGTGACTCGTGTCACTTCAATGTCATTTTACTTATAATAAAACAATAATCTATTCTAGCGTTCGAAACTACACCTCCCATGATGCTTTGCTGCTCACTGGTTTCCATGAGCCTTTGCACTAGAAGAGCAGAGAGTAAAGCTGACTGAGCTGGGTTTGTGTTAGACGTAAATATCAGAACAGTGGTGTTTTTCTCTGTGTATCAGACAGAGCGTTTTGATTGTGTTTGACTCTGGTTGTTCTTCCTTTTGAACTGTTTTCTGTTGCTCTGAAGCTTTTGCAGCTGCTGGTCTATCAAGCGCTAACCGTTAGCCTTTAGCACGGCGATCTACCAGATACAATATGGTCTGTCTGTTCAAATATTAATGATTGTTTAGTTTAATCTTACTTCTTACAGTGTTATATTGTCTCTGTTAAGTGTCACAACGTGTCTAATGTTTCTTTATTTCTGTTATTGCGTTAATAAAAACTCATCAGCACGTCTGCATCCAAAACCATTATTTAAAGAAATGAGCGCTTATAAACGCCGATTTCAAATATTCACGTAAATATAAGCAGTCGCAAGTTTTTGAGCCGCTAAAATTGGAAAAAAAATAATAAATAAAAGTGGCGTAAATACGGTATATGCGCGTGCGTGTGTGTGTGTGTGTGTGTGTGTGTGTGTGTGTGTGCGTGTGCTAAAATGTACATTTATTGGGATTGCAATGTTTTCTAAAGCATCTTTAGTTTGCAACATTATATATACTGAAATTAAACAGAAATCTAAAGAAAAAAAAACAACAACAAACTTAAAAATGTTTAATAAAAATCCCGTCACGAACGGCAAACACACTGCGAGCGGCAACTCAAACAAATAAACCTCTGCGGGACTAACTAACGGAACCTTTCTAGAAATCTCTAGACTCGGGCAGCAAACATCACTACTGCCAACAGAGACTTTAAACACAAGGCTAAATGAACAGCTAAATTAAGCACACAAACAGAATCCAGACCAAAAATCAATTGAACTACAAATTTAACGAGAAGACGGAAGGTCACACACACACACACACACACACACACACACACACACACACACACACACACACACTCTCGCTCTCTCTCTTGCACACACATTGTCACTCTGTGTGTCTGTGTGTGTGTCTGTCTCTCCCTTTGTTTCTCTCTCTCTCTCTCTCTGTTTCTGTCTCTCTCTGTTTCTCTCTCTCTCTCTCTCTCTCTCTCTCTCTCTCTCTCTCTCTCGGTTTCTGTCTCTCTGTTTCTCTCTCTGTCTGTGTCTCCCTCTCTCTCTCACACACACACACACACACACACACACACACAACGTGTAAAAACTATAAACAAAACCCAAACCCCCTACATTATCTATTTGATTTATGTAAATATATAAAAGCACATTCTCATATGTGTCTTCTCGGCGGCGTCTTTATGAGTTCTCACCAGATAATAACGTGGGGCCGGGTCAATATCAGAGTATCGCAGATCAACAGCTGGCGTGTGCGCAGACGTGTTGATTCGCCCTCGGATTATCTGCTGCGACATGACGGAGACGCAGGAGTCAGACAAAAGCAAGTGATGAGCAGGAGAGAGATTTATTCCAGGCCGATGATGAATTCTGACGGAAGGCGAGTCGGCATTTCCATTCCCATTTATTCACAAAGCGCCGTGTGATTCTGATATTCCGGGCGGGTCGTGAGGGGCAAGACCGGAGGAGAAGAAGCCACGAGGAGGCTGTTAGAAAGCGCGGCGGGTCTCGGTCAGATCGACAGAGCCAGGCTGTTGGTGCAGTGGCAGATCTACACTGAATGACGCCCTGGCCGAGCCTTTTGCACTATTATTTATTTACTTAGTATGTATCGTTTTTCAGGGGTGTAGAGAGTACCGGACAGCCATACTTGAGTAAAAGTACAGATACTTGATGTAAAAATTACTCCACTACAAGTAACAAGTCACCAATTTCAAAAAGACTTGAGTCAAAGTAGCAAAGTATCCCATTTTAAAAGAACTTAAGTATTAAGACGTATTTTATTCACACCTCACAATAGGCCCAAAAAAGAAATGTGAAAACAAACTATTGTTTTCTAATACAGAAACAGAATTGAACCTCAATGTTTGAAAAGTGGTAGAACAAAGTAGATAAAAAGAACAAAAAGTCAGTCTCAATCACTTACATTTGCAAGTAGATATAAAATTAAATTCTAATTAGTAAATTTCACATTATATGTATTATATAAAGTTTTATATTATATAATAACATTTGTAAAACACATTCTTCTTCTGCTGAGTATTGAAGGTCTAGTTTGAGTTGCTTCTCAAGTGATTAGGACGGTTTCTCTGCATTACAATTATACAAAGAGATGCAGTGCACTTAAACTACGTATTAACTCAACGAAAATCACATCACAAACTCACAGCTAAATGTACTTTATGCGGAATGTATAATTTAAGCGACTCATTTGATCACGTTGCATGAAAATATAGTCATGTCACAGTGGTTTTTGCCATGTTAATATTCATAACATTATGCTTACAAATACGAATATGAGTTTTTATTGGCTCAATAACAGAAATAACGAAACGTTGGAAACGTTGTAACACTTAACAAGGAAAAAATAACAGTGGAAGAAGTAAGATTAAACTAAACACAATCTTTAATATTTGAACAGACAGACCATATTGTATCTGGTAGATCGCCGTGCTAAAGGCTAACTGTTAGCGCTTGATAACGAGACCAGCAGCTGTAAAAGCTTCAGAGCAACAGAAAACAGTTCAAAAAGAAGAACAACCAGAGTCAAACACAATCAAAACGCTCTGTCTGATACACAGAGAAAAACACCACTGTTCTGATATTTACGTCTAACACAAACCCAGCTCAGTCAGCTTTACTCTCTGCTCTTTCAGTGCAAAGGCTCATGGAAACCAGTGAGCAGCAAAGCATGATGGGAGGTGTAGTTATGATCGCTAAAATAGATAAATTGTTATATGTAAAACGTTTATTAATTCATTTATGAAATTCATATATGAAATGTTTATGTTAAATACATCCATGCATATGTTAAAAACGTACTTAAAGATTTCCGATATACTGGATATACGCATTTTGAAAATATATATTTAAATTAATTAAAATAAAAAAAGTGGCACGAATACATTTCTTCGCCGTATACGAAACACTTCATTTATAGTCCTTTACTGATGACACGGATACAGAGAATGTTGCATACCTTTATATTTGGCTTGTTTTCCCTATTATCTACTTTCTAAATTGTGCACGGATTCGAATCAACAGGACACGCACACACATACGCACACCGCAGACTTAGTGTAGTGAGGCCGCCAGCTTCGTTTTTTGAGAAAAGTGAATTTCCTTAGTGAATTTTCGCGTTCGCTTTCCTTAGTGAATTTTCAAAAAAAATCGCTTAACGAACGAAAGATGTTTTTTTTCTCGTGACGTAACATGAAAAAGCGCCACCCTGGTCGACTGCCCCGTTCACCCATGACCTAAAACCACTGGTTAGGTGGGACAAACAAGAATCTGTGGATTATTGAAGCGCTCCGTGACTAATATATACAGAGATGTTTATTTGAGCTGAAAGGTCAGGACGAACAGCAGAAACAGGCAATGACACCGATCAGACGACCCGAACACGATCACGACCAAAAAAAAAAAAAAAAAACATTAGTAATTGATTTGTTTTTACCAAATCAATGTTGATTCAGTTTCTACCTCCGTTTGGCAGCAAACTAGATCTGGCGGTAAAGTCGTGATCATTTGTTAAGCGCAGCTAATCCGATGAGGAATGATTTGTAATCATCATTTTGAGATTTTCTTCTTTCCACTTAAAAGATTTCCATTTTTTTTCCAAGTTTTGAGGACTTTGCAAAAACACTCAAGATGTCAATCAAGAAGTCCTTCTATCGTTATCTTGTGTTTAAATATATACCGGAACATATAATGATATTTTATCCGTAATATAAATGCAAATATAAGCACTCCCCTGATTTTCCAGCAGAATATACAAATTCCTAAAAAAAAATTTTTTTACACTTTACATTTACCATTATTTAAGGAAAGCAAAAAAACAGAGGACACAGCGCATTGTTGCGTAAAGTCAACGTGATTCCGCTTAATTGTGATTGTTCCTGACTTAAAATGTGGAAAAATGGGCGCTTATATTTACGTGCATAATTGCCAATATTAAGCACCACTCTTAGTTTTGAGCATCTGAAATGAGAAAAAAAAACCGGGGTGCTTATATTTGCATAAATATACAGTATATAGACAAAAAACACCAATAAGAAAATCTACAATACATTTTCAATCCTATATATATATATATGTGTAGGCTTTTCCCCAATAAATAGTACATTAATTAATAATACAGGATATTACTTGGATGCAGCCATGAAGCCGCCCGGGTTGTTTCAGGCAATATTTATTTTGAAGAATATTAATTACTTTACTTAATATTAATTACTTTGAAGAAAGTAACTTACTTTACAAAAGAAACCATGATAAGTTGTCACAAAGTTGTCATGAACTTACACATCACTTACACACTAAATATCCCTTATCTAATGCGGTAAATGTCTACATGCTACAATTAGAGGTTAATTAGATACATTTTCAAATAAAATCTGGATTGAAAACGTCTAATATATCTAGTATATAGACACAACACTTTCTCCACGTTCCTCCGTTTTTGTAATTTCTTTTTATTTCCTGATTTGTAAACGGAGCAGGAAGCGTGAGAGACACGGTTGATGTGCCATTAAAGATTCCGAGTGAATACTGATGTCGCCTGTTCTGACATGAATAGATCCAGAAGACTTGTGGCACGTCACTGTCCACTATTGTTAGACGGACAAAGCAATGTTTTTTTTTTGTGCTCGATGATACAAAGAAAATCTTAATGGACTTCTGCGGAATCCCATCAGTGAGGAGAGTGATTTTCATTTAAAAACGGCAAAATGACTCCAGGTTTAACTATGAATCCTGGGGAATTCTGTGAAACTGGACAGGGTTCGTGTGATCAAAGAAAGGAAACGGTGTTCATTGTTTTTTTCCACATGGCTGACAGCTTTGAATATTCATTTTAACTAAGACATCAGACTATACGACTTTGCCCATAAAATAACACCTACTACTGTAGTTCAACGTGTCCAAAAGCGGCGGATTTTCAGTGTAGTCTCTGAACATTTCTTTTGTCACGTAAAAACGTTTCTTTTGTCACGTGAAAGGCTCTTTATTCAGTTTCTCGTGAAATGCAAAGAAAAACTTTCGAAATGAAATTGTGCGTGAGGAATGAAATTGTTCCAATTTACTCCATTTCAATCAACAAAGACAAACGCAGCATGTGATGCGTGTTCCAAATATGCGTGTTGTAAACAATTGTTAAGCTTGTGTCGTGAATGATGCATATTGTGTTTGTGTGTCATGAACGACGTGTGTCAGGAATGAAGTGTGTGGTAAATGACACGTGTTGTGAATGATGCGTGTCATGAAAGATACGTGTACGTATAATTATTATCATGGATAAAATCGGTCGTGAATGATGCGTTTTTTTGAATGATGCATGTTGTGAAAAATGTGTGTTGTGAATAATGCGTGGCATGAATGATGCGTGGCGTGAATGTCATGTGTAATGAATGATGCGTGTCGTGACTGATGCGTGTCATGAATGATGCGTGTTGTAAATGTTGTGTTTCTTGAATGAAGCTTGTCGTGAATGATACCTGACAGGGATGACGCGTGTCGTGAATCTGTGTCATAAAAGATGCGTGTTGTGAAAAATTTGTGTCGTAAATGTTGTGTTTCTTGAATCAATGACTAGAAAAACAAAAAAACTTTTCACAAAGTCTTTTGTCTTCAGTTAATTTTAAAAAGCTAATGTCAATTTATGTTGATATGAATGATACCTGAGATGAATGATTCGTATCATGAATGATGCGTGTTGTGAATGATGCGTTTCTTGAATGAAGATTGTCGTGAATGATGGATGACATGAATGATGCGCATATAGAATGATGTGTGTTGTGAATGACGCATGTAATGAATGACGCAGGGTCGTGAATATCGTGTGTTGAGAATGATTGTTAATGTTGTATGTCGTGAATGATGCATTTTGGAAATGAGCAGTGTTGCAAATGATCGTTTCCTGAACAAAGCGTGTCGTGAATGATGTGTGTCGAAAATGAGGCGTTTCAGGAATGATGAGTGTTGCGAATGACGTGTGTCGTGAATGATGCATATGCAGAATGATGCGTGTTGCGAATGATGCGTTTTGGAAATGATGAGTGTCGTAAATGACCATTTCTTGAACGAAGCGTGTCGTGAACGAAGCGTGTCCTGAATGTGAAAAATGCAAATCGTGAATAAATTTAGTAAAGATAATTACTAAAACACACACACACACACACACCGGTGCTCTTTCTGGTAAACAAAACACACTGCCTGCAGTCTAGTGTTCTTTCCTAGCATTAACACACACACACACACACTCGTCATGTTCACACAGGTTTTGTGCCGTACACATTCTTCGATGTGTGAAAACGTGTTGCCCGCATCGACTCCCATGTGGATCTTCTCCCCAGGATGGAATTTCACGCCGTGTCTCCTGGACTTTCATCTCACCCTCGTCCTACACAACATACGTGTAGAACAATTCCCTGTTCGCTCTTAATCCACGACACGCGTCGAACAGAACACAAACACACGCTAAACATCTTAGCTGGAGTGATTCTCATGCTACATGGAGGACAGAACGTCGCCGCTCTGCGTTCTAACTAGGGACGCACCGAAATTAAAATTCTTGGCCAAAAATTCTTCACCGAAATAGAGAAAAACCCGGCCGAAAACTGAAAACCGAAAGAAATTATGGCATTTATTAGTAGTACCATTGCACTTATCGCTATGATGGTGTACTAACTTTACTAAAGTCAAGGCATTGCAATCGCTTTCATTAAAAATGAAGTTTCAAAGAATAAACAAAGTAAATTTTTGTATAAAATATATAACTTTCATTGTAATTTACATGTGGATATCTGATTGATGATTCTTTTTTTATTGGGGTTATTCAATTCATCACAAAGGGGCTGATTATACTATTTCATTTGAATGTACTTTTTTTGGTTGATTGTATTTAATTGATTTGTGACCTCAGAACTTATTTACAAGTGATTGTTTAAAGTTAATTTTAAATATTTTAAATATTAAAATACAAAATATAAAAAATTTAAATAAATGTTCTTCACACACGTATTGTTATGTAAAATCAAACAGAGCATATATTTACAATGTTATCTAACTTGTGACATAAAAGCAGTGCTACTTTTAAATTTAAGCGAGTATTTAAATGTTGAAATAATGTGCTTAACTTCAAAAAGAAAAGATAACTATTTTCGCTGTCCACTTTTCTCTTCTTTGCCAGTGACATTTTTATATTTATCCCTTCTTTTTTTGTCTCACTCGTCCCATCTTTTGCATCTGTTGTCTTGTCTATCTCCCTTTCTTCTCAATTTTAATTCAATTCAATTTTAATTCAATTAAAATTAATTCATTTTAATTAGTTACAGTTAAGGTGGCATTTTAATTCAAACCTGATCCGCCATTATTCTGCTTGCGTCATCACCTTTCGGCCGTATTGTTTCGGTGATAAAAGTGTTTTGGCCGAATTCCGAAAATGGCGAAAATTCGGCGAAAGTTTTCTATAGTTATCTGTAAAAACTTAAAATCAGAAGTTATCTCTAGTTCTAACATTAGATGAAAAAACACAACAGCCTGTCTCTTACCCGCCGTAATCACACCAACCAAACAACATTTGATAACCGGAATGCTTGTGTGTGTGTGTGTGTGTGTGTGTGTGTGTGTGTGCGAGGTGGAGAATAAAAGAGCCTCAGTAAGAACAGACTGTCGGGACAGACCCGGGACCATCTGCTCGCCGAGGGTCCACACACCACTGTTTGTGTTTGTATGTGTGGACGCTTCGTTCCTTCACGCGTGTGTGTGTGGCGGGATGAAATAAAGGACGAGCGGGACAAACAGGTGGCGGGAAAACGAACGAGAAAGGATGGCGAGAGTGTTCGTACGAACGATAAAAATGGCAAGATGTATCCGCCAGCGAACGCGAAATAAGCGAGTTAAATGACATCAGGAGGGGGCGTGTCCTATTTGGAGGTAGGGCCCAAATATCGATATTGCGATATACTGTACATTGCAGCTTCTTTCAATAACGATATATATAGCGATAAATAAATTATAATAGAAACATTAGACCCCAAGGAAAGCTAAACTGCTATTTTCTTTTAAGAAATAAAGAAACGTTGCACGTCGTTTCGAGAACATGTATTATGCAAAACTGTAATTAAAAAACGCAATGTTGCAGATGAATAAACGTAATGTAGTGACTGTTAGAAAGAAAGACTTTTCGTTAAAGTCCTTGGTTCCTAAATGCCAAGTTGCAGAGAACGTATTTTTAGTTAAGGAACTTACATTTCACAATTTTCGAGGGACTGAATCATCGTGATATAATTCGCAATAGAATTAGAATCTCTATCGTAGGCCAATTTTGTATCGTTTATATCGCCCATTCCTAGTTGGAAGTACGTTTTTTTTTCTTTGCTAATTGGATTGAAAGGCCATTTCTGTGAGTGTGAGCATCTCCGCTCCATCCTTGGGTGAGATGCTGCGAGTTAATCGGATGAAATATCCCGGACCACATCCAAATCAACGGTTTGCTGGACGAGAAAGAGACGGAAGAGTTTTCACTGGTGTCCGTCCAGCAGAGCAGCCGCTGCTTTTGTTCGCCGTCTAACAGACGAACAGATTAAAGCAGGAGATGAGAGGAAGATGGAGGGAAGGAGGAGTCTGGGTCTCTCAATCAGCTCGTGAGAACCAGAGAAATCAGATCATTAATGAACTCCAGATAGACTTGCATCTCTCTCTTTCTCTCTCTCTCTCTCTCTCTCTCTATCTTCTTTTTTTTTCCTCAACAATTATGTCTCTCTCTTTCTCTATCTTCTCTTTTCTTCCTCAACAATGTCTCTCTCACACACACACTCCCCCTATATGTGTTATCTTTCTCTCTCACTGTCACTATCTTATCTTCTTTCTCTCTTTCAACAAAGATCTCTCTCTCTCTCTACCACTCTCTCTATCTTCTCTATTCTTTCTCAACAAAGATATATTTCTCTCTCCCTCTCCATCTCTCTCTTCTCTTTCTCAACAATGTCTCTCTCTCTCTCTTACTCCCCCTATATGTGTTCTCTTTCTCTCTCACTGTCACAAACAATCTCTCTCTCTCATCATTTCAGGCCCCTATTTCATCTCCATCTGTTTTTTTTCTCACCATGTCATCTTATTTTCTCTTTTTTGCCCCATCTTTGCTTTCTCTCCTCTGTCTGTCTCTCTCGTTTTGTGTCTTTATTTTTCTTATCTCTCTTTCTCAATGTTTCTTTTTTCTTCCTATTTGTCTATATCCTTTCTTCTCTTTCTCTCACTCTTCATCTATGTCATCTCACTCATCTTTACTTCTCTTCTATCATTTCACACTCTTTTCTCTTTTTTGGTGCATCTTTACTACTCGTTCCCTACCTCTCTTTCTCTCCACGTATTTTTTCTCTTAATTACTCTCTCCCACTTTGTTTCTCTCCTCCATTGTCTCTTCTTCCCTTCTACTCTATCTCTCTATCCCGCACTCAATCTTTAGGTGTCTTTTTTTCTTTTTTATTCCCTCTGTCTCTCAAGCGCTATCTCTCGCTTTTTCCTTGTTAATCTCTTTCTCTTCCTCTGACTGTCTCTCTCACACATACACACACTTGCATTTATATCATATTGGGGACCCACCATTGACTTACATGAAAAACAATACGTTCTCTCTCTCCATACTATAACCCAAAGCATGAAAATATTCCCCTTCCCCCCTTTACTCTAAACACAACACACACACTCAGTTAGAACCTCTGCCTTAAAATTGAAAAGATCTTCAAAGTTGTGGGGACCTAGACAAAGACTCAACAAGTACCCAACTGGGCCCCACTTTGTGCTAAAAACTAGCATTCTGGGCCCAATTTGATGCTAAAACACATACACACACACACACACACACACACACATTTCTCACACCTCATTTTGTAAATGAGCCCGTTATCTTGACTTCTTGATTCCTTCAATATCAGTTGAAGTTGTTACCATGACAAACAGGTCATTACAGCTAATGTCAGTGTGTGTGTGTGTGTGTGTGTGTGTGTGTGTGTGTGTGTGTGTGTGTGTGTGTGTGTTCACACGTTCGCCTCTATAACCTCCTTGACCTTTCTAAGGCCTTTCACGTATCAAATCTCGAGTTTATCTGCAATCTCAAAAGCAGAAACTCCAGAGAAAGACTGAAAGCAGTAAACAAAACGCATGATACATCAAGAAACACGTCTTAAAAAGATGGAAATAAGAAACATATTTTCTCATGCGATTTCAAATTTGTGGCCCTTGGGAATTTGCCTCCAGGCATTTTTCAAACATGCACTTTCTTCCTATTTTGTTTCGTTTTCAGAGTTAAAAGTAAAGCACTTATTTCAAAGCCGTCTCGTTTATTTATTCGATTCATCTGGATTTAAATAAAGAGTCATTGGGATGCGACCTCAGCTAATCAAACGCTTCACGTGAAACACACAGCGTTAATTTCGGTGAACTCCGTGATTTAAATATCTTTACACAAACATCAAACAATAATCTATAATCTGCCGACACGCTGTGTTTTCTCCGAGTTTTTGTGTTGTGGCGTTTTATGTTGAAGGTTGAAACGATCCACCTCCTCACGCCGTCAGTGGATAAAGCGATGGCAGGAGAGCGGCGTTTGTCCCGGGAATGATGAAAGCAGACAGCTTTATTCTCTCTGAAGAGTTACAGGCCCCGTAGGCAAAGCAGAAGAACTTCAGATCACGTTAAAAGATACAGCGTTTAAGAAACGAGGCAGCGGAGGAATATACAATCTAATGATGTGTTTGGATACGGCATTTCATTTGATTCCGGACCCCCATCATTGCAGACCCCATGGTGTAGAACCGTCACATTAAAACACACTTACTAACATCCTAATCAGACCATTGATTACTACCGACAGTGGTGTAAAGTACTTGAGTAAATGTACTTTTTTTTAACTTTACAAGTATTTTGGGGCTGCGTTGTACTTACATAAAAGCTAGTTTTACTCTCTACTTGACTACATTTGTGATTGAGTGTGTGTCTCTGTACTCCACTACATCTGAGTGGACACTTACCGTTACATTGAGATTATGTGCAACAATTTGGCATTTTTTTCCTACCGTGGGTAATTTCTTGGGTGAATGAGACTATATTGCCACGGTACTGATCGTTATTTGTTTATTTATTATATTTATTTTACTTTTTTTTTATCTACTTTGTTCTACATTTTTGAAACATTGAGGTGTTAAATTTCATTTCTATTTTAGGAAATTAAACCTCATGAAAAAAGTTTCTTATTTTTCCACACAGAAATCCTTAGTTTTTTTTTGTCCAAATTCCATATGAGTAAAATACATACGGTCTTTTCAAATTGGATACTTTACGACTTTTACTCAAGTCTTCTTGAAATTGGTGACTTGTAATAGAGACATTTTTACAGTAAGGTATTAGTATTTTTACCCAAGTATCCTTTCAGTTACTCTTTACAAAGTCCAAAAGTCACAAATAACAAAGTCCCTTTAACAATTCAGAAGGAATTTTCATCTCAGGATGGTGAAAAAGTCAAAAGACGTCAAACTAAAGCAGGTGAAAGCGGCAGATGTGCGTCACATGACAAATTCAGCAATGAGTGTGTGTGATCAAGAAGATCGACAGGTGAAAGTGTGTGTGAAGCAAATATGACTTTACATCTCTGAGAAGGTTCTTGCGAGACTCAAGATTGGGATGAGTTCTTCGGAACGTCGCAATGAAACAGCCATGTCGTCTTCGTCAGAAACCGTGTTCTGGACGTCCTAAACCAGACGATGCAATTGCTGCGTCATTGTCCGAACGAATCACGTCGAAGGGACAAACTCTGTAACCACGGCAACATCTGTCATAGACGTTGTACAACCACGTTCAATTAGCAAAAAGTTGCAAAAGGGGGAATTGTAGAGGATCTGGAGATACACGAAGTGAAGGGGAAGAATAAAGCGCCGTTGTTGTCGTTTAGTGTTATTATGAGGACGAGAAGGAACGTTCTGCTTTATCCACTATTAGCTGTGTGTGTGTGTGTGTGTGTGTGTGCGTGCGTGCGTGGTGAGGTGTGTGTCGGGTAGGTGGTTAGTGTAAACAGTTGGGCTTTTTCGAGCGAGTGTCTGTATCTCGGTTGGAGTGTTTTCGGTTGCCATGGAAACAAATGTCACGGTAACAGCGGGAAATCAAAGCTGGGCCGACGAGCCGCTGAGAGGAAGCGAGAGAAGACGCGAGCGAGTGTGTCTGTGTGATACAAACAGCCTCTCAGACGCGGGTGTGT
Organism: Paedocypris micromegethes; assembly: GCA_028031935.1. NCBI lineage: Eukaryota > Metazoa > Chordata > Actinopteri > Cypriniformes > Paedocypris > Paedocypris micromegethes. Next base: position 9,278,436 of record CM051493.1, read on the forward strand.
TTCATCCTCGCGCGGGTTAATAGAGTCGCCATAATCCTCACACTCCCTCTAGAATCTCCTCCGCTGGACACATGAGAGGAAGAGCGAGTTACAACTGTACAACGGATAATTGATTAGGGAACGTTTCGATCAAAATTTGAACGGATTTCATTATTGAGAGTTGGAATGATCGGGTATTTATCACAAGAGCATGAGAATTAAAAAAAGTATGTGTGTGTGTGTGTGTGAGAGAGAGAGAGAGAGAGAGAGAGAGAGAGAATAAGAGGGAGAGAGACAGACAGAGAATAAGAGGGAGAGAGACAGACAGAGAAAAAGAGAGACAGACTGACAGACAGAGACAAAGAGAGAGACAGAGAGAGATATTAAGGGAGAGGGCGAGAGAGATCAAGAGAGAGAAAGAGCAAGAGAAGGAGAGAGAAAAAGAGAGGTGAAAAGATTATTGAAGGACAGAGGGAGATATAAATTGAATGAGTGAAAAAAGGAGGGAATGAGTTAGATGGAAAAAGATATGGAGTGAGTGAGAATGAAGAGAGAGAGGAAGAGAGTGAAGAAAGGGAAAGAAGTTGGAGATGAGGATAAAGGAGAGGGGGAGGAATAGTGATAGTGTGCAGTGTGCGTTCTCTGAAGTAAACAATAAAAGTGATCATGTTTCCTCTGCTTCCGCTTCTTTGCCGACAGATGGAGGGAGAAAAAAGGACAGAAGAGGTGTGAAAAAAAGAAGCGGATTGAACGACAGAGGGAGTGTGATATTGAAATAGTAATTGAATGAGAGAGAGAGAGAGAGAGAGAGAGAGAGAGAGAGAGAGAGAGAGAGAGAGAGAGAGAGAGAGAGAGAGAGAGAGAGAGAGAGAGAGAGTGAATGGGTTAGATGGAAATAATGAGATATGGAGTGAGTGTGAAAGAATGAAGAAAGAAGAGAGTGACGGAAAGGAAAGAAATTGGAGGTGGAGTGAGAGAGGAATAAATGAGAGGGTGTGAGAATGCTGTGTGTGTGTGTGTGTGTGTGTGTGTGTGTGTTATAGCGTTTGAAAGGTGATGCTGAAGAAATGTACAGCCTCATAGATATAAACACGCAGCTAGTATATAATTAGCCGACACGCGAGTCTTGACATTCATTAAAAACGTACCTTTGTGCAGCTTCAGGCGTCGAACAAAGTTGTGGAAGTGGTGGCGTCTCAATCCTGCAATATTCCGCTCGCATGTTTCACATACTGCATCATTTTGTTGACCACCTCGTAATTTTTTTTACAGCCAAACGAAACTATCATTGGTATCATTTTGCAAACGCGCGGTCGAATTAAAACACTATCCGGGACTTTTATTGGCTGTCGTGCAGAATACGCACATGCGCTCTCTCTCTATCGCGCGCGCGCGCACGTAAACGGAAACAGATGTAGCGACTTTTTAAGCGCTTTTTAAGTCTTTACAAGTCAATATGCGAAAAGTCCAAGTGAAAGTCCAACTTTATGTTAAAGTGAGTGAGAAAGATAGTGAGCAGTTTGTGTGTGTGTGCGTGCGTGCGTGCGTGTGCGTGCGTGTGCGTGCGCGCGTGCGTTTTCGGAACGACACAATAAAAGTTCTCCCGTTTCTTCGCCGACAGATGGAGGGAGAGAGAAGGACAGAAGAAGTGAAGATCTGGTAGAAGAGTTAAGTAATTGGGGTTTGTGGTGATGGACAGATGGCGGGAGTTTGGCTCGACAGAAGATTCTGGAAGAAAAGCTGTGAGTGTGTGGAAGGCTGAACGGAGCCAGACAGAAGCTCTGAAGGTCTAGAACTTGTTCCTCACTGAGATTCTGGAATGTTCTGCTGATTCCCCTGTGGACGTCGGGAGATGCATTTCTGATCTCTTTTGATCTCTCTCTCTTTCTTTCTCTCACACTTTCTGTTGTTTTCACACCTCTGTCACTCTCATCTTCATCTTTGTTGTTCCATCATTTCAGGCCCCTATTTCAGTCTCCATATGCTTTTTTTTTCCTCACCGTGTCATCTTATTACCTCTTTTTTTTGCCCCATCTCGCTTGCTCTCCTCCATCTGTCTCTCTCTCCTTTCATTCTACTTTTTATTTGTCCGATTCTCTCCATCTTTCTGTCTATCATTCTACTTTTCTTCCTCTGCTGGTGTTTATTCTTTTTTTCTTTTTATCTCTCAAAAATAATTTTCTCTCCCTTTGTCTCTCTTTCTCACTCTCTCTCATTCTACTTTTCTTTATGGTTTGATTTGATTCTCTTTCATTCTACTCTTTCTCTGTTGGTTTGATTGTCTCTACTTGATTCCTTTTCTTCTTCATCTCTCTCTCTGTCTATCTATCTTGTCTCCATCTCTCTCTCTCTCTCAGACCCACATAAACAAGGACTCATGAGCATACTAGGCAAAGTGCAATTAATGTTATTTATATTTCTTTCATTTCATGTCACTGTTTTCTTTCTCTTTCCCTCTCTCATTCATTCTCTCTCTCTCTCATTAGGTAAACTGGCGTAGAAAAAATGGATTACGCGTTAATTCTGGGATTAAACCTTGGCTTTGTAACATGAGAAAGCCACTTTGTGTCACCTGAAGAGAAGATATTAATACAATTCACAATCCCTCATCCGATCAAATTAACATTCCCAGAAAAAATGTCAATTGGAACGCAAAGGTGCGGCAATAATTACAGCATAATAAATGTGACTAGACGATATGGTCAGAACGTTATTCAAATGCAGTGGAGTAAAGACAAAGGAATAAAGTAAAAAGTTACTTATAATTGTGATATTCAGTTTGTCGAAAAACACTTCAGTAAAGTAACCAAGTAAATGTACTCAAGTACTCAGTAGATAAAATGTACTCAAGTACTTTGGTGAGTAGGAGTATTAGTGTCAGATTTGGTCACTAATTTTGGCTTGACCTGATACGTGGGGTCTCGGATCAAAAGAAGTGTGTGTATTGAGCGTTCCGGACGGCTGCTGCGCTCCGACTCTTTCTCTCTCTCCGCATGTGTCCGTCCCCGCGGCTGGAGCTCCACCACAAAAAGACCGAAAAGCGCGTGATGAAAGGTCACTAAACGCTCGTCTGTTGAGCTCATTAAACTTTAATTCAGCGCTAAACACGCCCGACAATAAACAATGACACATTCTGTAGATCTCAAGCGCTCAGACGAATGAATGAATAGACAATCACAATCATCTGTTGCTTCTCTAATGTGTTAGAAACGACTCGTCTAAATGGATGGATTTATTCATTCATCTATTCATCCACGGATAGATAGAATTACATTCAGCCTTAAATATAGAGCAGGAAAATGTCTGTCGGTGTGTCCGTTCGTTCTCCATGTGTTCATCCATCCATTTATTCATCTGTCTTCTATAAATCCACCTATCTATTTATCTATGTCTGTCTCTCTTTCTGTCTGTCTATCCATCTCTATTTGTCTATGTCTGTCTCTCTCTTTCCATCTATCTGTCTGTCTCTATCTATCTCTGTCTGTCTATCTATTCATACATAAACACTGAATCAATCAATCTATCTATTTATCTATCGATCTATCTATTCTTGAATCTATCTATCTATCTATTCATACATAATCTCTGAATCAATCTATCTACATATTTATGCATAAGCCACGAATCAATCAATATATCTATCTATTTATGTATTCATGCATAATCCATGAATCTATCGATCAACCAATCAATCTATCTATCTATGAACTCATCCTCTATAAATGTATCCATCCATAAATCCATCTATCTATCCAACCTTCCATCACACGTCTGTTAATATCTGTCGATGGATGAATGGATGGAACTTCACTCAAGTTTATATAAAGTATAGAGCGGGAAAATATCTATCCATCCATCCATCCATCCACGTGGCTTTATATCTATCACTCCATCCATCAATAGATAGAATTACATAGTGAAAACCCTCCATGTTCCCATCCATCCATCCATCCATTCATCATTGTCTGTCTACTACCACTGTTTTTACAATGGACAACATTGTGTGTGTGTGTGTGTGAGCGTATAAATCTGTTTGTGTAAGTGTGTGTGATCATGTGACGTGCTGGTCTTTGAGTGTGAGAGGATGCTTGGCGCGGGTCAAAATCATTTGGCCTCTGTCAGTTCCACTTAAGTAGTTGTAGCGTGTCTTAATCCCCGGCGGTGGCACGCACACGTATTCTCCGCTCACCGACACACACACACACACACACACTTGTTTGCGTGCCCGTCAATGTGCGTCTGTCAGGAGAACACGTCCAATCACCATCACCACGGAGTCGCGAGTATTTCTGATGGAGATAAACAAACCCGATCAGCCTCGTCTTTCCCCGACCACAAGGATTCTGCTTTTTATGGCAGTGATGCGCGAGAACACATGTGCCCACATATGATTGATGGGATGTTTTTCCGCCTCCAGCAATGTCAGTTCTGAGGCGTTTCAATGGGCTTTACAGTAAAGCTCATGTCGGTGCACAATACGGCCGGGTTGTTTTTTTTTATGAAATGTGGAAGGGAGGAAAATCAATTCAGGTGACTTGTATTTTCGTGTATGGATCGCAGACGTCCTCGCGTCAGAGCCGTTCTCTTCATTTATTCAAGCGCGCTGCCATATTTGAATGCTGTTTGTCTTCCGTCGTGCGCGAATGAAAAAAAAAAAATAAACGAATGCTGGTCGTAGGTTTACGGTGAATACCTATAACGAATTTCTAAAACGACCTCTAACTAACATTGTCGGGGTCCGAGCTGCTGGGCACTTTTCAAATTCAAATTCACAATGTCACATTTATTTTTATAACAATTATTTTGCAACAACGTGAAGTGAAATGTATTTTACAATCGTCTGGCGTATAAACATAGTGGGCAGTACAAATACAACAAGATATACAATAAAGCAATAAAATACAATCAAAATAGAGATAAGATAAAATATGAATAAAATACAATCAAAATAGAGATGAGATAAAATATGAATAAAATACAATCAAAATAGAGATAAGATAAAATATGAATAAAATACAATAAAAATAGAGACAAGATAAAATATGAATAAAATACAATAAAAATAGAGACAAGATAAAATATGAATAAAATACAATCAAAATAGAGATAAGATAAAATATGAATAAAATACAATAAAAATAGAGATAAGATAAAATATGAATAAAATACAATTAAAATAGAGATAAGATAAAATATGAATAAAATACAATTAAAATATAGGTAGAAATATAAGGTAAAAATAAAAAAAAAAAGAGAAAAATGTCATCTTTTGCATAGCAGCCAAACCTCAAACATGGCATATTCCCTATATAATAGTGTCATGTTATTACTCCAGTATCATGTCTGAGTCTATTTATACGTCTCGCTGTCACCCTGGGGAGGATTTATGCTGAACTTCTGCTCGACTGCATCAGTTTTATTCACCTAATGCGGACTTCTTGTCGTTGATGTGATGGATCCTTCATCTCGTGTTTATTGATAGATCGAAGGTTTAAATATGCAATATATATATCGGTTACAAAGAGTCTGAGGCGAGATGCCGGCGATGTGCAATAACAGCAGAGCAGAAAGCTGGGAGAGGAAAAGCCGCTGTCCGTGGTGCTGAAACCACAATAAAGGTCAAACTCGGCCTCGGGGTCGCCCTCTAGTGGTGTGTGGACAACTTTAGACTTTAGCTAGAATAGAGCTGCACGAATCATCGTTAAGAGATCGCGATCTCCATTCTACCCCCCTCGCGATCTTAATCCAGCATTTATACGATTCTGCCGAACTCTATGATCTACGACGAGCTTGTGTGTGTGTGCGCATCAGGGAGGAAATCAGCCGTACGCAATCATTTAAATATTATAAAGGAAAGATGATCTCGCATTACTTCTGTAGTATTTTATATCAGTCGTAGAAAATAAACAGGGAGAATGAGTGAGGAAACAATAGTAAAGTAAGTCTGCCATCAACTTTGACACTTTAGTACCTGAAGTGTGTGTGTGTGTGTGTGTTTACTGCGCTTTCCAACCAGAAGACGACACTCAAGCAAACATCTACAGTTTTGTACATTTATATTTTATATATTTTAAATTATTAGCCCCGCCTACAAAATAATCATTGTTTGATTTAGTATTTCAAGTGCTTTTCAACAGAGCTCATCATTTTGTCCTTGTAATCATGGTATGTTGACTTTTATTACATTTAATGGTGATTTTTCTTTCTGTACAACATTACTTTTACATCACATTACATGATTTTTCATTCCAATTATTTAAATGTGAAGCAAAGAGTAACATGGGGTTTTAATGCTATTTGACAACCTGATTTTAAGGGTTAAATGTTTAAAATAAAAAATATCCAAAATCGTGAAAAAATCTTGAATTGTGTAGAAAAAAAATAGTGATTCTCAATTCATCCCGAATCGTGCAGCTCTAACCTACACCTACAGGTTACGATCAAACAAAACAACAAAAAAATTCAAATGACTTGCCGACACCACGTCGTGCGCAGATTCTCGTAAAATCAAATGTCCTTATCGTAAAGTAGGACATGTCAGGTCAGTCCATCCCGCCAACACAGGGCGCAGGAGAGAGAGAGAAAAAAAACGGCGCGAAAAGAAAAAAAAAGGAGCGAAAGTTGGAAATGAGAAGCAATTTGGTGTTTAGCTTCCCATGGCACAGAGCTCACAGTGGGCATCAAACCCCTTTTTTGTTTCCGCTGTTGTCATTTCTGGGCAGATTTATAAGGAACACGTTCAGTGCCAAGACCGAATCCTCAATCCCAATAGACGTCTTCTGTTTTCTTGTTGTTTTTCCCCCTCCACGCTCCTCACATTGTTCACTGCAGTCTATCAGGCAGGTGGTGCCCCGGACACCAAAATCACCGCGCCCCGTGGATTCAGACCACAATTTGGATTTCGCATCAGAGGAGAAGATTGGTCTTTGTGAAACGTGTTCCTCCATTCCGCAGTCCGGTCCCGTCTGTGACGCCTCCAGTCAGGAACCAGGAGCTTGATGTCCCGCTGTTGCCTTTCAAAAGCCGTCTGATTAAAGCTGAAATGCCCTGATGCTGAAGCCCAACATGGAAAAAGGACAGACTGAGAGAGATGGAGGAACAGACGGACGGATGGATGGGTAAAAAAGTAAGAATGCGAGAGGGATGGATGGACAGATGAAAGGGCTATAGATGGATCGACAGACTGGCAGATGAAAATATAAAATCAGCGAGGGATGAACACACGGATGGACGAACAAATGAAATGGTGAGGATGAGAGAGGGAAGAGGGATTAATAAATGGATGGATGGGTGGAAATATATTATGGGCTGATGAACAGACAGATGACAGAGGGACGATGCAGACAGACAAATGGATGGAGGGATAATGCAGACAGACAGATGACAGAGGGATGGATGGAGGGATGATGGAGACAGACAGATGACAGAAGGAGGATGCAGACAGACTGATGACAGAGGGATGGATGGAGGGATGATGGAGACAGACAGATGACAGAAGGATGGATGGAGGGATGATGCAGACAGACAGATGATGGAGGGATGATGCAGACAGACAGATGACAGAGGGATGGAGGGATGATGGAGACAGACAGATGACAGAAGGATGAGACAGACAGATGACAGAAGGAAGATGCAGACAGACAGATGACAGAGAGATGGATGGAGGGACGAAGCACAGACATATGACAGAGGGATGGATGGAGGGATGATGCAGACAGAGGGATGGATGGATGGTACAGAAGACAGAGGGATGGATGGAGTAATGGAGACAGACAGATGACGGATGGATGGAGGGATGATGGAGACAGACAGATGACAGAGGGATGATGCAGACAGACAGATGACAGAGGGATGGATGGAAGGATGATGCACAGACTGACCGATAAAATTATATAACCAGCGAGGAATGAATATACAGATGAACGAACAAATGAAATAGTGATGCTGATGAGAGATGGAGAAGGAAGAATAAATGGATGGAGGGATGAAAATATATTATGGGCTGTTGAAGAGACAGACAGATGACAGAGGGATGAGTTAATGGAGGGATGATGCACAGACAGACGACAGCAGGATGGATGGAGGAATGATGCACAGACTGACAGATGAAAATATATAACCAGCGAGGGATGAGCAAACAGATGAACGACCGAATGAAATAGTGATGATGAGAAAGGGAGAGGGATGAATCAATGGATGGAAGGATGAAAATATATTATGAGCGGACGAAGAGACAGACAGAAGACAGAGGGATGGATGGAGGGATGAAGCCCAGAGAGAGAGATGAAGAATCCCTTGTTTCCTGTAGATCTTTGATCCTCCGCGATTGATTTCACTAAAGAGATTCCGAGACACGTTTCTACTGCTGCATCGTGCGTTTTCACTTTTTCTCGAGCATCCGTGTAGTTGCGTCAAGACTGTTTCCCAGCACACGCCTTGAATAGAACATCATGATGGAGGAAGATCTGCCAATAAAAAAAATGATCTTTCTGAGTCACTTTTTAGACACCTTAAACTGGACACTTTAAACCTTTCTGGAGTCACTTTTTAGTGTATTTTACTCACTTCTGCGTTAATCAATTGTATTTTTTATCTTGGAAATGTTGCATTTTTATTCAGATTTCATCTTTATATCTATTGTTTTTGACGTATTTCTACTCTTTATCTTTTAAATGTATTTCCCTTTGCGCATTTTGTTGCATCTCCCCCATCGATCAAAAACACATTTCACTACATGTTGTACCACATATAAAATGTATATGACAAATAAAATTTGAATTTGATTTGATTTAAACTATCCACCTACAAATGTGTAACATAACTCTCAATGCAACGTTAAAACGAAAAACTACAAACAAAATGGCAGCTAAATAGACAGACTTAACAAATGTGGTAGGTGGACCACATGAAAATTATCCTGATACAAATTGTGAAACCAATTGGACACTAGATGGCGCTACTCACCGTTATACCTGTAAGTTTAGCAAACACCCAAATGTCACGTATCAAATGAATCGGAAGCTCACGACAAGCTTCGCAAAGCACAAAATAAAAATATGCAACAATTTCATTAATGTCCCCCATATGCCAATGGATATAAAGTGCTAATTATACAATATTAGCATAATCTGAAACAAACAAAAATGAATATGTGTAACAGGTGGCGCTATACCTGTTAGTATTCAAGTAAATGTAATCAAAGGTAACTTCAATCAGGTGTCAATTTACATTCAGAATAAATTGCGAATTAAAACTAAAAATGTATTTAATTGTAAAAATAAAAATGACTTTTAATTCCTGTTTTTAACTTGACAGCATTATGTGCAATGATTGATAGATTGAACACACATTTTCATAGCTCTCTCTCTCTCTCTCTCTCTCTCTCTCTCTCTCTCTCTCTCTCTATCCATGTCAACAAATGTTCTCATTTTTGTCTCTCCCTCTGTTGTACATCTTTATTTTCCTAGCTCTCTCTCTCTCTCACACACACACACACGCACACACACTTCCTGTTGTTTTCACACCTCTGTCACTCTCTCTCCTCATCTTCATCTTTGTTGTTCTATCATTTCAGGCCCCTATTTCAGTCTCCGTCTGCTTTTTTCTCACCTTGTCATCTTATTTTCTCTCTTTTTTTGCCCCATCTCGCTTGTTCTCCTTTGTCTTTCTCTCTCTCCTAGCATTCTACTCATTTTTGTATGTATGTCTGATTCTCTTCATTGTTCTCTCTTTTGTTATATCTTTCTTCTTCTGTTGTTTTATTTTGTCTTTTTCTCTCTCCTTGATACTTTTTTTCTATTTCTCTCAAAAATATTTTTATCTCTCCCACTGTCTATCTGTCTCTCTTACTCCTTTTGTTTGTCTGTTCATTTCTCTCCCTCTTTCTTTCTCCCTCTCTCATTATTATACTTCTCTTTGTCTGACTCTCTATCTTTCTTTCCCTCTCTCTCTTTCATTCTACTCTTACTCTGCTTGTCCGATTCTTTCTCATTCTGTCTTCTTTTTCTCCCTTATTCTCAAAAATTATTTTATCTCTTTCCTTTCTCAGACTCTTTCTCCTATCATTCTACTTTTTCTCTGTCTAATTGTCTTCATCTCTCTTTCTCAGACTCTCTCTCTCTCTCTCTCTCTCTCTCTCATTCTACTCTTTCTCTGTTGGCTTGATTCTCAGTCTCTGTCCTTGATTCTTTTTCTCCCGATCTCTCAAAAACAGCTTCATCTCTGTCTCTCTTTCTCAGACTCTCTCTCTCTCTCATTCTACTCTTTCTCTGTTGGTTTGAATCTCAGTCTCACTCCTTGATTCCTTTTCTCCCGATCTCTCAAAAATAGATTTATCTCTGTCCCTCTTTCTCAGACCACCCCTCCTCCTCCTCTCCCTCTCTCTCTCTCTCTCTCTCTCCCCGAGGCAGCTGCTCAGATCACATTACGGCAGAATCGCAGTGATAATCTGCCGGGATCTTGTGGGACGGGACGCACCGGGACCGACCGGACCCATTAATAAGCTCTTCATCTGATGGAAACATTATGATGCGGAACATAATGACAGAATGATTGCGGCCTCGTGGCGACACATCAGGATCGTCCCGTACCGACCAATCACAGGTCCTCGTGCGTTTCTGAGATTAAGAGGCGGTTTGTCGCACAGATTCAAGCGAATCCCGAGCCGGAGCCGCGCTGACCCGCTGATGATGACTGACGCCTGTCATTTCACATCAGCATCACAGGCGCTCGGGAAGAAAGACCCAGGAGACGCGTTAACCCTCGCAGACGCAGCGTTTGTAGAGTTTAACACAGCCTTTATAGGTCACAATGTTCCGATCATTTAGGCTTTACGTTTACATTATAGGAACAACCGGGATCGTTGTACAAATCTCCTGAACGACTAAAGGTAACAACCACTAAACGTCCCAGTGTAGCATTTATACGTAATTTAAGTAAAATATCAAAACTCGATCATCATTAACACTGCGCTGTGTGTTACATTTTAACACAGTTTAACGGTAACAAAAGCCAAATGGATGGATGAACAAACAGAAGCTGAGATACATAAATGGATATAACATCATACGTATATGGACGGACGGAGATAAAAACAAGGATAAAAAAACAAGCTGAGATAAATACGTGGATATAATATACATACATTGATGGATAGATATAGAATGGAATGTGATGAATGAATGAAAAAACATAATATATATACATATAATTATTTTTAGCTGAGAAAAAATTGGATATTACGTACAGATGGATGGATGGACCAAAGATGGATGAACAAACAGAAGCGGAGATAAATATATGGATACAACACATACGTACATAAAATATGAATGGATGGATGAACAGTGTACAAATGTAGTGTTTAAATGAACATTTTGAAGAGTAAACGGACGGATAAAGAAGGCCTGATGGACACAAAAAAGATGGAGATAGAAGAGTAATCAGAGAACGAGCGGATGAATAGAAGATGAACTTACAGAAGAGTAAAAAAAAACAGACGGATGGATAAAGGAAAGGTCAAACGGAGGATAGACGAATGAATGACAGGGTAAAGAGATGCCGAGCAGATATTGATGAGGGTTAACAGACGGACTGATGTATAAATCGCACGTATGGATGGGTGAACCGATGGATGGACAGAAGGTGAAACGGAGTATGGATGAAAGGACGGATGGAGAGATAGATGGCCCTCAAAACCCATTTCCACAAGCTTGTGCCGTGCTGACTTTGCTGTTCATGACAGCTCCATCAGAAGGTCACTTACACACACACACACACACACACACACACACACACACACACACACACACTTTCAACCCGATCTGTTGCAGCAGTGTATCAGCATTTCAAGTTTACAGCCATTACAGTTCGACACACACACACACACACACACACACACACCGATGCTCATAACACGTCCTGACACTTCCCAACAGCGAGCCTCTTATCGTCTAAAGGTCAGTGCAAATCTTCCTACACTTGTTTAGATGGCGAGTCTTGTGGCCGCATCATCACAGACGCGCTCTTCTTCCCGAATGCTTTTTTCCCTGCTGCGTTGTCATGGTGATATGATTATTTCCTACCGACGGGAGAGGAACGGTATGTCGCGTTCTCTCGGCACGGGAGATGATCACTCGGAATTCGTTTTTTTTTTTTCATAACAGTCGGGATGTATCGTATTTACGCGCTTTTAAGTCGACACCCCCCAGTTCAGCTGTGAGATTGTGGTATTCTGTTTAGATCCGCTTATAAGACGGGGGAAAGAATTGAGAGAAAAGTGAATAGATAGAAATGAGTAAATCCCAATTTTGTGTTTCATATAAAGTCAATTCCGGTTATTTGGGGCCCATCGGGATACTAAAGCATCTCCGTACAAAATAAACGAGAAGTAAACCTTAAAATATCACTTTATTTAACGACCTGTTCAGAAGGTCTTTAAGCCTATAGAAATGATATTGGTGGTAAAAGAAGCATAAAATCAAAGTTACCCTGTTTATTTAGGTGTTATATATAAGCTAGTGTTATTTATGTTTAAGGTACGGCTGCATTATAATTTTCAAGATTTCTGTGAAAAGTGCCCTGCCCCTTTAAGAGAAATGCGAAGTAGAGGCACAACATTTACATATTTATTTAACACTTATTCAGATAAAAGACTTTTTTCACGTAGCATTCTTTATTAAAGTAATGTTAACAATCATCTCGGTGCAAAAATCAAAGGAACAGATGTGAAAGTAATAAAACAGTAAGTGCACAACATAAAAAAACGATAGATTGTTAAGCAGTATGTACTAAAAATATGAACGGTATTTTAGATATTGAAGTAACACGGAGGCGGAGCTTATCTCCACCGGCGAGAGGCGGAGTCCATCCCTCTTCCATTCTCTCCGATCACCTTTCCCTCACCTCTCATTTCCCTCAACCTCTTTTTATTCTTCCGTGCCCCCCTTTCACCCCGTCTCCTCGCGCTTTTGGCCCCGGCGGCTCAACATTGGGGTGAATTGGGGGCCCCGACCCCGCCCTTCTCACTCGGCTGCGTGATGTGCAGTAATGCAGGAAACACCGAGGCTCATTCATCACGGTGTCAGCGGAGTCTCGCTGCTAAATTAGCCATGTCTCCTCTCTACTCTGGGTTCCCTCTTATAAACCAACCTACGGGGAAACCATCCCTCTCCGCCTCACCTTCCCTGCTTCTCACCGCCGCCTCCTGGAGGAAGAGTGCTGAGGGAGAGAGGGAGTAAGAGTAAATGAGTGCGAGAGGGGGAGTGAAAGAGTGAGAGCAAACGAGAGAAGCAGAGCAGAAGGGAGAGAAAAAGAGAGAGAGGGAAAGTAAAGAGAGGGATGGCTAAAGAATGATGGGAGATGCATTGAGAAAGAGATTGAGCAGAAGATGGAAAAAGATGGAGTGCACATGAGAGAGAAAGAGAGAGAGAGAAAGAGAGAGAGAGACTCAACGTAAGAGGATAAAAAAGAAGGTCAAGAGATAACATGAACCAGGATAAAGGAGGACAGAAACAAAACAATTAGTAAGAGAAAAACAACAGAATGATTGCCCGAGAAAAAAAAAGAGTGAGGAGAGAAGAAAAGGGGGAATGAGAGAGATAGAACAAGCAAAAGAGAAGATAATATGAATAAAAAGACATCAAGGTAGAGAGGGAGAACAAGAAAGAGACACAGATTTAAAAAAGAAAGATCGCGAACAGAAGAAGAGAGAAAGACAGAAAAAAGTGAAAAAAGAGAGAGAAGAAAGTGGGAATTGAGAGAGCTAGAATGAGCAAAAGGGAAGTGAGAGAATATGATTAACAAGATGGAGAACAAGAAACAGACACAGAGGGAAAAGAGAGAGAAAAAAGGAGAGCGGGGTCAGAGAGAGAAAGACCAGAAAAAGTGAGAAAAGAGAAAGAGAACAAGAGGGGGAGGAAGAAAAAGAAAGACACAAATTGGCAGAGGCAGAGAAAAAGAGAAAAACTGAAAAAAGTGAGAAAAAGAGAGGATAGAAGAAAATGGGAATTCAGAAAGCTTGAATAAGCAAAAAAGAATGGATAAAAAGAGAACAAGAGGGAGAGGAAGAACAAGAAAGAGACACAGAGGGAAAAAAGATAAAATGAATGGCAAACAGGATGCAGAGAGAAAGACAGAAAAAAGGGAGAGTGAGAAACAGAGAGAGAGAATCCTGGCTGTGTTCTCAGTGTTCCTCACTTGTTCTTAAGGTTCACGCCGTGTCCATGCGTCTTTAACCCGCTAATTAAAACCGTATGAGCTTCATCCCACGAGAGAAACCTAAAAGATCTCGAAAATAATCACAAGACTTAAACGCTCAACCGTAGTTACGAGAGTCCACCAGTCTCCAGCCCTTTACTCCACAAACCTCTCATCTGCAGTGAGTTCATCCACTGCTGCGTCTAGACTGGTAGAAAATGAGACGATCTAATCCAGAAAAATCTGGTCTAGTGGTCAGGTTGAAGGTTTGAACATAAATATAAGAAAAAGATAAGATGGAGAGAACAAGAAAGACAGAAAATAGTGAGAAGAAGAAAAGGCGAAAGTGAGAGAGAGAGAGAGAGAGAGAGAGAGAGAGAGAGAGAGAGAGAGAGAGAGAGAGAGAGAGAGTCAATCCAGTCTGGTCTAGTGGTCAGAGGTCTGAAGGTTGAAGGTTCAAACACTCCTCATTTCCTCATTCTGGAAGTCACTTTGAGTAATATTGCCCGCCAAATGAGTGAGAGAGGAAGTGTAAAAGAGTGAGACCAAATGAGAGAGAGAGAGAGAGAGAGAGAGAGAGAGAGAGAGAGAGAGAGAGAGAGAGATGAGCAGAAGGGATAGTAAAAGAGCAAGAGAGAGCAAGTAAGAGAGAGGGATGGCAAAAGAATGATGAGGAGATCCGAAGAGAAACAGAAGAAGAATGAGTAAAACACCAGAACAAGCCGGAGTAAAAAGAGAGACAAGAGTGGAAATAAGAGCAAGAATAATCAAGGGAGACGATGGAGAGAGAGAACAAGAAGACACAGAGAAAAAAAGAGATAGATTGGTGAACGGGGTGGCAGAAGGAAAGAGAGACAGAAAAAGACAGAAGACAAAAAAAGAATGGGACAAAAGAAAATAGTGAAGAAATGAGAGGGGAGAGTGTGAGAGTAAAACAGAAGAGTGAGACAAGAGAGAGAGAGAGAGAGAATTGTGAGAAAAGAGAGGGAGAGAACAAAAGACAGAAAAGAGGGAGAGAGAGAGAGGGAGAGAGAGATGAGTCAATCAAATCTAAAGAAGTCTGGTCTAGTGGTCAGAGCTTTGAAGGTTGAAGGTTTGAACCCTTATCTCCTCATTCTAGAAGCCACTTTGAGTCACATCGCCCACCAAACGTAAAGTCAAAAGTAATTCGCTAAAACCTTCGTTTTCAGCCACTAAGTCGCTTTAACATGTCTCCGTAATATTGTGTTACAGTCACACATCAGCGCAATGCAGGAATGTAAGTGTAAAGTTCTTCCTTCATCAATGATTCAAGAGAAATCCCATCTTTAACTTCACACCTCTCGCGGAAAACTACTTTTTATTATTTAAACGGTTCATAAATGAGTGACGACGGTCCAGAACGGTGAGTTCAGCGCGCTTGTCTGCTGCAGTTTCTGAAGAAAGCCCTGAGTTTGCAGGTATGAATTGATTGGAGGAGAAGCTCTGAAGACATTTGTAAGTTAATGAGAGTCTGTGTGTGTGTTTAAGCAGCTTGAATTCCCTCCGGAAGAATCCATCAGTCGAGAGAGAGAGAAAGCCCGACACAGCCAAAGCCTCGCAAACGCAGGAACCTGAAGACTGAAGTCAAACGTCCTTGAGGTGTGAGGTGTTCTGTGTAACCTGCTCTGTGATTGGCTGGCCACAAATCCAGGTGGTTTGTCCCGCCTTTAGATCCAAAGTTGGAAATATGGACACAAAAAAGGAAAATCAGTTGGGGAAATAACACTAGCCGATATTTGGTGGAAAGCTATTTTTTTCTTGCATGTCTTACTTTTTTACTTTTTGTTCAGTCGTGATGATCGAACTCATTTGAATAAGGGTCAAATAAAACAGTATGAAGAAAAGACTTCAACTACAGAAGTTTTCCGATCACAAAGTGTTTCTGCGTTGAGCAAAACCGAAAAACGCAAGATGGTCAAGCCTGCGAGAAACACAATAATGACGTCGAAATGGCTTTTAACCTAAGACAAAAACCATCGAGACTTGTCGATGATCACAAAAGACGAGGGTGAAAACAAGACGATGAAGAACACAAAGATCCGAAGAAGGCTAAATAGCGTCGATTGCAAGATGATAAAGAACTCCAGAATGAAAAGAATGCAAAAGACAATAAAAATAGCAGTGATGCTATGGTGCAGGTTCGGTTCCGGGCTTCTACCTTATGCAGCCTTCCTAGACAAAGAACTAAAGTGCCCAAAAAAAGTTTAGGAGCATGAAGAACGTAAAGAACACAAGTTCCACAGAAAGCAAAAGCAGCTGATCTAAATGAAGTGGAGACTCTGGCTTTCAATGGACGAGCCGAGATCTCAATCATGGAGACACGTGCAAGATGAAGAGCTGCGAGCACAATGGCTGATTATCACAATCGCTTCACATTCTTCTGGTTTGGAGTTTGGGAGGCGTTTGATTATTTACGCAGTCAGCCGTGATTAAGATTCCCCACTGCGTCTAAAATGAAGAAGCAACTGTCAGTCCTGAGCTCTTAAAGGCAAAGAAAACACCAATCATCCGTCAATTCATTTCAATGGACCTTAAAGAGACTAATCACCATCTCGGCAGGACGCCGGTAGACGAGCGTTTAAGGGAATCCCAGCTTCTGAAAGCGAGACCTCCGACTCTTCCTGTGCGGTTCTAGAACAGAAGCTTCCGGTCGGTGTGGACGAGACGCCAGAAGATCTGGAGCTTCAAACTGAGGCCGATTTGTTTGTATGCGGCGCGTGTGACGCCTCGGAAATGGAAAAACTAAGCATCACTGAGTAAAGCAATTCACCCCTGCTGAAAGAACATTCAGATTCACTTCAGTGCACGAGTGTGTGTGTGTGTGTGTGTGTGTGTGTGTGAGAGAGAAAGAGTGACAGAGAAAGAGAGGGAAAGGGTGAAAAAGAGGTAGAGAGGGTGAGTGAAAGAGAAAGAGAGAGGAAGCAAGAGAGAGAGCACACAGAGAGAAAGTGTGAGAGAGAGAGAGAAAGAGAGAGCATGAGTGAAAGACAGATAGAGAGGGAAAGAGTGAAAGAGAGGTAGAGAGAGAACGTTGTGAGTGAGTGAGTGAAAGAGAGAGATTGAGAGAAAGAGAAAAAGTGGTTCGAGAGAGGGTGAGTAAAAGAAACAGAAAGAATGAAAGAAAAAATGAGGGAGAGAGAGAGAGAGAAAGGAAGAGAGAGAAAAAGAAAAAGAGAAAGGGAGGGTGAGAAAGAGAGAGAGAGAAAGAAAATGAGAGAAAGCACAATAGAGAGAGAAAGATAGACAGAGACAGAGAGGGAAAAAAGATAAGAGACAAAGAGAGAAAGAAAATTTTAAAGAGAAAGAGATAAAGAAAATGAAAGAGAGAGAAAGATAAGAGAGAAAGATACAGAGAGTGAACGTGAGAGCGATAAAGAGAGAGAAAGGGATAGACGGAGAGAAAGAAAGAAAAGAGAAAGACAGAGAGTTGTTTGCATGTTGGAGGTGTTTGTATGATTGTATATGGCAGAGAAACGCTGCTCTACCATCTTTAAAACATGAATCTGCAAGTTTTGATGCTATTGTGCTGATATAGGTGTGTGCGTGTTAGTGTGTGTGTGTGTGTGTGTGTGTGTGTGTGTGTGTGTGTGTGTGTGTGGATGTCTCCCGGTGGAAAGATCTTAGAAGGAACGAGCGAGTAAGAACCAGGCTTAGTGGAGATCCAGGGAAGAGGGGGGGATTTCTGACAACTGGAGCCCAGTGGGGAGTGAGGGAGCCAGGGTAAAAGATCAGACAGAGGGAGGGTGGGAGTCTGGATCTCAGCTTTACTTTGGTCCACACCAGCTATGAGGAGGAAGAGACGATGGGAGAGAATTCAGACGCCATATCTTTAGCGTGCACTTCTCTCTTCCTTCATCTTCTTTAATATTTGGAATGGAGAAGCAGAATTTATGAGAAGCGGAGCTGGAGGACAGGAGGAAATCAATGAGCCGCTGACGTTTCTTTCAGCGTTTAGAGAAAAGCCCTAGCTCGTGGTCCACATGTAAACTTCTGCATGATTAAGAAACACTTTTCCTTCCATTTGCTCATTATTTCCGCGTTTTTGTCCAACTGGAAAGGTCTTAAAAACAAGTTCTTTCTGAGATTGAGGGACCAAAAAAAAAACAAAAAGCGTCTATTTACAGACTAGACTTCCCATTAGCTTGTGTTGTTTTTATCCGACGCTAATGATATTTTTTAGCCTCTAACTCGGCTTCAAAACCTCTCAGAAAAAGTTCCAGCGCTTTCATATTTTCATTAAAGCGGTAATTAGCATTTTTATGAAGCCATTTTCCTTCATTGAGAGCGATCCCCAGTGTGAACGATGGAGACTAAAGGTGCGACAATGAGAGCGAGGGATGAAGAACACGTTTAAAAGCCGTCATTAGCCTCCATTGAGTCAGTCTTGCATCAGTTCAGACAGTTTTAACTCGCAATGACCCTGTGTGTGTGTGTGTGTGTGTGTGTGTGTGTGTGTGTATATGACAAAACAAACCTTTTCTGATGTCCGAAACTCGAAATTTGTGCCAAATCTTCCGTCAACCATTAACACAAATATGTGTTTGAACAACTTAAAAAAACGACTCAATTTGTCAAATTTTACATTTTGAGAATTCGAAATTGCGATCAC
The DNA here is from genome assembly GCA_028031935.1 of Paedocypris micromegethes. NCBI lineage: Eukaryota > Metazoa > Chordata > Actinopteri > Cypriniformes > Paedocypris > Paedocypris micromegethes. Next base: position 9,297,241 of record CM051493.1, read on the forward strand.
ACACACACAGCGCAGTAAATAAAGTGCACGTGCTCAGTCGCAATTCCTCACGCAGGCTAATGAGCGACTGACGCGCGGGTTGAAGCGTCGGAGCTGGAGGATAAATCGTTGACTTCATGTTTTTTTAATAACCATCGTGTCACCACACCGCGAGCTGATGTACTACTGAGGAATCTGTAGTTTGCGTGATTGCATTTGGTCTGTAGAACACACAATAAGCAAAGCCGAGCCATAATGGATGTTTGGGGAATATGTGGGAACTATGGAATATACGAGAAGCTCCAACATATCTCACGTAAGGCCTCGTTTGGACTCGGGTTTGCATTTTTACAGTCGGTGAGCTTCTCAGCAAGCGTCTCGATGTGAAGCAAGCGCTGGATCCATCAAAATCAGAGGCGGGATAAAAAGGCTTGATATGCTGGAGGCCGTTTAAGGTGAATTAGTTCTCTCAGCAGCCATGCAAATGCACCCGAGGCGGCCATTTGTAATCCAGCCAATCTGCCAGTCCTGCTCTGGATCTACCAGACGTCTCCGATCATGTTTGCCTTGAGTCATTTTAGAAAACTTCTGAAGAGAAATTCTCCTATTGTTCTGTCAATGACGCTTCTGATTTTATATTCCAATTACAGCTAGTGCTCATTCCTGCGAAAAGTTTGATTATGACACTTTTGGTGGTTTAAACACACGCTGAGGAAGGAGAATTGCCTGGTAATTTGTGTTTGTTAAAGTGAAAAGTTTTTTAAATAAGAAGAATTGCTTCCGCTTATTCTCCGCAAATTCTTTTTCAAGGTGACTGGGTCAAGAAGAACTGAGAGGAGCTGCTTCTCCACACCGAGAGGAGACAACTCAGGTGGGTTGGGCATCTTTTCCAGACACCTTTGGTGTTCTGGCCGTGGCCCACGAGGGAAGACCCAGAACACTAGTCTGGCCTGAGATCACCGTGGTGCTCTGCTAGAGTAGCTGGAAGAGGGAGGAAAGTCTGGGCATCCCTGCCCGGCCCTGGCAGCGCTAATGGATGGGCGAGAATTGAAATGCCAAGTTGGTCCTTCTTGAAAGATTGTAAAATTTACCATTTTGAGAATGTTTGACCTTTGGGCACAAACAAGACTTTTGACTAATTTTGGTTCTCAGCAGCCTCTCTAGAAAGTAACTTGGACCAAGAACATCTCAAGCAAACCGGCACTCCTGCCCAGCCCTGGCAAAGCTAATTGATGGGCAGGAATTTCAATTTTAAGCTGGTCCTTTTTGACAAAATGTTCCAAATTGTTCCATTAAATCACCATTTTTAGAAATTTGACCTTTAGGCACAAACAAGCCTTTTGACTAATTTGGTTCTCAGCAGCGCCTCTAGCAAGTCAAACAGTTTGAGTACCTTGGACGAAGAACACATCAAGCAAACCATATCAGACTTGGTTCGGGTTAACTGAAATGATAAGGTCTCGTTTTTATCCTCATGGTGGAGTCTGGGCATCCCTGCCCTACCCTGGCAGCACGAATTTGAATTTCAACTTGGCCCTTTTGGACAAAATCTTTAATTTTTAGGAATGTCTGACCTTTGGGCACAAACGAGCCTTTGACTAATTTGGTTCTCAGCACCAAACATTCTTGTAGGACAAGTCCAACTGCCAAAGTACTTTGAACCAAGAACACCTTAAGCAAACTGTACCAGACTTGGTATGGGACCAGACTGAAAAGAGACCTCCACTTCAAAAGAGTCTCACCCAAGTCATTTGTTGAGCAAAAGGTCCAGAGCGAATCAAAGCTCTGGTTTCAAGCCAACCAAACCAGGCCAAAAAGGCAGCGCTCCAGCCAGCGGTTTAGGGTTAGATCCGCTCCTGCTTCAGGGTTTAACTCGGAGTTTGATAATGAATTGTTTGGGTGGTTGTATGATTACAGCTCCTGCTGGCCTCCATGTTCCCCAACTGAGAGACACTTTGTAAATCTTTAGTACCGAATTTAAAAAGATCCAACCGCAGCAGGGAGTCTGCTAAGGGTTAACAAAGAAAACTTACCGAGAGGGAGAGAAAGAAAGAGAGAGTCTTTGGTTTGATCCCTTGCCCCGTGGAGACATGTGGAATTGTGGGATATCTGCTGCCTCTTTCCCACATTTGTATCTCCATGGTTACGGCCCACGGGGAGGTGGAAGGGTGGAGGTGAGCTAATCTCCCAGTCGATACTGGAGAATGTTCAACTCTAACTAAACTCTGAGACTGGAGTGCTAATCTATTCTCTCTGCAATTGGCGAGGTGTGCTGCGACATGTTTTAAGGTATTTTCTCTGCTAACTCTTCCTGCTTGGTTTGGTATCTCGGAGATGTTTGTCAGGGCCTCACATGGCTTGGGGATACTAGCAATACCAAACTGTACAGTATAGTGTGTCGGGCAGAATATCACCCTCGTGGACTCAGAATAGCAATCAGAGAAACGCTCTTGTGCCGCAGCTGCTGTGCTGATTTCGAATTTGCACTTGTTGCGCTCCTCGATCAGAAGGACCACGAACTGATTTATTTGTTTCCTGTTCATTTAGGAAGAAGCAGGAGCGTTCGCTACACAGAATCCCTAGTGGTTTTTTCTTTTACGTTGCCAGCTAACAAAACTAACAAATCATATAAAAGGAAATATCCAAAAAGACTTCCCAGTGATGTTCCATACAGGTTTTTTGGACACCCAATATGATCAGTCGTTTAATACTGAGCCCAACCCAATATCGTTTTCTAATCCAGTTTTTCCCACACAAACAACTTGTAGAAAAAAACAACTGCTGGAGACGCTTATCGAGCAAACTAAAGACGTTAACTTTGTAATTTCAAATGTCGACTTCTAGTTCAACGCTTCTCTGTGGCCATTAACTTTCCGGAACATGTTTATTTCATTTTTTCTACGTCTTTTGTAGTCGACATTCCTGCTTTGTTCATGGACCAGCATTCTAAACAATGCCTGATATTGCATATTCATTCTTACAAGATATGCAAGGCTGTCAAATGTAATACGTTAACACATGCGATTAATTTTAAATGCTAAGTTGCGTACATTTATTTTTAACGCCGTTAATCGTTTTTTTTTCCACTTCCGGTTTGGCGACCTGCAATGAATAGACTTAAGAGAGCAGTGCTCGTGTCACCAGGTGCGACTCATTACGATCAGCAGCGCACAGTGATTGTGTTCAAAGGCAAAAAGCGTTTCACGTCTTAGTGTTACGTATATTATTTTTACAAAAAACACTTCCTGGTTTTTATTAAGAGTGTAGCTTAAAAATAGGTACTTCAAACTTTCAATTGGTTTATAACACTTCTACGTAAGACCAAAATTGACTTTGTGTGTTTTATCTTGAAAAAACTGCGACTCGGAGGGTAAAAAACTAAGAAAATGTATTGCAAACTGAACAAATATTATACAAAATTATATTACATTATTTAAACGAGTGTTTTTTAGTGTTGAGTTTACATTAATTAACATATTACACCTCAATATCCAATATTACAAGCATCAGTCATATAATAGCGATTAATCGAGATTAATTTGGTCAGGGAAGTGTGATTAATTAGTTTTAAAAAATGAATCACTTGACAGCCCTAATTATTTGAATTGCATCTAAATGATACAAATTGTCAATTCATTTCCTCTCAGCGAGCATTGAAGTCCAACCTGATGTTGGACATGTTAATTGCACTAACCAGAGTCTCTTCAACAGAAACTCGCCACCAGGGCAGAGGAAAAACATGGAAGACCTTCATCTCCATCCGGACCACCGCGGCCCCTCTCCACCTCTCTCACCTCCACCAGTCCGCCAATCAGCGAACCACAGACACTCCGTCTCAGCATCCACAAACTCCAGCTAGAGACATGAAACGCCTCCTCATCTCCGAACCACGTGGCTGAAAATCCACCTTAGTCTGGCATCATCTCAGCCGCCTGCTCACCCGTGTGGGCTCGGAACACGTCTCATCCCAGTTTGCCGCATCGGCTCGTGCCAGAAGTGCCGAGGGCTCCGGGGAGAGCGCGTGTCTTGCTCGGGCTGTTGCGTATTTTGGGACTTTGTGGCCTCGTAAAGTCTCTTGTCTGTAAGACGGGGTTTAGAAGACCACCGGGGCCCGTTCGCCACCAAACCTCAAAGCTTATTAGACGCTGGCAAACCCATTAAGGGATGTAAACAGCAGCTGCAGGACGTCCAAATCTATTCAAAGGTTTCCCCGTGTCCAATCGAGAGGCTTCCTGGGCGGGGCGGGGCGGGGCGGAGTCAAGTGGGGACAGATGTGCGGAGGAAGAAATGCTTTTGCGAATTTCACGCTTTACGACATCCGCAGGTTAACGTTAACGAGAAGAGTGTGATTCGGGAACTCCTCTGTTCCTTTCCCTCCATCTCATCTCATTGTGACACACACGCATTAACTGATACATATTTTTAGAGCTTCTCCCTCTCTCTTTATCTCCTCCTCACCTAATTGCATGCGCACATTAACATACATTTCCATTCGGCTAAATGCGGCGGCTTTTGTCTGTCTGCCGGCGCCGGGGGAGCGTTCCTGCATGTTTATGAGTGAAGGAGACACGGGACAGATTTTGAACAGAAAATGACATTTCGTTCACGGTGGAATCGGAATGTAAATGGGGAAGTGAGTTACTTACAAAATCAA
>CM051493.1:9304894-9314894 GCA_028031935.1 Paedocypris micromegethes
TTCTTAATATCAATAAAAAAAAAAAAATTTAATCTTATTTAAAATATTCACCAAACAAACTAAAATCGGCATCTTAGCGTTTTTTAAACATGTTTAAAACGTGTCTCGAGTCACGCGTTCAGTCTGTGGGAACAGGAAGTGTAAAGCGGCGACGATGCGAGTCGCTGGTGACAGTTGTTTAAGTGGCGTAAATCGACTGGCGTGTGTGTGTGGGGATTATATAACACACGTGATGAGTGTGTGTCAGAGCGGGGGAGGGGCTCATTGCGCATTGATTATTGGCATTAAGTCTAATGAACTCCGGTGGATGGAGAGAAAGGCATTTTTCAAGCCGACACTAATTGCGTTCCCGCTCATTCGCTGTTTATTCATCTTTACACGCGCTTGACGCTCCATGATTTACTTTACACAAACTCGTAAGCGCTGGATTTATTTTAAGGTAGTGCAGGGGGCGGGGCTGCAGTCAGGGGGCGTGTCCTGACAGGGTGCTGAGTTTGAGTACAAAATTGAAGGCAAGAGCTGTTGCAGTTTTGATTTTGTCTTTGTGCTTGCGCCATCTCTCTATCCATCCATCCATCCATCCCTCTCTACCTCCACTCATCGTATCCCACCTCCTCTCTACAGCCTCTCTTTCACTCTGTTTATCATTCATCCTGCCTGTCCATCCTCCCTTATCCGTCTGTCTCTCTCTCTCTCTCTTTCAATCACCCTCTCTCTCTCACCCTGTTCCTCTATTTTTATTTCTCTTTCTACCTCTCTTGCTCGCCCTCTCTCTCTGTTTCACTCACCCTCTCTATACCTCTCTCCGTTATCCATCCATCCACCTCTCTCTCTCTATTTCACTCACCTTCTCTCTACCCATCTCTCTCTATTTTTATTTCTCTCTCTACCTCTCTTGCTTGTCCTCTCTCTCTCACTCACCCTCTCTCCGTTATTTCTCTCTCTCTTTCACTCACTCTCTTTTTCACTCACCCTCTTTCTACCTCTCTTTCACTCTTTCCCTCTGTCTCGCCTTCTCTCTCATTATTTCTCTTTCACTCTCTCTTGCCCTCTCTGTCTCACTTTCACTCTTTTATCACACTTTACCCCCCCCCCCAATCTGGGTCAATCTCTCTCTCTCGAGAAGTGATAAGAGTGACTGTAAAGGAAGTGATGGTAAGCCGTGTATGTAATGATGTAAACCGTTCACGTCAAAAGTCTCACGCTAAAGGAAAGAAAGACAGACAGAAGAAGCAGGACGAGAGTCACTCCTGCGGTGTCCCTGCGATAAACCCGGGTCTCGTTTGTACAGCTGGATAAACAAATTACTGCGAGCCAATTAGCACAAGCTGTTAACTGTAGTGTTTCAGAGGCCTTCATCATCTTCTGCTTCCTCATCATCACACTCATCTACAGATGTTACGTGGTCTGCTTTGGACAAGTGTGTTTATGTAGTCATCAAGAAGAAAAATACAGTATATCATGAATGTACATGAGTGTTTTTGTAAATAAATAATTGTGAAATGTTTATAAACTGTATTTATAAGACTATATGGCGCACCAGTAAAAATCATCTATTTCTTAATTTATTCGCACCAAATATTGCATCATACATTAGAATACACATTCGAAAAAAATGTATATATTTAATATACAAGTATATTCTATATATATCTTTATGCATTATAGGTTATTTTTCTATTTTTGGCGATAATTTTATGGGACTGATTATTTGTTCAGAATTCATTTGTTTGAGGTTCAGGTTGGTTTGAGTGTGTGCGTGTGTGGTATATACAGTATATTTTATGCGTATATATAATACATTATATTCCCAAACACACACACACACACACACTTTTAAAGACTAATTATTTTCTAATTAAAATGCTTTTTCTGTTGTGATGGGAATATTTGTTCAGGGTTCATTTGTTTGCGGTTCATGAGTGAGTGTGTGTGTGTGTGTGTGTGTGTGTGTGTGTGTGTGTGTGTGTGTGTGTGTGTGTGTGTGTGTGTGTGTAAAAATAACGAGGCTCTTTGGTTTTGTTAAGTTACCAGCGCAGTAAAATATAAGTCAAAAGACAATCAGAAGTCACCGCCATCAACCCGATTGTTTCACATTGAAAAGAAGCTCTTAAACCTGAAACGGGAGACTGAAGATGTCAGCGCTCTTCTTCTTCTTCTTCTTCTTCTTCTTCTTCTTCTTCTTTGTGTCCAGGCCGCGGATGCTTTATGTCGTGTGTTTGCTGGAGTGAGATAAGCCACAAAACACATTAACACCTGCATTCAAGGCACGCGCATGCCCGCCCGCGCACGCGCGCCCGCCCGAGATGGATGATGGGAGAGATTGGATTTCTGGACCAGTGAGCAGGAAGCAACACGCTCGCTTGCGCATGCGCGTGACCGTCACGGCAGGTCATTTGGGTGCTAATGAGTTTGCGCGCGCGCGCGTCTTGCGTCAAAAGGTGTGACTGAGACGCGCGCGTGCGTCTATTCAACGTCACCTTTTTTCCGTTTTTTACAAAGCAAGTAAACAACTTTTAGCCTCGGATATAAGAGGGTCAAGAGAGAGACAAAGCAAATTTGTGAATAAAAACAAAACAATAAAAAAAAAGTTTTTACGTGCTTTTTAGTCATTTTCTTTAGCATATTCTGAGAAGAAAAATACCCTTTAACTCTTTGAAACAGAACCACTGTATTGCTGTTCTTTTAAGTTCCTTGTCTTGTCACCCGCGTTTGAACAAGATGTCCTCAACCCCGCGCGCGTGCGGACGCCACCGGAAGTCATGATACCGTGAAACTGCGGCGAGATCCGCTCGATCTGCGCGTCTTCTTCACGAGTCCGTCCTGTCCTCACGTTGTCTGATTGTGTGACAGCAAGTGAGAGTCACACATGCGATAACACCCGGACACGAACATGAAGGGGATCGGGCGGTGCGGAACAACAGCGACACCAAGTGGCGGAAAGCGCGCACTGCAAAACATCAACACTCGGTCGAATGAATCGCTGGATGTTTTTGTGTATACTCATAAATATATAACAATAAAATCACCCTAAATGAAAAATATGGACTAAAAAATGAACTAAAATGTTTCATTTTAAGTACCCCCCCACATGTACACAAACGTACGCAAAACATGAAAATAACTTTACTTTTACTGGATTCATTTTTTTACATTTTAATTTATTGTTAAAATTTGTAATGAATATTTGAATTTTAAATTAGTTTTAATTTAAAAAATGTCAATATATAGTTTACACACAGATACTCGGTTTACATTTTGTCACGACAAAAAGTTTTATATTGCGTGTTAAATAGTTACATTGTAATACACACATATTTTTTTCATCTCTTACAACTCCAATGACTAAAACAATTTTTTTAAAAATGTTTTTAACAATTTAAGTTAGTTTTAAATGAATTATTCACTAGAAATAATTTTAAAAAATATATCTTTGTGTCATGTTTTCTCACACAAACACACACACACGCACACACACACACACACACGCACACACTTGCATAAAACAAAAACCAACAATGACAATTTCTTTTCATTTTTTTATTAGTAATACTGAAGTCGTATGGAATCGGATTAGTGGCAAAGATATCAAAGGTATAAGAAACAAGCGAAAATGCTCCACATTTACAAAGCACTTTTGTTCGTGTCTTAGAAATCTACGTCTGATATTTTTGCCACTGATCTGATTCCGTCGACTCGCACATATAAAATTGGAACAAAGGTCGTCAATGTGGAGAACAGAAATGCGTAGAAGGCGATTGGAAATGGACGTATAAAAGAGCTTAAGAAGACTGGATGTGCAAAGCTACGAGTCACGTGGACTAAGGTGCAGATCGACACAACGACGTCGTACCGGGAAAAAAACGGGGACAAGAAAAGCAGGAGAAGTGTCTGTGGAACATGCCGGAAGATTGACGTCTGTATGAAGAAGGAACATGTGAAAGGCGGATGCTCAGGTGATGCGACTGGTCCTGATGAGAGAGAGTCAGGCTCGGGATTTCTTCTCTTTCCTGTCGGACGACACCTCGGCCTTGCGCTTGTGAGCCTGTGACGTCACAGAGGAGAGAGAAAGCCATTAGGACGGATGGACGGACATCGATGAGCAGATACTAGGGGTGTGACGATTACTCGTGGTATGAGATCTCGCGAGAATTTGGCGCCATCTTTGCTACAGTGTGTGGAATCAAATATTTTAAAGGATTCGTGCGCTCGCGTTTCAATAGATGGTGACTCCTCCCTCCGAGCGGATCTCCGTCATTGCCCCGCCCACCCCGACACGGTCACGCTGCGAGATGGTTTGTGATGATATAGCGAACGAGTTAAACTTTAATAAAATGTGTTTGTAAAATAAAACCGATTATTTCAAACTATGGAATCAGATTAGTGCCAAAAATATCGAATGTAAATTTCGAAGAAACGAACGACTCCTCCCCCTCTTACAGTCCATCAAATTCTCACAGTGAATGCAGCTGTCAATCACATTCTCACCATCCAATCAAAGAATTGGCCGTCCCCTGCGTGAATCTTGGGAAAAAACTCCAAACGCAAAAAAAAACGACAAACCTGAAGCGAAAAAAAACGCTTCTAACAAAAACGTACGCAAAAAAAAAGCAATCGAAAAACATAAATGAAAAAAAATGTTTCGAACGAAAACATAAAAAAAATTAAAAAACGAAGGTAAATGTGAAGCATTTTCGAAATTTGCATTCAATTATTTTGGCAGTAATCTGATTCCATATCAAACTGTCATTAGTTGCACATGTGAGTTTAATCTAATGTGTCTAATACATGTGTATTACATTACTATTGAAGCGATTCACTCTCGCTGCAGTAGAGCAGAAATATGAGAGAAAAGCAGCTGATTACTGCAGTAAAACTCATTCAGATGATGTGAGTCTCACCAGCCACATCGTGAAGAGAAGGAACCTCACGTCCTTCACTTGTTCTAGACCATAATTGACTGGATAGTGACACTTTCAATAAACGTGGTTTTAGAGCTAAAATGAACACGGTGAATATAATCATAATGAAGTACATTGATGTTGAGTTGAACTTGATGCCAAAATGATTCTATTCTTTGCAAGTTACTGGAAGACTTGTCTTTTTCCAAAAATAGTGTGTTTAACGTCTGCGCTTAATGGATTTTATTTTTTTATACTATTGACAATTTAAATTTTTTGTGAAATGACTTGCCTGGCAATGTATGGCATCATATTTTGTATGATCAATATTATGTTGGTTATCTGGTTATCACTGCACGCAATTGAGGAAAATAGAAAGAGTGAGAGTTTTGAACGTTTAAGTTAAATAAAATACAAATAAAATATTGCTCTCCTTGTATTTTATCAAAGATTTTATTTATTTAAAAAAAATCTAAGTCTCGTCTGGTCTCGTGGGAAAAGTGTCTCGTCCCACCCCGAGCCAACACTGATCACGACGCCATCATTTGCATGTTTCCGCGCGATGGAGAGAAGCGCAAAGGAGACGTGCCGCCTTACTGATTGTCCTTTGGGTGCGCGTCTTTTCTTCTCCGCTCGCTCTTTCTCCTCGATCTCCGTGTTCTCCTTCTCGATGAGGGAGATCAGCGTGTTGCAGCGACGTTGCAGCTCCTGGACAAAACAAAGGGAAGGAAAGATCCAGAAAACTTCTACCAAACAGATGGAAATGTTGGGAAAATACACACGAAAATCAGAACATAAAAAACGATGTTCTAGATATGAAACCAAACCATAAACTAGTTGAGAACGTGTGACATTGACATTTGAACTTTCTTGAACCAATGTGGACGGCCGTGTACTTAAGGTATTAGAATTTTCATTTGATATCAAAAAAAAAAAAATAAATCTATATTTATTTTTTCTTTTGAAATGTGAGACACATTTTTAAAATGAGACTTTTTATAACTCCTCGCTCAAACTTACAAAAAATTAAGTTCAGTACAGCTTCGAAACAAAAAAAAGCATTTTCGTTTTCAAAATCAATTGACAATGTGTGTCGAAAATTCGATTACGAAAACAAAAAGTGACATTCTAATTGTTTCGTTGTCGCGATAAGTGTGTGTCGCATTTCGTTTTTTTTTTATCTTGTCACATTTTTTTTATTTATTTTTTTCTGGAACCATTACGACGGCCGTGTACTTATGTTATTTAAAATTTTATTTTATATCAAAATAAAAAAATCTAGACTAGTTTTTTTCTTTTTAAATGTCAGACTCCTTTAACAAAAAAGGATTCTCAAAGTTATCTAGATATGAAACCAAATCAGTTGACAACGTGTCGAAATTCTGATGACAAAAACAAATAGTGACATTCAGATTTTTTTGTCGTCCTGATAAGTGTGTGTCGCATTTCGTTTTTTATCTTGTCTTGTTTTTTTTTCTTTCATTTCTAGACATTTCGATGTTCAATCCGCAAATTTGACAACTGACGTGAAAAACGTCTGTCATTCTTTAGTGTACGAAACTGCATAGATTACATTTAACATTACATTTAAGTAGACCAAAATTACACTATTTGTACACAAAATCTGTGTTGTAGCTTCATTTAAAGAAATTAGATGCAGGGGGTAACCTGGATAAGCATCTGCCATTATGAATACAATATTTTTTTTTTTTTTTTGAAAAATGACAGAGAGAGAGAAAGAAGAGAGAGAGAGAGAGAGAGAGAGAATGATAAAGAGAGAGGGAGAGAGAGAGAGATAGAGAGTAAGAGAGAGTTTATGTTGTCACAATTTCTTTCTTTCTTTTCTTGCTCTACCCTGCGTGACGGAGTGTGAGTCTGAATCCGAACGTCGTGTGAAACAAACTTTACAAACGACTTTGATAATAATTAAAAAATACGCAGAAACATCGCTGCTCGCGCGCCTCTTTCTTAGTGTCGCCGCTCTTAAAGACACAGTACACAGACATCGGAGCTGCTCGCGCCTCACAGGTGTGATCTATTCATTTTCATCTATTAAAAACGCTTTCTGTGTTCGATTAGCAATGTCTCCGTGTCGTCATTAAAAGCTGTAGCGAAACAAACGTGTTACACTGTATTAAAGTGTTTACAGTATATACATATATAAAAATCAAATTCATGAATTATCACTGTATCCACGGTATTGCAAAATCTATATTGTGACACTCCTTGATTCTTCAGCACAATATAAAAAGAAAAAAGACATTTTTTTTTTGATTTTTTACATTTCTTGTTCAATTACGTTAAGATTCTCGTAATTCTCTGTAAAGAATCATAGATTTTTTTAAAACTTAAAACTTGTTTAACTAGAGCGGCACGATTCTGGAAAAAATGAGAATCACGATTTTTTTGCTTAGAATAAAGATCACGATTCTTTTCACGATTCTTTCGGGATCATTTATAATTTTACAGTCATTTGGCAGATTTTAATCATAATTATTATTTTAAATATTCAACCCTGAAATCCAGGTCGTCAAACAGCAATATAACAACGCATATTACTAATTGCTTTACTACTAAATAAACGTAATGTGGATGGTGCGCACATTCTCACCATGGCGGTCCTGGACTTGATGAACCAGTCGAAGCGAAACTGGGGCGCGTTCCGCACACACTGGCGCAGCTCCTCGTAGACGTATTCCTTATCGAAGCCCGTCTTGTGCAGCATGCAGATGAGGAAGCGGTCCTCCTCCTGCGGACACACGGGGGCGCTGTTAGACTCGGGGCGGGGGGTGGGGGGGCGCTCACTATAGCTCTGGCTCACACACCTCGGTGTAGTTCTTCCCTTTGTTGGTGCCGTACTGGAGGCGGAGCTGGTGGAACGGAGCCTTGTATCGCGCGATCTGCAACAATCGTCCAATCAGAATCCGACAAAAGGATTCGAAAGCGTACATTGACAAAGTCGGTACCGTATAGAAACGTATGATTTGTTCGACTCGCGTATAATAGTTTGACGCGTGTTTGCGAATTACATATCAAACGTTGTATGTTACGTACTTGTGAACTCAAAGTCAATTTGAGCAAAACATGATGAGTACAAAAGAATTAATTTGGTTATGAATTATTAAATTAATGTAGAATGGATGAATCGGCAGTAATAAACTTGTGAACTCAAAATAAATTTGAGAAAAAACGAGGAGTAGAAAAAAATTGCCATAATCTTCTAGGCAAATTACCGTAATTAAGAATAAATGCACCAGGTGAATATACGCACCAAAAAAAATGGTTATAAATTATTAAATTAATGTACAATAATATGCTTAAATTTGCGTAATTACGGTAAATACGCTATTATAATGTTATTATTCTTTTATGTCAAAAATGTCAGTAATACTTCACTAGGTTATAGACACAAGTTTATTGTATTTATTTTATATGATATATTTATTCATGTATCTGAATGTACACATTTAAAACTATTTTGCTGATTTTCAAAGGTCAAATAGGCTTCGCTGATGACACTGCACCACACACACACACACACACACACACACATTTTTCCAAACTTTCAGTGTCATGGAATCATTTCCAAACTTTATCTGTCAACACGGTTTTTTTTTTACATCAGTGAATGTAAAAAAAGTGTTGCAAATTAAAAAAAAAGAATATAAAATAAATAAAGTATGTGTGCGGGTCTACGTGTCCCACTCAGCGAATGGTTGGCCACCGATCCAGAGGGTGTGTCCCGCCGCCGGCCCAGAGGTGCTGTGATTGGCTCCAGCTCCCCGTGGCCACACCCACCGCATCACAAGCTGAGAGTGATTGTGTGTCAGCTGACCTTGACGTCCAGGGCTCTCTTGATGCTGATGCGTCTCTGGATCCTCGCCTCGCCGCGCTCGATCTGAGCCATGATCTTCTCGATGTCCTGCAGCTCGTTGCATCGCTCCCAGAACACGGCTAACACCAACAACACAACAATCAACAACTCGCATCATGATAGTTTAAACCACGTTTAGTTTCGGCAGGGTTTTCATTTTCGACTTTTCTGTTGATAAGCTCAAGGCATGAGACATACTAATGTTAACAGCTATTAACAACTCATTTGTCAAACAAAATAAGTGCTAAAGTTTATGCTTTGCCAAGTGTGTTTTCTTAATCCCATTTTTTCCACATTCAATATATGCATCGAAAATATTTACGCAAATATAAGCACCCCCTGATTCTTCAGCACAAAACAAAAATTCAAAAGAAAAAAAAAATGGTTTTGTTTTTTACATTTCAGATCCAGTTGCGTTAATATTCTCTTAAAAATCCATACTTTTTTTTACTTAAAATGTATTTAACAAACATAACGTGTGACTCATATCATTGTGATGTTGTTTGTCTTTTTTTTTGTTTCTTTGTCCGGAGCCGTGTGGAGAGGATCGTAACAAAGAATTATTATCCCCTGTTTAGCTGACCGAGCATTTTGATTGTGTCTGTTCCTTGGATTTTTTACTCCTTGCCCGTGTTCTTCATTTTCAACTGATATATTTGTGTAAATACGGTATGTTTTCAACTTTTCAAGTTATTCGACACTGATTTTTTTCTTGCTCTCAGTAGAGTAGATTTCGTCGCTTCCTGCACATAATAAAAGACCCCGTGGCTCAGACAGAAACTGCTGCTAAACCAGTACTGTACTTCTCAATTAATATTTGCCGTTTCCCCATTAATAAAATGGAAATAAATATGACCCTTTTAGCCTCTAAATTATAATACAATTTTTAATTTACGGAAAAAGGTTCAACTCAACTTGAAATGCTGTAATGCGAGCGAACGGGAGGGAAAAGTACCTGAGTATTCCATCACCTCCTCCGGGCTCTTTCCTTCCACCTCCCTGGCCACGTTGTCGATGTCGTCCCGGCCGAACTTCTCATTCGCCTTGATGAACTGATTAAAATCACGCTTGTTCCAGTTGGTAAAACCCTGCGAGGAAAAACAGACACGGCGTCTCTCTGAATGCGGCACGTGGAGAACAACGTGTGGAGAATGAAATTGATTTGTTGATTCGTCGATGTCTTGATTGATTGATTGATTGATTGGTTGATTGGCTGATGTATTGA
>CM051493.1:9317394-9352964 GCA_028031935.1 Paedocypris micromegethes
GTGGAGGCGAGAGAGATCGAGAGAGGAGAGCAGAGAGCAGTGAGGACAGAGAGGTTGAGAGAGAGAAGCAAATAGAGAGAGAGACAGCGAGAGAGAGAGAGAGGAGAGAGAGAAACAGCGAGAGAGTATGAGAGAGATAGACAGAGAATGAGAGTAAGACAGGGAGAGAGAGAGAGAGAGAGAGAAAGAAAGAGAGATAGAACTTGAAAGAGAGAGGGATGGGGTATGAGAGAGAGATAGATAGAGAGAATGAGAGTAAGAGACAGACAGAGAGAGAAAGATATATAGAAAGTGAAAGACACAAAGACAGAGATAGAAACAAGAGATAGAGATTGAAAGAGAGAGAGAGAGAGATAGAAAGTCACTCAAAACAGAACCTGAAAAAAGTACCGGTGTAAAAATCACATGTTACAAGCCACCAATTGGTTGATCAGTTGATTAATTGCTTGGCTGTTTGGTCAGCCAATTAAATGATTAATATATATACATATTATATAGTCATCAGTCAGTCATCTTCTACCGCTTCATCCTTTACAGGGTCGCGGGGAGCTGGCGCCTATCTCAGCGTCTTAGGGCCGGAGGCGGGATACACACTCTGGATTGGTGGCCAACCATTCGCAGAGCGGGACACACAGACAAACACATTCACACTCATACCTATGTGGTCAATTTTCCAATTCCAATTCGCCTGAAGCGCATGTTTTTGGACTGTGGGAGGAAACCGGAGAACCCGGAGGAAACCCACGCAAGCACGGGGAGAACATGCAAACTCCACACAGAACGGCCCCGGCCGGCCTTGAACTCACACCTCAAGTGTCAAACGGAACCATCTTGCTGTGAGGCGACAGCGCTAACCACTGCGCCACCGTGCCATATTATATATTTGTCTATTTATTGATTTATTGGCTGATTGATTTATTTATTGGCTGATTGATTGATTGATTGATTGATTGATTGGTTGATTGGTTGATTGACTGGTTAGTTGGTTGATTGGTTAACTGGTTAATTAATTGGCTGATAGATATATAGAAACAAACAAACAAACAAACAAAATGTCATTAATACCTCACTAGGTTATAAACAAAAGTTTACTGCATTTACTTTATATGATATATGGTTTTATTTATCTGAACATATACACATTTTAACTATTTTGCTTATTTTCAACGGTCAAATTGGCTTTACATTGCAACACACACACACACACACACACACACACACACACACACACACACACATACACACACAACGCACGCGCGCACACGCACACACACACACACTGACTTTCTGTTTCTCTCTGTAATCTTCTCCCTCAAACTTGTACAGGCTGGTCTCGGTGGCGCTGGTGTCCATGGAGAAGTTCCTGAGCGAGCTCTCACCCAGGTTCTGCATGCGCTCGTTCATCTCGGCCGTCTGCAGGAGCCAGAGGAACGCCACACACACACACACACACACACACACACACACACAGCATTTATATCATAGTGGGGCCCCACCCTTGACTCACATGCAAAATAATACGTTCTCTCTCTCCTTACTATAACCCAAAGCATCTAAATATTCCCCTTCTCCCCCTTTACTCTAAACACAACACACACTCAGTTAGAACGTCTGTCTTAAAATTACATATTGGCCCTCAAAAAGTTCTTTAAACGTTGTGGGGCCCTAGACAACTATGTGGGACCCTAGACAATTATTATTATTATTATTATTATTATTATTATAAAGACCCCATGAGTACACAATGGGGCCCCACTTTGTGCTAAAAACTAGCATTCTGAGCCCAATTTGGTTCTAACACACACACACACACACACACACACACCTTCTTGGCTCCTCTCTCCAGGATAGTGTCGATGTCCTCGTCGGTCAGCTCGCTGTCTTTAGACGCAAACACGTGTGTGGCTCCGTGACGGATCATTTGCAGCATCTCGTCCTTCCCCAGTTTATTCTGCTGGTCGATCAGTCGCCCTGAGAGAGAAACCACGGGGAAAAGAAAAGGAAATAATTGTGAGGGAAAAAATTCTTCTAATTTAAAAACATGCTTAGAGTTTTTTTTTCTCATGTACAGTGGTACCCGACATACAAAAATAGCTGTTTCGTTTTAGCGAAGATTTTGTTAGCTGAGCCGTATTTGACATTTTAATAAATGATGAAATGTTGGTAATACATGGGTAGCACTTTGTAATAACTACACCTTGCTTAGCATTGACTAAGCATGAACGAGAACTTTATTCATTATTAACAGCATTTGAATTAGACGTGACAGATAATTAGTAACACGTTTGTTAATGATGAGCATCTAATGATAAAGCTCATGAACAAGCTGCTTAGTCATTGTTAATTAATACGTAACAACATATGAAGATATAATTACCTCACACTGTAATTCATGTAGAGTTTAGAAGCTTGTTAATAGCTAGTTCATAGATAGTTAAAATTTTCTTAACTATCTAATAATAATGGAAAAAGTTTTTATTCATGCTTAGTTATTGCTAAATAAGGTAAGGGTAGCACTACACTTTTTTTAGCATTAACTATGAATAAGAACTTTATTCATTATTAACAACGTTTGAATTAGACATGAAAAATAATTAGTAACATGTTTGTTAATGATGAACATCTAATGAAAAAGCTCATGAACAAGCTGCTTAGTCATTGTTAACTATTACTTAACCCTTTCTGGAATTTCTTCAATATTAGTTAATACTTAATAAACCATAAACAGCTTTCACTTGAGAAGAGGTCACAGAAAAGCTTAACTAACTATTAACAAGCTTCTGAACTCTTCATGAATTACAGTGTGAGGTAATCACATCTTCGTGCGTTGTTGAGTATTATTTGGCAATGACTAAGCAGCTTGTAAATGAGCTTATTCATTAGATGTTCATCATTAACAAGTATATGTCAGGCCTAATTTATACGTTGTCAACAATGAATAAAGTTCTTATTCATGCTTAGTTAATGCTTAAAGTGATTATAAAGTGCTACACATAAATGTAATAACAACATGTTACGTAGCAGTTGTTTAGTTTGCCCTTTGACAGATGTTTTTAAAGGTAAAATATATAATGATATGAGATTTCAGTAATCTTACGGAATTTTACGGAAGATAATGGAAATCCCAGGGATTTGCACAACGTCATTTCAAGATGGCGGCTCTACGCGAGATGAAAAAAAAACCCATCGCCATTCTGGGAGAAGACGAGCTTATTTTAGATTTCGGAAGCAAGATCTCTGAAATTTACTAGTGTTTTTGTTGTTTTTCGTTTTTTTGTCGCGCAGAGAAGATTAAACAGCTGTTTGACACACGTCTGGACTCTCATCTCCATGCACGCTAGCGGTAAAAAAAAAGACGCGCTTCTTTCGTATAGCAAAAATATTTCGGAACTTGGGACGACATTTTTGCGCGGACGCATGTCGTTAATCTAGGACATTGGTACCTCTGTATATTTGTATTTGTATTTTGGAGTTTTACCCTGCTGAATGACGATGGAGTCCAGACGCAGCTTCATCTCGGCTCTTTCCACGATTCTCTCCTCCACCGTGTTGTCCGTGATGAACCTGAACACTTTCACCGGCTTCTTCTGTCCGATGCGATGAGCTCGGTCCTGTGATCCAAAAGAAGTGTGTGTGTGTGTGTGTGAGTGTGTAAGTGATGTGCCGTTCAAAATCAACGACCACGGCGGTAAAAAAAAACAAACAAAATGAACGAATGACTCGAAACTAATCGTTCACTTTACTGTTTAAGAGTTAAAGATCCGAATCAGTTAAAAGAATCAAAGTAGGGACTTTCTGAAATGGATACGACACTGAGTAACTACTCGTCCAGTATTGACGATACCGATATCGATAGGCACCTAAATAAAAATAATTTTGCACAATGTTTATATCTTTAAAGGTACAGCGACATAAATATAAATATACAATATGTAAATAATGCTCATGAACAAAAATACTTGCTTTATTGCCAGTGATGACATATTAAATTAGATAAAAAAAATTAATTAAATACAAATATGAAATTAAACGTCAATTTTAAATTATAAATGGAATTCCAATACAAAAAAATAATAATTATTGAAAATAAAACAAACAAAAATGTAATTTTGATCTGAATTATAAAAATTACAAAAAATGTATTTAAAGACAGTAGTGCTCAAAAACCCATCGTAGTAAAACAAAAACAAAACGATAAATATTTAACATTAAAACAACCTAGATGACATCAGTTTTGTTTTCAGGAAAAGCAGCACATTTTTTTGGTTTAAGTTGATTTCAACTTTTAAATGCACGCAGTCCCAATAAATTCACGCAACCATTAAAGTACAAGTACTAATACAAGCACAAATACTATTCTCAGTGTTTCAATGTCTAATGATTATTTTTCTGTTTCTTTACACGTTCGTCATACTTAGTTTTTTTTTTTTTAATCAATTGTACTATACATATGTATACTTGCTGTATATTTACAAAATGTGCAAAAATTCCTAAAATGTACTCAAGTACTTCACACCTCTGACTTGTGGTGCTCGTGTGATTGGCTGCCACAATCATGTGACACGGAAGACCATTCGAAATACGCAGATTTTCACACATCTGAATTTCTCTAAAGTGAAAATGAGTTGCACGTTGTTTATAAGAATAGGTGTCGAAATTATCAATTATCAATACGATATTCCAAAGTATCGATTCTCCCATCCACGAACCAACCTTCCCATCCCTAGTGTGTGTGTGTGTGTGTGTGTGTGTGCTGCTCACCATGGCCTGAAGGTCCACCTGCGGGTTCCAGTCGGAGTCGTAGAGAATCACCACGTCGGCCGTAGCCAGATTAATGCCCAGTCCACCGGCCCGAGTGCTCAGCATGAAGATGAACTTGCTGCTGTCGGGAGCGTTGAAAGCCTCGATGGCTTGCTGACGCACAACACAAAGAGAATTTATCCCCGATTTATGGTTTCAGATCTCGTTACCATTTCCAATTAAAATGGCATAGTCTGATATCTCGGTAATAACCTCTAATCTGATATCTCGAAAAATGCCCATCTGGGATTTAAAAATAAAATGCTTTTTTTATCCCAAATAAAAATATTGACGACAAATGTTTTTCATGCTAAATTATTTTCATATTTATTTACGAAAACAAATGCTTTTTTTTAATCGTAAAAATGTTTTACCTCACAATAAATAATGGTGGATGTCAAAATTTGAGACACATTTTCTTTGACTCACATAAATTTTTTTTCGATGAACGCTGTTTAAATGCAAATAAACCTTAAAATGTCCGGAGCGTTTAAAAAGCAGAGTAGTTTACATATTAAAAAGTAAAGTAAAGTAAAGTGAGTGAGATTGTCAATATGGCGAACCATAACAGTATTGAAAAGCATTAACGCATTAATAAAGTATTGAAACATATATTAATAATATTTTTTGCGCAAAAACGGGTAGAAATGCTCGAAATATGGGCTTGTACAGTGTCAATAAACTTGAAGTTTATTGTGTGTGTGTGTGAGTTTGCATAAACATTTCTGAGTGGTTGCCATGACAACCAGGTTGCCTACTCGCCTGTGACTTTATTTAAATGCATCTGATGTTGTGTGCGAAGTTTCTGAGCGTCTCTACGTGTCTAACACACACACATAATGGTTAACACACACTATGCGCATAATGGTTCTTCTTGCGGATTCTACACTGGATTAAAAAAGCAATCGGTAAAAATAATAATAAAATTTGTCAATTTTACATCAATATTAAAACTAACAAGCGTAAAAACAATGTAAAAGAACGATGCTGAAAAACGCTTTTTACTTCTGTCCTCGTACATGACAGAACTGCTTCACTTTGAGCTAGTGTGTAACATGTACACAATTATTATTATTATAGCTTATCTCCTTCACGCCCAACTTTCCTTAGAATTATCTTATCATGTTAATACAATATACCGTAACACCTCTAATAGAACGCCACTATGACGGAAGGGTTGAAAAATAGAACGCCACCTCCAATAAACTGCCACTCTTAACACACACACACACACACACACACACACACACACAAACACATATATATATATATATATATATATATATATATATATATATATAGTGCAGCTCTAATCCTGCATTTAGTTCGCAAAAGGTTTGTGACTATTAACAAGCATCTGCGAAAATGTGGAAAATTCGTTTTTTTTTTTTTTTTTGTGAAAAGTGTTTGTTAATGTCTACAACAATAACCAAAAGTCTATCAGAGCTCTTCATCAGTCTTCAGTTTGGATCATCTCTACAGTAAGTGGATTATTAAAGTAAAGAAAATTGCGTTTTAATTCTCACTGTGGAAGACGTGGTGTAGCGTTGTGCGTTATTTCTTCTCACCTCGCGGGCCTCGTGCGGAGTGTTGCCGTCCAGTCTGCAGTAATCGAACCCTCTCCACATACAGTAATCTTCCAGAATATCCATCACCCGCGTCATCTGGCTGAAGATTAGCACTCGAGAACCTGCAGAGAGAGAGAAAGAACCGGGTTCCTACACTTTCTGAAAGATACAATTTTTAAAAAGAACTTTCAAGGTCCATGTTCAGGTTTTTCCAGCACCGTACAGTTAAAAATGTATATTAGAAGCTGAGCCTAAACACGATCAAAATGAAACATTAGACACGGGAAGAAGCTTCTGCCATTCTTCTCCATTTTTTTTCAAAGTGTGTTTTAGTTTGTAAAGTTGTAATGCTTTCCCACGGGTTCTGCTCGGCCAAAATAAAGGTGTTTGTGCTTCCCACTCTCTGCACTTTAAATCAGACCTGGATCATAGTGATCATCGACTGTTTATTCACACACGTTCACGTTCTTTATCTCTCTCTCTCTCTCTCTCTCTCTCTCCCTCTCTCTCTCTCTCTCTCTCTCTCTCCCTCCCTCTATCTCTCTCGCTGTCTGTCTCTCTCTCTCTCCCTCCATCTCTCTCTCTCAGTATAGCAGTATAGGAGAAATGCCTTGAGGCAGGTTGTCATTATGGCCACTAGGGGCAGTATAGGGGTAATGTATTGAGGCAGGTTGTCATTATGGCCACTAGGGAAGTATAGGAAATAAGTATTGAGGCAGGTTGTCATTATGGCCACTAGGGGGAGTATATGAGATAAGTATTGAGGCAGGTTGTCATTATGGCCACTAGAGGCCGTATAGGAGAAATGTATCGAGGCAGACGCCATCAAGCTCCTCACCCTGCTCTTGGACTTTAGGCAGAAGCTTCTCCAGCGCCACCATCTTGCCGCTGTTGGTGACCAGGTGTGTGTCGGTGGTGTACGGGGGTCCCGGCTCCGCCCCGTCAAACAGATACGGATGGTTGCAGCACTTGCGCAGCTGCATCAGGATGTTGAGAAGTCGCATCTTGTCCATCTTCCCGGCGGAGTTGAGGATGTCGATGTCCTTCATTAGGATGCGGGTGTACCTGGGAAGCGCTTTTATTAATGCTTCATCTTTCTCCCAGCATTTCGTTTTTTGACTCACATGGTCTATCGATGTTACATTGTAGATAAAATACAATGTTTCCAAGACTTTCTAGCTCTAAAAAGCTGTTATTCCCAATGTGTTTATGAAAATACATATTATGATAATAGGATAATGATAATAATTCATTTGATTTATTTTTATTTCTTTTATCTATACAGTTGTAGCCCGGCTTAACAATGTCCTAGATAACAAAAATCTCAGGTAATGAAATGCGTCGTCACAAAAATTGCGTTCCGAGTAATGAAATATTTTCACTACGTGAAAGTAGCGTGTCTTTTTCTTACCGCTAGCGTGCATGGAGATGAGTTCAGACGTGTGTAAAACAGTTGTTTCATCGTTTTTACACATCAAATAAGCAAAAAACAACAAAAACACTAGTTCTGAGATCTTCTCCCAGAATGCCGATTACTTTTTTCCATGCGTAGACCCGCCATCTTGAAATGGCGTCACGCAAATCCCTGAGATTTCCTTAATCTTGCGAGTGTAACATTATATACTGCGTGTGACATTATATATTGTACCTTAATAAACACCTGCCAAAAAGCAAACTGAACAACTGCTGCGTAACACATTTTTATTACATTTATTACCAATATTTTATCGTTTATAAAAAAAACTTTTGTCCGAATTACAAAGTCATGGCACGGATTAGATGGATTACATGTAAAATCAGCTAACTAAATTTTACGCCGAACGAAGGAGCTCTCGACACAGAGTAATTTAGTCGGGGTACCACTGTACATGTATATTATATACATAAATCGTAAAACCTATATTGAAGGCCACCTCTAATAGAAGGCCACCATGACAGAAGGGCTGAACATTAGAAGACCACCTCTATTTGAAGGCCACTATTGAACAGGCATATATTCATGTGACAGACAATCCATCACATCCTGTCCTTTGGTGTAGGAGGTCTAAAATAAATAATAATAAGTTTATAACCGTGTATAACCGTAACTAATGCATGTGTGTGATGTTCACAGATGCTGTGAAGTCGACATAGTAGGTAAAACATCACGACCAACTAGTCGAAAAACACAGCGAGAAATAAAATCGATTGTAGATCAATTTATTCCACGAATCGATATATTCTACTCATCGAATAGATCGATATATTCTATTCATCCACTTTCTGAAACGCTTCTTTATTTCAGGCTCACGAGGAGCAGGAGCCGACGCCCGCAACTCTGGACTCATTTATTAAGACTCGTCTCTCGATGGCTCTTACCATTCTCGCTGCATCTTACTGAGCCCCAGGTAAATCTTCACCTCTTTCTTTGGAGGGAGACTCTTCTCCACCTCGGCTTTGATACGACGCAGCAGGAAGGGCCGTAGAACCTCAACACAGACACGTACCTGTTATTACCACACTGTGTTACGACAGTCGTGTGTGTTATAACTCACAGCATGGAGCCTTTCCACAAGCTTCTGATCCCCCAGACAGTTGTTGGTGTCAAACCACGAATCAAAATCCTGGAAATTAGCATAAAAACACATTTATTGCTTCACGACCAGAGGTGTCAAGTAACAAAGTAATAAAACTTTGTTATCACATGGTAATGCTTAGTAGTCCACATGTGTAAGCGTTGTATTAAAATGCATTATTTTTTAATGTATTTACCTATATACAACATTTTAATATAACAATAAAGTCCTATAATGGCATTTTTTCCTTGCACTACTTTTACTTTTTTACTTCAAGTAGGTTTGCCAGTACTTTTACTTGAGAGAAATGTTGAGCTGATACTGTTACTTTTACAGAAGTATTTTTACTTCTAGTAGTTTGACTCTAGTATTTATACTTCAGTAACGAATGTGACTACTTTTGACAGGTAATGCTTAGTAGCGCACATACATGGTTTTTAATGTGTAAGCATTGTAATAAATTAAAAGCAGAGAACCAAGCATTAATTTTCAATGTAATTACACATGTACAACAACATTTTAATATAACAATATAGTCCTATAATGGCATTTTTCTCTCCACTACATTTTCTTTTTTACTTCAAGTAGGTTCGCCAGTACTAGTACCAGTACTTTTACTTAAATGTTAGTAAAATGAGTAAAATGTTGAGTTTATACTTTTACTACTTTTTTTTTTTTTTTTTACTTCTACTTGAGTAACGAATGTGACTAGTTTTGACAGCACCATTCACGACCGGGTTTTTAAGGTGCACTGCAAAAAATTATTGACAAGCCAAAAGATCCTGAATTTACACAATAAATCTTGATTTTTTCAGACAGGACACATGAACTATCTTAGAATTAGGAGTAAAAGATTAATATTCTTGTTTCAAGAAAATAGGTCTTGTTTCAAGCGGTCTCACCAAGTATAATTCTCTCACCCAGTTGGCAGATCAATTTTACGTGATTGAAGTCTTTTTTTTACTCATTTAGTTTTTTACTTTCCTGATGTTTCCAGGTGCACTTTTAGCAGTGTGATTTCTATTCTGAGCGATGACGAGGCTGAATGATGCATCGAAAAGCAACTTTGGATGAGATTTGGATGAGATGGAGTAAACTTTTCTGAAAGCACGATGAGACGCATCAGCTCTGATGTGTGGGAGTAGATAAAACCGAATGGAATATTCGAGACGGCGTGACTCACGCTGGCAGAATTGAACACATCAGGCAGAAGGAAGTTCAAAAGCGACCAGAGCTCGTGTAGATTATTCTGCAGAGGAGTTCCAGTCAACAGCAGACGGTTGGTCGTCTTAAACTCACGTACGATCTCCGACAACTGCGAGCCAGAGATAAAAGCGCGGGAGAGACAGGAAGAGCAGAAAACCAGAAGAAAGACGCTGGTGAAGCCTTCTGCGTCAGGTCATTAAATCATCGCTGAGGGAGAGATTTCTGCTTTTGGCTTTCTCTAGTCGCCTCTGTTACCTTTGATTTCTCGTTTTTGATGCGATGAGCCTCGTCAATAACTAGATATCTCCAGTTGAACTTCTTGAAGACGGACTTCTCCCGGATCACCATCTCGTAGGACGTCACGCACACGTCCCATTCACCGGGCATCATCACGTCACGTATGAATGCAGCCTGAAACATGTACGCTTGATATATTAAAAGTATAATTATGCTTTTATTACACTTACACACACACACACACGTTTCATTACAATTAAAAAAACATACTTCAACCAACAAACTTGGTGTTTATTTAAATATTTTCATGCTTTTTCTGGGAATCGAACCTGTGACCTTAAATGTTCCAAAATGGCCTACTGTAAAGCTGCAGGAAATAGTGCATTTATTGTATAATTCTATTCAAAATCAACTTATAAAGAACAGCAATTTTCTCAATTTACAAATGTCAGGCTTTCCCTGGGAATTGAACCTATAACCTTTGGTATTCCAGATTTATGTACAGTAAAACTGCATGAATTGATACATTTATTAGAGACTTATTTAAAAGCAACTTTTAAAGGACAGCAATTTCCTCAATTTACAAATTTCAAGCTTTCCCTGGGAATTGAACCTATAACCTTTGGTATTCCAGATTTATGTACAGTAAAACTGCATTAATTGATGCATTTTTTAGAGACGTATTTAAAAGCAACTTACATAGAACAGCAATTTTCACAGATCAATCTTTCCCTGGGAATTGAACCCATAACCTTTAGTGTTCCAAATTTGCGTACAGTAAAGCCGCATTGATTGATGCATTTATTAGGCACTTTTGTGCAAAAGCAACTTTTAAAGGTCAGCAATTTCCTCAATTTGCAAATTCTATGCTTTCCCTGGGAGTTGAACCCGTAACCTTTAGTGTTCCAAATTTGAAATCTACGTTATTAGAGAAACCATTTATTAGATTTAAATCAAGCTTTTGTTTACTGCAACTCATGATGCGGAGCAGCTTTTTTCTTCCTCTGGGCATTGAACCCAAGACCTTTAATTTTCTGAAGTGAACTACAGGGAAGCTCTAGGAATTGTTGCAAATACAGAGCCTTTTATTTAATGCAAATTCTCATGCTGTTTTTTTTTACAACGTATCAATTTCAAGTTTTCCCTGGGAATTGAACCCACAACCTTTAGAACTCCAAACTATCTTAAAAAAATCTACTGGAATGAAACCTCAACAATATTTTTTTTCCGCCACAACTTATAACGCATAGCAGTCAAAAATTAATTTTGGGAATTAAACCCACAACCCATCAAGGTGAGATAAAGAACCACAAGGACTCACTCGTTGGTCTTTATCCCCGATGAGACACACGGCTTTCAGGCTCGGCACCCAGCGCTTGAACTCATTCATCCAGTTGTGCAGGGTGGACTTGGGCACTAGGACCATGTGCGGGCCGGGGATGTTCCTGTAGTGTTTCAGGTAGCCTAGCAACGCTATAGTCTGCAAGGTTTTGCCCAAACCCTGAACCAATCAGAACACACAATCCCAATGAGTCGCACCGCAGCAATGTTTCTGATTCTTTTTTTTTTCTTTTATCAAAATAGTTTGTAAACGTTTGTTTCACGCAACGTTCAGATTTAGACTCACGCTCTGTCGCACGCGCCAGGAAGAGCAAGAAAATAAAGACAGCGTGACAACATACTCTCTCGCTCTCCGTCTCTCTCTCTCTCTCTGTCTCTCTTCCACTTCTCTCTGTCTGTCTCTTCCTATCTCTCTGTTTCTTTCCCTTCTCTGTCTCGCTGTCTCTCTTTTCCTGTCTCTCTCTCTCTCTCTCTCTTTCTGTCTCTATCTCTCTCTTTCACTCTCTCCGTTTCTGTCTGTCTCTCCCTTTTTCTCTATGTCTGTCTCTCTTCCTTTTCTCTCTCTCTCTCTCTCTCTCTCTCTCTCTCTCTCTCTCTCTCTCTCTCTCTTTCCCTGTCTCTGTCTCCCTATCTCACTGTCACTCTCTCTCTCTCTCTCTCTCTCCCTCTGTCTCTCTCACGCTCTCTCTCATCCCGGTTACCCTCTGCATCTCTCCTTTAAATAAAGTTACAATACAGATTTAGTGTCTACCGATATAGTCTGAAAAATATGTATTTTCACTCCTATCGCCCACCCGTAGACAGCGCTGACGCAGACGAAGACTATTTCTGAGAGCGCAGGCCTGTGGCGAATAACTACACACACACACACACACACACACACACTCACCATCTCGTCAGCGAGGATGCCGTTGATGCCGTTCTCATACAGGGAAATCATCCAGTTCAGGCCTCTGATCTGATAATCCCTCAGCGTTCCGTTCTTCACATCTGAAACAATTACATGATAACAAATCGTGTTTGAACGATTATTTCAGTCTGATGCTTTGGGAAGAGGTGAAGAGGGCGGGATGCTTAGGCCGCTCATTGGTTGTCATTGTGACTCCGCCCCCTCCCCAGGCTTTGTTGCGTTCTACTCCTGGTTTGTGTCACTTCACTGGACGGTTAAATGCAGAGAACAACAGTGAGACTGCCCCTAGTGGCCATAATGACAAACTCAACCACTTTTTACTTTGTATTTCTACTTATCTCCCTCTTTAAATTAATAAAGTTACATGAAGACCAATTTCCCCACTGAGAATGTAAAAAAGTTCTATTATTACTAAAGTTATTACTAAATTATTATTATGAATAATCATAAAGTTACTATTGACATTAATATCATTAATATTGTTGTTATTGTTATTATTATAATTATAATTACATAATTATCATAATAATTATTTTTACACACACACACACAAACACACGCACACACACACACACACACACACACACATTAAACTTAGAATTGCACTGCTGGTCAATGTACACTTCAGCTAACACTTAACACAACATTGCACTTTTTGTTATTTGTAGCTGTTTTGTTTCGATTTAATTGTATTACTACTTATTCACCATTTTTATTGTTATTAGTATTACATTGTCCCCTTCTTTTTTTGTGGTTACTTTGCTCCTTCTTTTCTTCTTTTTTTGCACAATTCGGAACACAGAAAACTACTGGATGTTTTTTTCTTTTTAAAAACTCTTTTTTCCTAATTCCTAGTGACTTTGCATTGGACTGAGAAAAGCGCTATATGAACGAACTTGAACCTCCTCCACCCGTGTTTAAATGCTGAACGACTGTAAAAAAAAAAACATTCACTACATGTATGTGTGTGTATGTGTGTGTGTGTGTGACAAATAAGAATTTGATTTGAGAGGATGCAGCGCTGATTCATACATGAGGGCGACTCCTCGAAGCGAACCAGGGTGTTGGCGGCCTTCCTGCTCTCGGACAGAAGTTCCTCGTCCTCCTCCTGCTCCGTTCGCCGATGTCGGTTGCTGAAACACGAGCGCGGGCGGATGAAGCGAAGCCGGCCGGACGACTGCTGGCAGAATCCTCTCTGACCTCTTACACGTGTGTGTCTGTACTCACTCTCCCACAGACAGCAGGTTCTGCTTCTCGTCCTGCCTGACGCGGGGTCTGCCCAGCTTCAGCTTCACCTTCAGCGGGGAGGTGGGAGACTTCTGACTGGAAGGCTGGATGAAGTGAGCGAAGAGTTCCGTCTGCTTCAGCAAGAACTCGAAGCGGTTGGCGCGGTCCGTTTTCTGAGACAAAAACGGGCGTCAAAATTGTACAAGAAAAAATGTCAAAATTTAAGCGGAGGATGAGAGAAGAGACAGAACTTCCGTCTAACAGTGCACTACGGTGTTGGATTAAAAAGACTTTCTCTGAGAATCAAAAGACGCTTTTTTGTTCGTTAAATATATAGCATTTCTAAATAATACACAGATATATTATTCATTTTATATAACAATAAAAGCAATTTTTTTAAATCGTGTAATGCAAAAATCTCTAGTGAGAGAAAAAAAATTCTGAATTCAGGGTATATTGCTCTTTTTATTTTTTTCAGGTTATATATGCTCACTTTTTTTTTTATTCAGAATTATGTGTTTTAAACTTGCCGTTCAGAAATATAAAGTCGGAATTCTGAAATCAGACAGTCATTTTTATATCTCGCAATACTCAGATAACATAAACTATTCATAAATATTATATAACAATTCAGAAATATACGTCTAGAATGATAAAAAGATCTCTCATCAAAAACTCTGAATTCTAAAACCAAGAAGCTGCAATACTATTTTTGTCTATTACTTTTTAAATATTTTTCTTGCGGTGGAATTGCACACGAAACCTCACATCTGTTCGCACACCACCCCGTCTGCTTTTGAGCATTTAAATGATGTTCGAATTTCATTATGTTTAAGGTTATATCGAAGCCTAAAATGAATATGGTGTGTAAAAACAACACAACAACAGTTAAAGAAACAAAATGCGAGTGAAACACCCGAGCGACAACTAAACTGACAGATCCAAACGGACTTTAAACAGTCACGTGATCACTCACTCGTTTCTCCTCATACTCCGGGTCCACAAGACTCTCCTTCACCACGGATTTAGGAGGCGGGTCCAGAAGAAATTCTGGCTCCTCCTACAAACAAATTACAACATGTGACTTATGCATATTCACTTGTACATAGATGACACCAGTTTTGAGCACTATAAAAAAAATAACCACGTCTTGCTTTCACACAATTATAATACAAAAAAAGACGCAGACATAAAGCGTGCAAGTTATGTGAGATGCTGACAGATCTCCCGTGGCCCAGAAACGGCGAAAGTGGTTTAGAAGATGAACAACCTGAGTCGAGAAAAATAGGATTCGAACCTGAAAATGGAACTATGCAATAACGTCTAGTGATAAAATACCCAAACGGCATTAGATCGACACGTCCACCGCAGCGTGCGATTATTATAACTTTAGTTGGCGTGACAGTAGAAGCAGGTAAACTTTGAAGGGTTGTTCATGTGTCAGAATTATTTACTTGTCGAGCTATTCCGACTTACTTACAGCGCACGATTTCTCCAACAGGGGCGCGCGCGCGGGGTCGCGGGCACGCGCTTCGGTCGGATCTAGAGTCGCGCGACTAGACTAGAATGAAATTTGCATCGCGTTACAACACACACACGCACGTGAAGCCGTGCGAAATGTCAACGGAACTCCACCTTCCCGCCATCTTCAGTTCCCCCTCGTACGCAAATCAACTGCAAACTTCTCCATCCTGTTTTTCATGTCCGTCTGCGCGCGCGATATTTACTTCTCTCGCTGTGTTTACCTCCTCTTGCACCGCGGGCACATCCCGGGAGGTTGACGGCAGCTCCTCGTCGGACATTTTGGTCAGGGTGTGGAGCTTTTCATGTGTGAAATTAATGGTGAGCGGACAGTTAGTTAGAAAAGCAGAATTTTGGCGTATGCGTCATGGCAGGACGGTAGAGTCACGGCGCGCGCACACGCCCCTTTCGGAGCGAAATTCACAAGTCTCGCGAGACCACGCCGGTCTGCCGCGGCTTTCAGGGATGGATGTTAGTTATCGCGATACTACGCGGATCTGAGGGGGGGCGAAAGTGTAACAGCCACAAACCAACAGCACGAGACGTTCCAAACCGCCCAATGTCACACATCTCACAATGCTCCGAGATAAGATACAGGTACAGACGTCAAACGATCATGTTTTTATATGTTTACTCGCGATTACACATTCAGTACTTCGATTGTATGTTCTCCCGAAAAGTTGTTGTTGTTGTAGTTAGTTAGTTAGTTTGATTGATTGGCGTGTCGCAGTGTTATTGTCCCGAAAACCATGTCGCCGGAACACAAACAAACGCCCGGAAAATGAAAATGTTTTCGATTTATTGGAGAAGAATATAAATGGGAAACATTTATAGACGCAGCTCTACAGGAACTCGCCTGCTTTGATTTAGTTATTACGTATTTATTACGGATGTATTACGGATACACGCAATGCGCCGTTTTTAATACGCGTTCGCGTAACTTATCAGAATGACTCGTTATATTTGTTAAATGGTTTTGCCGAAGCGTTGTGCGGACACATGATGCATTTTTAGTGCTGTGTTAACAACAAATTGTCACATATAAAAATACAATTCTGAAGTCGACGTGTTTGAAATGCGTAACGTTCCGTTTAGCAAAAAGTCAATAAAGCAACGTGAACCCGTAATAGCGAAAGACGTTCATTTTTTTAATCTTCGTTTATTCGCTTGAATATAAAACGCCAGCCGGTCTGGTCGCTAGGGGGCGCGCGAACACCACCGCGCTTCCCGACGCAGCGCAACCTGCCATTGGCCAGACTGTCATGACCTGATAAGAAAAACGGTGTGGTTTATGTCTAAAGAAAACATGTGTGGCTACGCGGAGAGGTTTGTTTAAACGAATGAGGGTTTAAAATAACTTGTCTAGCGACCCCCCCCCCCACACCCCCCTTCACCAGGCGCCCACGACAGATGGCCCGAGAGAGCGGTTGCGATTCCCCTCAGCGACCTTGGGCTTTCACAGAAGGTCACATGTGCGGTTTGTTATGAGATACTGAAGGGAGGAACATCTTCTTCCTCCACCCATTAAACACACAGCGCTTGTACACGCATGTCCTTTCTAAGCCGACACACAAACAGAGAAACACACACGCTCTCTCTCCTCCCACTCTCTCTCTCTCTCTCTCCGTCCGTCTCTCCGTCCCTGCTCGATGCAGCCAGTTCCTCCTTTGCGTGTTCGGGGGGGTTGAAGACGGAATTCTCTGTGCTTTGCCTTCCAGTCGGCGAGCAGGAACGCAGGCGAGCAGCCATGAGCTCGGGAGATGTGGTGTGCACAGGATGGCTCATAAAATCCCCTCCAGAGAAGAAGCTGAAAAGATTTGTGAGTAAATGTGTGTGTGTGTGTGTGTGATGCTGTAGAGTTTGGTGTTCTCCAACTGCGGACCCTTGCCTCTGATGGACTGGTGAACTGCGCAGAAGGTTCTGGAATGTGTGGGGTTAACGCTGAGCTGCGCTTGGGCTTCACCTGATGGTTGGATGGTTGGTTGGATGGATGTTCTGCGTTGTTGCGGAGCCGCAGACGCAGAACCTACGACTTTCTACACTGTTTGACGGGCCGTCTGCGCATGCGTCTGCGCATGCGTCTTATTCGCCTTCAGAAGTTTGTAAACAAAGGCATTTGTTCCTGTTTCTTCCTAATATCGGAATATAACTTTAGAGTAGTATTGGTGTAATACAGGCAGGCGTACGTTGCATTTTTTTTGACCAGTGCGGTCTTGTGATTTAATGGGGTTTACGTTTTTAATATATTGTTTTTTTTTTCAAGTTTGTTATTCAGATTGTGATGATTGAGGTGAAAAACGGAACAAACATCAAAAATACACAATTCACAATTTATTATTGCATGTTTTGCATTTAAAGATTCATATTTTATCTTTCATAATTATATAGCAATATAAAATAGTATTATATTTAATATTTAAGTATTGTTTTATATTCTATTTAATATTTATTTTGAAATAATTTTCAATATAATATTCAAATTGTTGTATTGGTATTCTTATTTTCCCTGGCATTTAATATATAAAATATGTTTTATATATATATATATATATATATATATATATATATATATATATATATATATATATATATATAAAGATGTTATTATTAGATATTATTATTATTATTTATTATTATGTAAAAATATAAGTTTTTTAAAATATACTTTTCTATCAAAGTTAAAAACAAAGTAAATTGTGAAACATGTTTATAATCATTCATAATTTCTTACACGGGTGTATAAAAGGTGAATATCTGACTTATGATGTCTGACTATGACTTAAATGGTGAGTAAATGTAAATGTTATATAATGTTAAAAAAATAAAGGTTGTACTGGATGTTCGTTAATCTCCATTTATAATAATTTCCTTGAATATTAACATGTTATGACACATTTATAGACAATAACTGTGCCCAATCACAATACAGCATAAATGCTCTTTAGGTAATAATATACATTTTTTCAAATGTACTTTCATATCCAAATGTACTTTTCATATCCAAACATGTTGACATGATTGTCCTAAAATATCCTATAATATTAACATGTTATGACAAATTTATAAACAATAATTTTGTCCAATCACAATACAGCGTAAATTCTCTTTAGGTAATATTATACCGTTTTTTTAAATGAACTTTTATATCAAAATTAAAAGCTAAATACATTGTAAAACATGTTTTACAAACATGTCTCATAATATTAACATGTTATGACACATGTATAGACAATAACTGTGTCGAATCACAATACAGCGTAAATACTCTTTAAATAATAATATACATTTTTACTTTTATGTCCACAATAATATACAATTTTACTTTTATGTCCAAATTAGAAACCAAATACATTGTGAAACATGTTTACAATTATGTCCTGTAATATTAACATGTCATGACACATTTATAGACAATAACTGTGTCGAATCACAATACAGCGTAAATGCTCTTTAGATAATAATATGTTTTTTTTAAATGTACTTTTATGTCCAAATTAAAAACTAAATACATAGTGAAACATGTTTACAATTATGTTCTTACATATTTATAACATATTTAAATACATTTCATTGCATGTTGTTCCATGTATAATGTGTTTATGACAATTAAAATTTGTATTTATTTACTGTGTCCAATCACAACACGGCGTAAATGCTCTTTCTGGGTCGTCTTTACACACGTCTTTGCGTTTCATTGTGTTTCTTCTTCCGTTAACTCGTAATTGTTCGTTGTCTGGCGGCAGGGAGGATTCCACACGTTGTAAAATGCGTTTAAAGTGACGTGATGCGTTCAGCCGCGCAGCCCCTCGCCGCGGGTTTCTGTGAAATTTGGGTGTGTTGCAAAACATGGGAAGTGCAGGGTGAAGGGCCGTTGAAAAAAAAAAAAAAAAAAGCTATCACAGACCGCAGGCAGCAGGCTGGTGGCGCTTTCAGGAAGTGCGAGTGGACCAGCGACGTAAACAAAGCCGTCGGCGAGAAGATGTCGTTCCGTCTCCACCTCGATGGGGAGAATCACATCTGCTCCCGAGCACAGGCGAGCGTAAATAAAGACGCTGTTTACTCGCCGCAAACTCACCAGGCCTCGGGTTTCTGTCAGGTGTTCTGGGAAAACAAACTCGCAGTTCCTCTCTCAGAGCACAACGTAGAAGAAGAGGAAGAGCATCCCGAGCCACAGGAGCCAGTGGAGGTCAATACAGGTCGTTGTCTGAGGAAAACAGCGAGATAGAGAAGGCCACGGGTTCGATTCCCGGAATCGAACCCGTGGCCTTCTCTATCTCGCTGTTTTCGTACCAGAGCTGCAGATGACATATTGCATGGATTGTGTGAATCGTGAAGCTGAATGGATGTGGCGATATGAGTGATAATTCATACCACGATATTTTCTAGTGTCCAGACCAGGGGTGTCAAACATACGGCCCGCGGGCCGGAACCGGCTCCCAAGGAGGTTTGATCTGGCCCGCAGAATAATTTGAAAAAAAAAAAAGATAAAATGCATAAAGTGGAGAAAATGCATAAAAGACTTGGAATTAATATTTTTAATTAGCTGCAATTCGTGGATTATCTGCTGTTTTCTTCCGAGTAGAACCGTGATCTCTACCACCCTCGTTAGCCAAAATGTTGCTATCCAAATGGAGAAAAGTAGATAAAGAGTGTAGAATTTTCAAAGAAAAATGGACCACGTTCTTTTTATTTACAGAGATATATCTATGTTTTTAAATATGATGTGATTCATGGACTGTTTTGTAGAAGGACAGTTCATTAAACTTCGATATGTTTTTTGTGCGTCTTTACACCAAAACAAAGGAAATACACGTTTATTTTGGTTATTACATTTTAGTACACTTTAAATACGTTATTTTTACACAAAATCTGTAATGTACCTTTATTTAAATAATTTAGATTTAGAGGGTAACCTGGATAAGCATCTGCCATTTCTCAAGTTCAAGTTTATTTATATAGCGCTTTTCTTAGTTCCAGACCAACGCAAAGCCACGATGCGGAATTAGGGAAGAAATAGTCTTTAAAGAAGAACAATGTCTATTGTTCATCTGTGTTCAAAAAATATGTGTGACAGTGTGTCTTTTAAAAGTAGTAGCCCTGGTGTTTTTTTATCTGTCTCAAATGGGCCGCCATTTGTTTGAATTTTTAATATTCTTTTTAATATTGAACGAAAAAGCGCTAGAGTTTAGTTTCAAAACTTTGTCAGATGGATTAGTAGATAAAACAAAAGTGTTATGTGTGCAGTATTTGGCAAAGCTAAAGTATAAAGTGTATATATATATATTTTTTTTTTAAATAGTGATTATGAGATTTATATAAAGAAAGATTATTTAGCTATATATTCTATATATTTTCTATTTATATACTTAAAATGATCTAAAGAAAAATTTTGTATTTATATATACTAATGGCTTTTCACCACAAACATTAGCTGTAATGAGGTAATTCTGGATACGATTCGAAGATGAACGGATGCATGAATTTCTTTCGCCACTTAGTTACAGACAAACGACAACTTAATCATCCGCCGTGTGACCAAAGAGAAAGCAGAAGTTTACGCCTGATCTTTGCTTCATCTGGCCGTTGGAATGTGTGTCAGCACTTCGTCCGGGATCTTCTCGTCTCTTCTGGACGCATTACTCTGGCTTGTATTGGGAGAAAGCGCACAAACACGGCGGTAAACCCGTCTAACGCCAGAACCCGCCGCTCTGAGCCTGTGGGACGCGGCGGCGTTTTATTAAAAATCACTGTGGGAACACAACAGGCGAGACTCCGGTGAGGATTTCATCACTAGATGATGTAGGTGTGTTAATTACAGTCGTTGGAAGCTCAAGGCCGTAGAGTTTTTTTTTTTCTTGTACGCTTCCTAATCTCAATGGCGAAAATCTGACGAAAAAAGCCGACAAAACGAAACTAAAGAGCGTCACCGATGCTTCCAGAGCATTCGGGATTAAAGAACGTTGGAGCCAAATTTTTGACTTTTTCGGAAATCTGCTTCCGAAATTCGCTGAGAAACTAATTTGTCGTACCAGTTGACGACTAGATGATCAAATAAATGTGCAAATAAAATACAAACGTCCGTGAAATAAAGCACAGCTTGGAGGGGCGGGGCAGGGCGTGGCCCCGAGGCGTGTCCCTGACTTCTGTGAGGTTGAAAAGTGGCGCAGACGTTCCGATGAGGGCCGTGTTTAGGTGGGACCGGCACGAGAGGCTTTTCACCACCAACATTAGCTGTAATGAGATAATTCTGGATGATGACGGCGGTGAAACCGGATTTGGAGGTCGATGGTGGATTATCGACTCTGGTGAGAGTGCGACCGCGCCCGTGTCTGGGAGTGTGTGTGTGTGTGTGTGTGTGTGTGAGGACTGGGGCACTGACACACTCGTGAACTGGTGTCACTGGTCGACACACAGTGAAAAATCGTACTCAAGCCTATTGAGACGTGTGAGAGAAAGAGAGAGAGAGAAACGAGAGAGAGAGAGATACAAAGTTAGAGATGGGGCGAGAGACAGATAAAGACAGAGAGAGAGGGAGCCAGAGAAAGAGAGGGAGAGACGTGATAGAGAGAGAGAGAAAGTGAGACGTGAGAGAGAGAGACAGAGATAGAGAGGGAGAGAAAGTGAGACGTGAGAGAGACCAATAAAGACAGAGATAGAGAGATTGATAAGAGACAGAGAGAGCGAGATAAAAACAGAGGGAGAGAGAGAGATAACGACAGAGAGGATGAGACGTGAGAGAGGGAGAGAGAGAGGGTTAAGACAAAGAGACAAATAAAGACAAATAAAGATAAAGGAGAGGAAGACCGAGAGAGGGAGATAAAGACAAAGTAACGGATAAAGATAAATGATAGAGAGATTGATAAGGGACAGAGAGAGAGAGATATAAGACAGAGGGAGACAGAAAGAGAGATAAAGACAGAGAGAGAGATGTGTGTGAGAGAGAATGAGACATGAGAGAGAGAGAATAGAGATGGAGAGAGGGCGTGTTAAGACAAAGAGAGAGAGAGCAATGTGAGAGAGAGAGAGAGAGATGGAGATAAAGACAGAGAGACAGATAAAAACAGATGGAGAGGGAGACAGAGAGTGAGATAAAGACAGAGATACGGATAAAGGAGAGAGAGATGGATAAGAGACAGAGAGAGATAAAGACAGATGGAGACAGCGAGAGAGATAAAGACGAAGATACGGATAGAGATAAAGGAGAGAGAGAGATTGATAAGAGACAGAGAGAGATAAAGACAGATGGAGAGGGAGACAGTGAGAGAGATAAAGACAGAGATACGGATAAAGATAAAGGAGAGAGAGAGATTGATGAGAGAGAGCAAGATAAGACAGAGAGAGAGAGAGAGAGAGAGAGAGGGTGAGATAAAAACAGAGAGGAAGAGATAAATAGCAAAAGGGAGAGAAAGAAAAAGAGCTGATGGGATTATCGACTGGTGAGTGTGTGTGTGTGTGTGTGTGTGTGTGTGTGCGTGACACTGACACACTGCTCTCTCTCTCTCTCTCTCTCTCTCTCAGTCGTGGAGGAAGCGCTGGTTTGTGCTGCGGAGGGGTCGGATGAGCGGGAATCCTGATGTTCTGGAATATTACCGCAGCAAGAATTCCCGCAAGCCCATCCGAACTATTGACCTCCAGGAGTGTGAGGTCACCATCGAGGCGGACGTGCGGCCCACCAAGCGCCAGCACCAGAACCAGCACCTGTTTGTGGTGAAGACCAGCACACGCGTCTTCTACCTGCTGGCCAAGACCGCTGAGGAGATGAAGGTGTGGGTGCAGAGCATCGGCCAGATCTGCACCTTCGGAGGGATTCATAGACACGCAGGTGAGGAGGAGATCTCTCTCTCTCTCCATATCTCTCTATCTCTGTCTCTCTCTCTCTCTCTCAATCTCTGTCTATCTCTCTCCATATCTCTCTCTCTCTATTTCTCTCTGTCTACCTCTCTCTATATCTCTATCTGTCTCTCTCTCTAGCTCTCTCTCTCACTCTGTCTCTCACTCATTCTCTATCACTCTCTCTCTCTATCTCTAACTCTCTCTCTCTCTATTTCCCTCTCCCACTGTCGCTCTCACTCTTTCTCTCTATCATTCTCTAACTCTCTTTATCTATCTATCTCTAACTCTCTCTAATTCACACTCTTTCAAACTCAGAATCAGAATCAGACATTCTTTATTCATCCCCTTGGGGGAAATAATTTTTTGTTTCAAGCTCTCGAAAACAACCCTTGATTTACTTACATTAATTTGAAATAAAAAGTTAGAAAAAAGAAAAAGTATGAATAAATACACATACATATACACTCACTCTACTTATTAACTCACTCTCGCTCTTTCTCTCTCACTCTTTCTCTTACTGTCTCGCTCTATTTCTGTCACTCTTTCTCTCTTTCTCACTATCTCTCTCACTCTCTCTGTCACTCTGCCGCTCTTTCTCCATCACCCTCTCTGTCTCTTTCCCTCTCTCTCTCTTTCTCTCTCACTTTCATTCTCTCTCACCCTCTCTGCCCCCCCTCTGACTTTCTCTTTCTTCACCATTCTCTTTCACACCCTTGCTCTCTTTATCCACCTTTATCTTTCTCTCTCCACCTTACCCTCTTTATCTTTACCTCTCCACCCTACCCTCTTTCCCTCACTTTCTCATTTCCTCGCCCGCACTCTCTACCTTTCCTTTTTCTCACTGTCTCTCTCTTTCCTCCTTTTCTTTCCCGTTCTCTCTCCACCGCTTTTATTTTCCCCTCACATTCCCTCTTTCTCCACCTTTTTCTTTCCCATTCTTTTTCTACTTCATTACCTCGTCCTCTCTCTTTTTTCTTCACATTCTCTCTCCACCAGTCTCTTTCTCTTCCTCCCCTCCTTTCTCATTCTCTCTCTCTATCTCTCTTTCTCTCTCCAAAATAGAATATTTAGTACAGATTAGTACAGAATGTGGTTGTGTACAATTTATAATGTGTATTTCAATATTTATATTATTTAGTAAATAGTATTTATACACACACTTCTAAAAATGCGAAATTACTGTTTGGGAAAAAAGTCACACTTTTTAAACATAAATAATAATGAGTGCATGTGTGATATTAAAAATTCATGTTTTGCTGCAGTGTTCAGACTAAACACGTCCTCTCGAGCATAATTCAACCGAGGGTGTTTCTCTGGAGAAAGAGAGAGTGAAAGAAAAAACAGATGGAGAGAAAGTGAGAGAGAGGCCTGCTGACAGATATAATGGAATCTAGACAAGATCCTGTTTTAATATTCCGCACCATTCCTCCATCTCTCTTCTGCGTCACCGCGACACACACGTCCATCACGCCGCCACATCTGTGACTGATCCCTCCGTCCGTGCGGAGGAGAGAGAAAAAACCTGCCAAAGCCTACTGAGACGTGTGAGAGAGAGAGAGAGAGAGAGTGACAGAGAGAGAGAGATAGGGAGAGAAAGAGGGGGTGTGTGAGAGAGAGAGAGAGAGACAGAGAGAGAGAGAAAGAAGAAGAAACATAAAAACAGAGAGAGGGTGAGACATAAGAGACAGGATATATAAGAGATATATATATATATATAAAGAGAGGGAGAGACAGAGTGAGAGAGAAAGAGATGATGAGAGAGCAAGACATGGAGGGGCGATAGAGAGAAAAACAGAGAGATTATAAGAGAGAGACACAGAGAGAAATAGATAGATAGAGAGAAAGACAGAGACAGTGAGAGAGATAAAGACAGAGGGACAATAAGAGAGCGAGACAGAGAGGAAGACAGAATGAGAGAAAGAAACAAAGAGAGAGACATAAAAACTGAAAGAGGGAGAGACAGAATGAGAGAAAGACATAAAGAGAGGGAAAGAAGATAGAGAGAGAGAATGAAAGAGAATGCGAGAAAGACAGAGAGAAAGAGAGAGAGAAAGACAGAGGGATAATAAGAGAGAGAGAGAGAGAGAGAGAGAAAGAGTATGGGAGAAAGAAACAGAAAGAGATCAAAACTGAGAGGAGAGACCGAATGAGAGAAAGACAGAGGGGAAAAAAGAGTGAGACAGAAAGAGAGCGAGTGAGATAGAGCGAGAAAGTGAGAAACAGAGGGATAATGAGAGAGAGAGAGAGAATGAGAGAAAGAAACATGGAGAATGAGAGAAAAAGAGAGAAAAAGTAGACTGAGAAGCGGAGAGATCAAGAGGGAGAAAGTGAGGGAGTGAGAGAGAGGTGAAGGTCATCAGCAGGGGGCGTGTCCTCCTGAGATGCTGCTGATTGTCTCGTCACTGAGAGTCAAAGTTCCAGCTGGAGCAGGAGTTTCCTCCCGTCACCATGACGACTGATTCTCCCGCATCACCACCACCCGTCTCCATGACGACCGTGCGGCGGCTTCCACGGCATTACTCAGCACACACACACTGCTCTCCACTTTCCACTTCTTCTGCATTTTCTCAGCTCACGTCTCGTTTTTGCTTAGACGGGTACAACGCGAGACACGACGAGAGTGTGTGTGTGTGTGTGTGTGTGTCACGAGTCCCTCGCGTGGAAAAGGCCGATCGAGAAATGCTGAGTCGCAGCAGGAAGAGCAAGAGAGATGGTGGAGGGGGGTGTGGCAAAAGAGGGGGGGGGTGACCCACTGTGCCACCTTCTGGTAATGAGGTGTAAATGCTCCTCAGGACCAGAAACCTGCTGATTCACCGCCTGTGTGTGTGTGTCTCTCTGACAGAGTCCATGGACAGTCTCACCGGCACGCCCTCTTCCCAGCAGCCCTCCCCGGCCCCGCCTCCTCACGCTTCCCCCGCGGCCAATCAAGACACGGTTACCGTCCTCAACCACGCTGCTCCGGACCGGCCCAGCCAATCAGAGATCAGCCCTCCGCTCGACTACCTCTTCCTGTCTCAGTGCGAGACGGGCACCAGGAGCATCCTCAGGCAAGACGGGGAAACGGGTTTATTATGGGTAGTGACGGATGGATCTTTAAAAAAAAAATAAAAAAAAAATCTCAGGGTTTGAAGCAAAAGTATTGATAAATAACGATTCGTTTTGGAGACATTTTGAACATTTTCTCCATCTTGAAAAAAAAATTCAGCCTGAAAATAAAATGGAAAAATGACTCTTAAAAAAAAAAAAAAAAAAGAAAAATGCAGATTTGCTAAAAATTCGGAAAAAAGTTTTTGTAATCGGACATAATTCTTTTTTTGCGTTTCTGACCTTTAAATAAATTAAATAATACATAAATAAAAAATTATTAAAATATAATATAAATAAAACTAGATATATTATAAAATAAATATATATATTTCAGTATTTTCTGGACTATAAGCCGCATCCGCTCTATGAACGATTGTGAATTGGAAATGTACATGTATGTAACTAAATAGATCCTTTCCTAACCTGCATTTTAACACGGCAGCA
This sequence comes from Paedocypris micromegethes, assembly GCA_028031935.1. Taxonomy (NCBI): domain Eukaryota; kingdom Metazoa; phylum Chordata; class Actinopteri; order Cypriniformes; genus Paedocypris; species Paedocypris micromegethes. The sequence goes on from CM051493.1 coordinate 9,344,124, forward strand.
ACTTTGCAGATTAAAACGGGACAGAAAAAAAAGAGAAAATAAACGAAGAATCAACATAAAAAAATCTGCAAAATAGCCGCACCTTTGTATAAGCCGCATGGTTCGAAACCTATGAAAAAAGTAGCGGCTTATAGTCCAGAAAATACGGTATATAGATGTATTTATAAAATAAAAAAAATAGAAATTATAATATGAAGTATTACTAAAATTATTATGGTTTTTTTAATGCAAATCGTTTCTCTGTGATGCAGCACTTTGGAAAGGCTAATAATCAAAAGACTCGAGTTCTCAAAAGCAAATATTAATTTACATGCGCTGATGAATATTCATGAGCTCATAAGCATAGAGTGAAAGTGAGGCTTTTATCCATTTCTATATTGAAACATTCACGGTTTTCCTCAGGAAGTAAACCCACAACCTACTACAAAGTTTTGCCTACTCACAGGAAGCTGAACTTGCAACCAGACTATGCAGGTTCGAGTCCCGGATCATTCAAGACTTTGACTTTCTCTTTGGTGTGTCTCAGGTGCGACAGCATCTCTAACTCGGAACGCTCCTTCGAGCAGAGCTCGTCCGAGTACACGGAGGACGTCTTCAGCCCCGCCTCCCGCGTAGACTCCTCCCCCTCCCCCTTCATGTTGCCCGGCGCTCCTGAGCCGCCCTTCAGCGCCCCCTGTGGCCCCGCCTCCTCCTCGCTCTCGTCCAGCCTCTCCTCCCCCGTTTCTTTGCGACGCCCACCGGACGTTTTCCGCTTCGACCGGCCCTTTTCCGTGACCTCAGAGACACAGACTCCGCCCCCTCTCCCACCCAAACCCACACATCTGTCCGAGCACAGCAGCGATGAAACGGTCCAGCATCCCGTGCTTTTACCACGCAGGACTTCGCTTTCAGGGATTGACCACTTCAGAAGAGGTGAGCATCAGCCAATCAAAACTACACACGATTCAAAAATGGCTGACCTATTTTGAATATAAGACCTAGTCTTGTTCATTTTCCTTTGATTATTTCTGTTATCGCGCTAGAAGACGAGCTGCTTTTGTTTTAATATGTTGAAAATATGAGCTGGTGTTCAGAAATGTGGCTCCGCCCATCCGTTTTGAACAAATATAATATGCGTATGCGCACACACATAAATATGTACAAAATCACATGCTTAATTAGTAGATATGGGTGTTTTTTTTAATCAATATAAATAATTGATAATGTTTTAAAAGCATTGATTTTGATATATATTATGGTACATATGAAATTTGATACATTTTAAATAAATATGTGCTGTTCGAATTAGTCATTGTATCTTTTGTAAACAGGTTTACGGTACGTGAATAATCATTTATCACACACACACACACACACATCGACACTTTTCTCACTATAGATACACACGTGAACAATCGTTTCACACAGTCTCTCAGTCACGTGACGTTTGTGTGTTTCACTTGAACTTTCAGGAGAGTTTGAAAACTGCGGAAGAAACCGGAACAAGCGACTGAGCCTCAACCTGGTACAGAACCCTGACAACATTCTAGAATAGCGGGTCGTATTTGTGCCAATATAAGCCCCCGTTTTTTCCCATTTTAGACGTTCAAAAACTTGCGAGGAGCTTATAATTGCCGATTCAAATATGCACGAAAATATAAGCGCTCATTTCTTTAAATAACGGTTCTGGAGGCAGACGTGCGTATACATTTTTATTGGCTCAAAAACAGAAATAAAGAAACATTAGACACGTCGCGACACTTAACAAAATAACACTGGAGGAAATAAGATTAAACTAAATACAATCATTAATGTTTGAACAGACACACCATAATGCATCCGGTAGATTGCCGTGCTAAAGGCTAACGTGCTAGCGCCTCAAAACGAATTTCATAGGAATGCAAAACCTAGTCTGGCGTGCAAAGGCTCATGGGAGCCTAAAGCCTCACTGAGTGAGCAGCGAAGGATTATGGGAGATGTAGTTCCGATCGCTAGAATTTTTTTGTTGATTTTTAAAGTAAAATAAAAAAATAAAAAAATAAAAGTAAAAAAAATTGTTAAATAACGAAAAATTGGTATTTCAAAGATAAAATTTACGTAATTTAGCCAGAAATGTAAAATAAATAAATAAATGTTTTTATTTTTGGTCCCTGAAAACTCATAGGGGTGCTTATATTTGCATAAATAGTAAGATTAAACAAATGAACCCGGAGAAAGTAAGTACACTAATTTGAAAAAATCCTTAAGTTAATAAAGTCACCGTTACCTTTCTGCTGTTCTGAGCTCTTCTCTCTCTCCGTTCTCTCGTTCCTCCTCTACCCAGCCCATGTTCCTCAACGCCACAGTCACGGAGAACCACACCGAGGATTCCTACGTGCCCATGTCTGCCCCGCCCATCACCTGTCCCGACGCCGCCCCGGACGGCTACATACCCATGAGCCCCTCCTCCCTGCCCGTCTCCCTGCTGACCAATGGCAAGCCAGACCCGCCCACCCCCTCCACCCCAGACCTGGAGCCGCCGCCCGTCGACCGCCACCTTAAACCGCGGAGGCGAGGTGCGGCCACTGCATTAAACAGGAAGTGATGTCACACTCACGGCTGCTTTTAGTAGTTTAACGGAGAATAAATAGTGTGGCGTGGCTGCAGCGACGTTTTAAATTAAGAATCAATAATTGCATAATTAAATTAATTTCAATGAATAAGATTATTAATTATATATATTTGTATATTTAAATAAAAATTAAACTTGTTTTTTGCTCTAAGCCGCCTGCTCACACCCTCTGGCGTAAAATTAATATTAAGGATATTAACATTAATATTAATCGCTGCATTTATCTGAAAAAAATATTAATCTGGGGAGAAAAATCGGCTTTTGGATTGACGCGTAAAGATTTGTTTGTAAACGGCGAGGATGGTTGACATGCACGTTTCTGCATACGTACGTAATTGGTCACAAACCAATCACATCATCGCTCCTGAATTACAATTGGCTGTCTACGTTGAAATCCATATTTGGGCAATACCAGACTTCCCATTTTTCCTCCTTGTTAATATTTCCCTGTATTGAGCAATGTGTGTGTTAATACAATGTATTACATAGTCAACTCATATTACAATGAACATAAAATACATTTTTTTGTGTACATAAAATTATTTAAAAAATGTATTTGTTTGCACATAATAATTGCAAATAATAATTTATAAAATATTGTAATAAAAAATTATTAAATAATAATATTTTTTGTTTAACTACCCCACCCCCTTTGTCCTAAAAAAAAAAAATCAATTCTTCCCGATTTATAAAGCTAAAAAAAAAAAGAAGTGTCTCGTTTAAAGGTCAAACTGTTTTACAGGGAAAAAAACATCATTCGGAATAAACTAGTTGAGAGACAATAACATGGAGGAAAATCCTGCGCATGTGGGAAAAAAAAAAAGAGGAAGTGGAGACGTGTCAAAAAGGCCAAAACTGAATCATGAGCTCACAGTTACGAAAAAACAAAAGTCGCTTTTTAAATTTGCAATTGTGGCTAAAACAGTTTTTCACGTAGCATTAGCTCACCGCTAATCCAGTGTCGGCAGCCTTTTAGTTTTATTAGCCATTTTTTACACCGTCTCACATGGTCACACGATTAAAATTCTGCTCCAAAATCAGGGGACTTCCTGTTTGCCCCATGAGGTCAAAGGTCACATTTGAACATCACATACGGTTTGAGAGGACGAGTAGTGAGCGATGTCTTTTGTCTCCGCAGCGCGTCCGCCTCCTCTGGACCTGCGGGGTTTGTCCACCATCTCGGAGTATCCGCTCCACGTCCACCTCACACGCACCATGACTGAACCCAGGTGAGACACGCCCTACGGCCCCGCCTCTTCACCGTTAACCCCTCCCTTTACCGTCCACAGCACCACGCTTCAGTGCGTTCCTCTGGACCGCCGGCGAGAACGAGGCATGAGCGCATCAGAACCCGAAGGAAACGTGACGCCAACGGTACGATGAACGTAGGGCTGGGCGGTATAGCGGTATTAACGTGAATACCGGTATTGAGTTGCGCCACGATATGGATTTTGCAGTATCGTGGATACCGTGGCACTTTCATGACCTTTTATACACACATATCAACGCGTTAATACAGTCAAATACATTTGTTTCGTTATAACTTTTAATTACGACACAGATACATTGCTAATCGAATACAGAAAGCGTTGTAAGAAACTGAATTAATAGATCACCCGCGAGGCGCTGTGCCGCTCCGTGTCTGTGATGTTCCGTTGTTTTAGAGCGGATATTTTAGTGAGCGCGACACCGGTAAAACGCGCGCAGGAGAAAATTCTGCTCGTTTTATTTTGGTCAAAGTCTGTTCTCGATTGTTAACCTTTTCACGCAAATTTAGAATCAGACGCGCGCGCGAAAGAGAGGGAAAGTGTGACGCGCGCTAGCTCTGGTCTCCATTTTTGTCTGTCTCTCTCTCTCTCGCTCTCTCTCTCTAGATAGACCGCAGGCCATGTAATTTAAATGTTTTTATTTTTTAAATAAATGCCTGGGCTACTTTTAACAGATATACGGTATGAAAAATGACAGCTGCTTCTCCAGGTTTCCCCTTGCGTTTTTAATTTCGTACTTTATATAAAATAATACCCCCCCACACACAATATCGTGATATAATACCGATACCGTCTGTAAACTAGAAAATACCGTGATATGATTTTTAACCCATATCGCCCACCCCTAGATGAACGTCTGTCCAGCTGACCGATGTGGAGCAAAATTAAGATCAATGTGTCCGATGTTGTATTTATTAACAAGAGCTGGACATTATTGCGATTAAACTAGTGCCGTCAAAGTTAACGCGTTAACGCATGTGATTCATTTTAAGTGCTTAATCACGCCGCTTTTTTTTTTACATTTAGTTTGGCAACGTGCAATGAATAGAATCAAGAAGCCGCGCATTGTCTCCTGAAGCGAAATCGATTAATCACGATTAATTTGGTCGGGAAAGTGCGATCATCTAGTTAAAAATCTATCGTTTGACAGCCCTAGATTAAATATAATGGAAAAAGCAAGCAGATGTTAGATAGCCTTCGCTATAGTAGGGTTGATGCACATGCGATACCATATGCACCGCATAACGAGTGTAAAGTACTTGAGTACACTTTAGGAAGTTTTGTAAATGTTGTACATATTGTAAATATTTTTTGTACTTTAAGTTTTTTTTTGGCCACTTTGTACTTAAATGTAAGATATACAAAAATCTAAGCAACTTTAAAACTCACGCAGTCCCGATAAATTCACGCAATCAATAAAGTACAAATACTAATACAAGTACAAATACTATGCTCAGTGTTTCAATGTCTAAAGAATTTTTTTCAGTTTTACGCCTTCGTCGTACTTTGTTTTTTAGAATAAATTGTGTTATACATACATAAACATATTGTAAAAAGTCCCTACAGTGTGTAACACGTGTCAATGTCGCTGGGCTCAGATTAGATCTTCAGACTGCGATCAGTAGTTAGGCTCGGCTACTGGAGAAAAGTTAACTGCTACTGGGGAGTGAATACAAACGTGAACATGTATTCGTTTCAGGTCAAGAATATTGGAGCAAAACAAAAATAAATAACTAAACAGAAATATCCTACCAGTTCCAAGCTCGTGGATGGCTCGCCATTTGTGCTTTTATCCCGGCACAAATCAGGATTCCAAAGTTGAAACAGGAAAGTAAAAGAAAAAACCCAGCCTTGTGAAACACAAGGCAACACAATCAGTATGTCTTATTATTCACGAAACATTTATATTCAACTGATATTAACAACGTTGAACAATCAATCAACATTCACGCGGCAACCCTGAGCTCACGTGCAGGCGCATTTCTCCGCGTAAAACTCGCGGATCCCCATTACACTCACACAACAATCTTTAAGTTCACTCACCAGCGCAATAATAAATAATATCGCGTCGTGTTCAATTGGCTTCGGTCGCGGTTTCTTTCGCGTCGCTCGTGTTCCACACGCTTCTCGCGCGTCTACTCCAAACTTTTTTTCTTCCGCTTTCTGGGCGGAACTTCCGTAAGATCACGTGACGTATGAGTGACGTGTATGAAATAAGTGCGCGCTGATTATGAGCAATGTATTTTAATTTCGTTGTTATTTAAAACCACATATACTACATTCTATTATGTTTTCAAATTAGCTAATCTCAAATGAATCGCCTGATGTTAAAATCATCTGGGCTACAAGTGTACTCAAGTACTTTACTCCTCTATCTGTGTGATAAATAACCATCCGCTAATATTGACTGGTTTTGAACTTTCACACTCTTTGTTTAGCATTAAGAGCTTGCGTGTCGTTTCCGTCTCAGGCTGCAGAAACACAGCAGACACACATTCACCAGGAAATAAACGCTGAACCAAATTAGCACGTGCTAATCATGTATCCTTGATCCTACATTTTACAGTACTGTTTATTTTTCAGGGTTAGTTTCCACTCTAATACCCGTTAAAAAAAACCACATTGAAGTGATACTGGTCACAAGTTAGGTTTGTTAAATAAAGAACAAATTGTATTTTAAAGATAAAAATGTACGGAATTTAGCCAGAAACATTTTGTTTTTCTGGCTAAACTAGAAAGGTTTTTTTCAATTTAAAATACTATTTGAAACATTTTTTTTTTTACATTTTGTGCCTGAAAAATCTGGGGTGCTTATATTTGTGGAAATACGGTATTTCATAACCTGACAGTGTTGCATCAGATTGAGCAGCAGGAATCTGCATAATATTTCAGCTCAAATGTCTCATTAACAGTTTATAAAAGCAAAAAGGTTTGTACGAATTATCCTAAAAGCCACTAAACACGTTCACACATGTAACTTAACACACTATACGAGCTAAACACATTTAAGTTGGAGATGTGTAAAACCCTGACAAACACAGACACACCTGCTTCTGTCACTGGCCAATCAGATTGCTCTCCCCAGGTCATGAGGCCACACCCACATGTGACAGCTTGTTTGATCAAAAGTCAAAGTGAGTGAAAGATAGAGAGGGAAAGAGTAATAAAACAGAGAGTGAGACAGACAAAGATAGGTTAGATAGAGAAAGAGTGAGAGAAAGAGAGCGATAAAGAGACAGATATTGAGAAACAAAGAGAGAAATACTTTATGGTCATTTGGCAAGACATAGTGTGGAAGAGAGGAAGTGAGAGAGTGAGACAACGAATGATGAAAAGAAAGAGAGAGAGAAGAAAGTAGTGAGTGATTAAGAGAGAAAAAAGACAATGAGACAAGAAGAGAGAGAGAGGGAAAATAAGAGTCAGAGACAGCGAGAGAGATTGTTCACCTGTGTCCCGCCTCCAGCTTGACATTGGCTCCACCCCCCGTGACTGGCCAATAAAAAGAGATTTGTTTTATTCGCATCCTGGCAGACGGCGTTCCCCGCGTGTGAGTCGGCGCCCTGGATCAGACGCTCACAGCTGGATTACCTGTCGCTCGACTTTAACTCCGCCTCCCCCTCACCTGTGCAAAAGGTCAGTCCCAGCCACTTCCTGTCCGAAGCATCTCGGCTTCCTGTCACATGCTTTCAGGATTTCCTCTAATCAATCATGGAGTCTAGCGATGCACGATTCGGTGACTAGATTGTACTATGATCAATGGCGTAAATGATTGATTTATTATTATTTATTTTATTAAAAGGCAATAAAACATTTACCATTTACAATTGGCATTTTAACTGATTTTAATAAAAGCCAAAGTTAGAATTAATAAAATATAAACTAAGACAAATTGGGGGAAACAAATTTAATGTACATTTTTGCGGAGGACAAAATTAATATTAAAAATGTTTTTACAAATTATCAATACAAATTGATTGTATGAAACAATAATTTATGTCTCTAGAATTCTGAATCGGAAAGTCTAAATCAGATTTTAAATCGAAATTTGACTACATTTTTTTACATATTAACAAAAAAATAGAATCTTTCTTTTAACCTACCGAGTCCTGATGTCCTCGTCTGTGAACTGACATCACGGAAGTTTCACACTTTATTTAACTAAAATCTACCTATCTAACTAAAATGTATCACTTGCGAAAAATCATGAGCGCGATGTTTAGGTAAAACATGTCCCTTTGGTTAGAACACGAAAGATTGATAAGTAAATTTTAAGTAAATATTTAAGTAGTAGTAGCAGTATATTACATTTAACATATGTGATATCTGCAACACTAAATCATGTACAAAACAAATTGACGCTTCATGTTTACACGTATTGAGCAAGTAAAAAACCAACTAGCAATTCAAATGTAAAAAAATGTATAATTTCAGATATATAAAATTATATATTTTTGAGGTTACATATGCGATATTTGTCAGAAACTTTCCGTCAACGAATCACATTTACACGTTTCATCGCAACTCTATCCTGACGAATTTGCGATTTGATTAAAAGCAAAAGTGAGCAAAACGCGGAAGAATTGTGTTGTCTTTTCCAGAAAGCTCTGCTGGCAGACGAGTACCGCGTGGACTACGTGCAGGTGGACGAGCAGAAGACACAGGCCCTGCAGAGCACCAAGATGGAGTGGACGGACGTCCGCCAATCAAAAGCCTGAGTTTACAAGCGCCGTGAAGCCAGAGCCAATGGTTTGGAAGGGAAACTCCGCCCATCGACAGGTCATTCAGGAAGTATTTCACAATAAAAGCCCTCCAACAGACAATATCAATCCAACTCCGATTGAGAAGTTCAAAGCAAAGTCGAGTTTGAATGTAAATTTTACAGTTTGCTATTTGCGTATAATTGGGTTTATTTTTACATTATTTATAAATGGGGAGATCGAGCGCTTTCCGATCAACCCCAGTGCTTTGTTTTTTTTTTTTTTA
>CM051493.1:9352979-9364013 GCA_028031935.1 Paedocypris micromegethes
TTTTTACTTTTTTGTATTTTTTTGTACCATCACTGGGACTTTTATTTAAGAAGAAAAAAATCTGCGGGGAAAAAAAAAAACCGTGAACATGCAAACTGCTTTTTTTTTCTACATCGTATGTTTGCGCGTCCGAGCACTGTTACGTATTTATGGCGTTGGCGGGAGAAGAAGGAAGGCGTGGTTCCTCCTGAAGATGAAGATGTTCTACTACTGTAAACCACACACTGTGAAGAAGCGTCGGCCTTCTACTCTCAGACTACACAGAATGTAAACCAGAACATTTCTTCCTCCGCGACCTTGTGGACCAGCGCGAGGCGTTAGCATTAGCATCGTGAAGCTAGCTGTACGCCTACGAGACGTCCACTCCTGTATATAACACCAAGGTCGGTTTGAACAAAAGCACAAGATAGTCGCGGGGAACGATCACTGTGACATCATCGGTCCAGCCAATCATGAAGGACTTTTCTTTTTTATGACCTTGTGACACGTTGCAGACGTTGGTTCGAGAGACCTTGGTGACCTGTGTCAATCCGCTGTTGCGAACACAATAAAACCACTGCGGGAATCCGCTTGCGTTTTTAATTTCTGGGCCGTGGGGAGATGGAGGCAGGACACGCCCCCTGAAAGCCAACCAATCACACACTCACACACCTGTGCACAATTTCCAGACTCTGCTTTTTCCATTTCTGGGTCGTGGGGTGGCAGGACACACCCCCTGTATTGGCCAACCAATCAATGACACACTCACACACACCTGTGCACAAATTTCCAGGCTCTGATTTGTCCATTTCTGGGTCGTGGGGAGATGGAGGCAGGACACACCCCCTGGATGGAAAGTCCAACCAATCACAGACAGATTCACACACTGCACAAATTTCCAGACTCCTTCTACATTGATGTCTGGGGAAGAAACCAACGCAAGAATGGCGAGAATTTCGGATCATAAATCATAAAATAAAAAATGGAGGGGGAAATTTGCACATGTTTCCATTTAGATCACTTTTAATACATTTAAATTAAAATATAATAAATTATATTATCATTATTAATAAATCACGCGCCAGGCGAAATAAATCCAGAGGAAACAGGTGTTGGGCTCAGGTGCTTTTGTCAATAATGGAGTTTATTATGAAACAATGATATCATGTTTTTATCTCAATCAGTCGTTGAATCAAAAATATGAAACCGATATTTTCCGTTGTAACACAAGTTTCAAGTGGCACTTGTACACGCGTGCGACCCGTCCCCGTAGCGTCCTCCGTCTGTAATACGCCGGCAGAAGCTCTAAAATATAGAGAGAGAGAACTGCGATGGAGACGAAAATAAACAAAACAATCACACCATAATAGAATAAATAATGCTCTATAGCGATATTTTAAATATGGTGACTGGACTAAATACTATCTGTGCAAAGTTATCAGACAAAACCCGAATATACCATAAACGAAATCTGCACGAGTCCCGGTAGCGTGGGGTGAAAAGAAAAATAAATATATACTGTATATGTATAGAATATTTATATAGAACCCAAGTCGAAAGGAAAACTCAAACGCCATGTCATGCTAGCGACGCTAACCGAATTGCGCGGGTTGGTTTTTTCGCCTGAGAAGACACGTGGTGGGCGTCGCCCCGTCCGGCACACCCCTCACTGAACAATCCAGGGCGTGGCCTTGTGGGGAACACGTGGGTGGGGGGGGCAAGATGGCAGACGCCTCCGGGCCGAACGTGGCACGTGTGGCTCAGTTCTCGGCCACGCCCGGACCGGAGATGATCGGCTACGGTGGAGCCGCGCCAACGACTCGGTGGCATCACAGCGAAGTGGGCGGAGTCTGTGACGTAAACAGGCTACAGATCTGCTGGAGCGGACCTTCAGGTTTCTGTGGCTCTTAAAGCTCGGATCGGATTGTCGTTGGTGAGCGGGAACCAAACGTCGGCCATGCGGAGAGACGCTGTGAAGAGGGGATGCCCTGATTGGTCACAGTGCACGGGCGCAACACCAGGGCGGCGCTGGAGAGTCCATACGGTTTGGCGTCGAAAGTCGAAAATCGTTTTTTTTTTTCCCCCGTGTACTTTCCGTGTGCTCACAAATGAAGGGGGCGTTTAATGCAAGTGTGCGGATCGCCCCGTGCCCCCCCAGTAGGTCCAGTGTGCGTAGTCGTCCTCCTAGAAGAGTGCGGTTTTATTTTTTAAAGGGCGCTAATCGACTGAAGTTCTGCCAGAATGGAGATGTGCTGCGTTTGGCTTCGTATTCGTAACCGTCCGCCTGTCCGTAGCCGTCCGGTAGGAGATACTGGCCCGGGCCCGTGGGGTCCAGAGGAGGAGGGTACGCTGGGGGAACGGAGCGACTCGTGCCTGGGAATGAATGAATGAATGAATGAATGATCCCACTAGGGGAAATTTCTTTGTTTGCAGCAGCAACATTTGAACAAATAAAAACAGTAGAATATGAATGTGCAAAATGTAAGATACGAGCAAATAAACAAAAGGTGCAAAATGACACAAGGTTGGAAGGTTTGTCTGAGGAAACATCTCACCTTTCTGCTTGGTGGCTCTCCTCACCGTCAGGGCCGCTTGACGCTTCTGATACTCGGAGATTTCAAACCCTACGGGGACGAGAAAGACCTCAGCGTTTTCAGATTCGCCGTCTACGGACATCGTCAACACGCCGTGGCGGTTTTAGGATTCAGTATATTATTATTATTATTATTTATTATTTTATTTATTTGTATTTTTTTTATCAGATTAGTGCCAAAAAGACGTAAATTACGAACGATGCTTCACATTTACGTCTTATTTTTTTTAGTTGTTCGCTTGCAATCTTCACGTTTTCGTTTGAAACTTTTTTTTTTCGCTTCAGGTTTATTGTTTGCTTTCTTTTTTTGCCGTTTGGATTTTTGACCCAAGCTTCACGTGGGGGCGGCCCTTACTCTGATTGGCTGGTGAGAATGTGATTGACAGTTGCTTGACCAGGAAGTGTGGAAGGAGTTCAGCGAATGTACACCGTGACACTGCTTTTTTTAATATTAGCACACAAACAGTGATTTAAGTGTTATTTTTGCACATTATTGCTAAATTATTGTGGTGGCAGATACTTCAGAATAATAGTACACACTTTTCTTTCTTCACATCAAAATACTGTGTGTGTAGTTTTCCTGATAGGCTCTGTCCTTACAAATAAAATGTATTGTTATTAGTAATAAAAATAATGATAAAATGTTCTGTTTGTTTTAACAACTCTTATAATTCCGTGCTGAATATAATTTAATGGGAAACCCTGTGCTCATTGTCTTTCTGGTGCAGTGATGTGATGGTGTCCACGCATCACACGCATCACACCCAACGCATAAATACTCCGGAGATGAAGGTATTCCGTTAATGAGCGTCTTTAAGCGCTCGCTAAACTCCTCCCCCTATTCTAGTCAATCACATTACCACGAGCCAATCAGAGTAAGGGCCGCCCCCACGTGAAGCTTGGGCCGTGAATCCAAGCTCCAAAAAAAAAGGAACGAAAAATCGGAAGCGGAAAATTTTTTTATTTGTGAGCCGCTACAATTAGAAAAAAATTGGTGCTTATATTCGCAAAAATACAGTATTTGTGATGAAATATATATGGCCACCAGGGGGCCACATCTGAGATTCTTTGTTCTGAAGCTGTTATTACTGGTATTAATGTGATATAGAGATAAGAAGCGCTGATAACTCACAAACTACAGATCCCAGAATGCAGTGCTTCTGCTGCTCCGCCTTTATTCTAATTGTACAGTTTGAACATATTTTGAAAAAAAGCTATTTAAAGTTTAAGTATTCATGTCTGTTTTCTTCCACACTGTTCAAAAAAAAAAAAAAAAACTTTTATGATTAGCGTGTTTTACAAAATCTTTCATTTTGAGTTCTGGCCCCCGTGTAGTTGAGTTTGAGCCCTTAATGCAGAAATAATAAGAAAAAAGAAACTTCTCACCTATTTTCTCGTCTTCCTGGACCATCTTCCTCTCCTCCTGAAAAGCCCGGAGCCAGCGGATCTTCTCCTCCAGCTTCTTGGGCAGGAACAGATGGATCTCGTCCGTGTCTTTGTTGGCCAGTTTGAAGGCGTTCTTCACGCTCACGTTGAAGTCGTCGTCTCGTCCGTCGATGGCGTCGATCACATCGTACCGATCCATCTCGATCCGGCCTTTGTAGTAGAGGATGTCCCGGCGGATCAGATCCTGCAGAAGATGCTTTTACTGGGAGAACCAAGCTGAAGATCCAAAACCCAATCACAGCTCCACAGATTGAGATGAATCGTCCATCATAAAATCTCTTATCTCTATTATATATATTGTGTGTGTGTGTGTGTGTGTGTGTGTGTGTAGTTATTTATAGTCATATTGATTTTACCCAGTGCTCCACAGACTTTTGTCCTGTTTCACTGCTTTAAAAACTCTTGTGTATCTTCATATGACACACACACACACACACACACACACACACCTTTTTGCAGAGAACCATCTGATGATCGAACAGGAAGAAGATTCTGGTCTGGCTCCGCCCATACGGCTGATATATCCAGGACATCTCCCCCGTGTAGACCAGCTCCGAGCTTCTGTCCAGAATATCCTCACCCTGCAGAAACACACAGTCCCAGTTCATCACTACTGACAGATGAAACCCAGTCTGACCCACTAGTGTTCCTCCATGCCAACTGACCTGACAGAGAGAGGGAGAGAGAGAGCGAGAAAGAGTGAGAGTGAGTTAGTGAGAGAGTGAGTGAGAAAGCGAGTTAGTGAGAGAGTGAGTGAGAGCGAGTGAGTGACAGAGACTGAGAGTGAGTTAATGAAAGAGAGAGGACAAGTGAGAGTGAGAAAGAGTGTGAGTGAGAGTTAGTGAGAGAAAGTGAGTTAGTACATTAGTGGTAGAGAGAGAGAGAGAGTGAGACAGAGTGAGTCAGTGTTAATCCTGTAGAGAAAGATTGAGAAAGAGTGAGTGCGAGTGTTAGTCAAATAGAGACAGTGTGAGACAGAGAGTGAAGTAGAGTGTTGGTCAAATAGAGAAAGTCTGAGAAAGTGAGTGTTAGTCAAATAAAGAAAGGGTGAGAGTGAGAGTGTTAGTCAAATAGAGACAGTGTGAGACAGAGAGTGAGTGAGTGTGCTAGTCAAATAGAGAAAGTGTGAGACACAGAATAAGTGAGTGTTAGTCAAATAGAAAGAGTGAGACAGAGAGTGAGTAAGAGTGTTGGTTAAAAAGAGAACGAGTAAGAAAGTGAGAGTGAGTGTTAGTCAAATAGAAAAAGTGAGACACAGAGTGAAGTAGAGAGTTGGTCAAATAGAGAAAGTGTGAGTAAGTGTGTGCTAAGGGTGAGACAGAGAGTGAGAGTGTTAGTCAAACAGAGAAAGAGTGAGACATGGGCTTGTAAATTGACACACCTCCCAGTCTAAGACTGACGCCTGCCACTGGGCGATCTTGTCGATGTTTTCCAGTCGTCTTTTACGCTCGTTGATCTGTTGAGTGACGTTTCTCATTACAGCTAATGCGGCAGCAACATAGCGATAATCACTGAGAGAGAGAGAGAGAGAGAGAGAGAGAGAGAGTGAGAGGGTGAGAGGTGCACACTGTCAGGTTTTATGAGCCGTCTTTTCAATCTCATCAGCCGCTAGATGGATCTTGTCGTCCGAAACGTATTCTAGAAATAAAAGAGTTCAACACAGAGTTTGTGAAATCAGATGAGTCTGGGAAGTGTCCAAATCTTTCTCTCTTCGTTTTGCCTTCAGTCGCTCTTCGTTCCGTTTACCGTCTCTCTACTGAAATTCTCCCGTTTATTAAACCCATAAAGCAAAGTTCAGCAGCATGAGCGAATCACAGCTCGTCACGTCAGAGTGCTAGAGATAAAACAGAGTTACACACACACACACACACACACACATTTCACAGAAACCCAAAATCAGAAAGTCCAGGTGTTAGAGGAGTTAACGGTTCAAACTCAGATAAGGAGTTCTGCAAAAGCGGCCTGTGATTCTTCTAAGGCAGGCGTCTCCAAACTACAGCCCAGGTTTTATTGGCCCGCAGCAAATTCTGAAAAAATAACTGAATATGGCCCACAAATGGTTCTTGAGCTCATCTCAGTCACAGAAAAGGAGCTTCCCCACTAAAACAAATTCAGCAAAGAAAAATATCTACCACAAGTCACTCAACTCAACTCAACCTTATTTATCAAGCACCTTATAGTTTTCGTTTTGTTTTTTAATTATTATTTTTGTTCGCGATCTTCACATTATCGTTAGACAGCACGTTAAAGGCTGCATTTTCGTTCCGAATCGCGAATCCCCGCACGCGCTCTTGAAGCAGCAATCATGAAAAAAAAATGATTATTGAAATAATCATGCCTTTTTCGTTTTCCAAGTAGTAAAACTTTATTCTTAGTATGAATGAGGAACTATAATTGTGTCAGTTTAAAAAGTTTTTTTAAAAGGATTAAAAAATTTTAATTGATAATATATAATTAAAACGTTTTATATTTGATATAAAAAGAAAATTCTAATATCATCCTTGGTGAGTTCAAATGTTAAATAACTGTATTTGTATTTTAGGACATCTGTTTTGTTTTGTTTTTTGAATCCATGTTTAAAGACAAATACATACTATTTACGATATTACATTAAATACTATAAAATTATACACAAAAATGTGCGTGTTTAATTAGTGTATTTCCTCTATATCCCAATATGTGTATTTTTTTTCCTCGAGCCTGGTCCGGCCCTTTTGTCAAATTTTAGAACCCAATGTGGCCCGTGAATCAAAAGGCTTCACACACACACACACACACACACACACACACACACACACACACACACACATAGACATGCCTATTGATAGAAAAAAGAAGATAGAAAATGATAATAAGGAATTAATTAACGCATTGACAGCTTGACAAACTCGAGGTGTTCCTCCTCGGCCGCTGACCTGTGCTCCTGTACGGTGTATTTCAGCAGCTCCGCCAGCTGCAGCGGGTACTTGCAGATCTTCTGGACGGGCGTGAGCAGGTAGCCGTCGATGGCGATGTCGATCATCTGCTGGACCAGCCGACACGCCTCGAAGAAGTGCTGGTAGCGCGCGTCACGCATCAGCCGCGTCAGCTCCATGCAGGCGTCCACGTGGTTGTTGCAGTATTCCGAGTAGATCCAGAATCCGTCTTGCTGCGGACGCACAGAGCATCAGTGGCCACACGGGGGCGACTTACGGCATCAGATCAGTGTCCAAAATAGCGTACATTTTCGAGAAACGTGCGGAGATGATTCACATTTACGTTTGTTTTTTTTTTTAAGATTTTTTTAAGATTGTTAAGATTTTTTGTACATCTTTTTTTTTTCTTGGATTTCTGGCACTACCTTCACGTGGGGGGGGCGGCCCTTTCTCTGATTGGCTGGTGAAAATTGTTATTGTTTGCTCGCCATCTTCGCATTTTCGTTTGAAAATCGCTTTGGTCGCTTTGTTTTTTTTTTGTTTTTTTTTCTCGTTTGGATACGTTTGGTTTTTCATTTTTCGCTTGCAGTCTTTGTTTTTTCGTACATTTTTTTATTTAATTTAAAAAAAATTGGCGATTGGCTGGTGAAATCTGATTCTTTCTGATTGCGTCTCTCTGATTGGATGGTCCATTTCTCTGATTGGTTTTTTATTGTTCGCTCACAGTTTTCGCTTTTCCGTTTTTTTTTTCGCTTCAGATTTCTCGTTTTTTTTTTTTTTTTTTGAATTATGAACAGAACATCAGTGGCCACACGGGGGTGACATATGGCATCAGATCAGTGTCCAAAATAGCGTACATTTTCGAGAAACGTGCAAAAGTGATTCATATTTACGTTCGTTTTTTATATTTTTCGCCCACAGTCTTCGTTTTTTTCGTTAAGATTTTTTGTACAATTCTTTTTCTTGGATTTCTGGCACTACCTTCACGTGGGGGGCGTGGCTAGGCATTGGATACGTTTGGTTTTTCATTTTTCGCTTGCAGTCTTTGTTTTTTCGTACATTTTTTTATTTAATTTTTTTGGATTTCTAGCACTAGCTTCACGTGGGGGCCGATTGGTGGTGTAATCTGGTTCTTTCTGATTTCGTCTCTCTGATTGGATAATTTGCAGTTTTCGCTTTTCCGTTTTTTTCCGCTTCAGATTTCATGTTCGCTTTTTTTTTTTTATTGATTTTTTTTTTTTTTTTTTTTGATCGTTTGGAATCCTGGCCCAAGATTCACATGGGGGCACATTTTTGTTGTATGTATCCGTTTTTAGTGATGAGTTCTGGACCGACACCTTCACGACGAAAAAAAAAAAAAAACGAAAGTGTGATAATTGTAAGTGAAAAAAACAAAACAAAAAAAAAACCGTAAACGTGAAGTATTTTCATTCATTTCTTGGAAATGTATTTTGGCACTAATCTGATTCCAAAGCGACCGACGAGAATACACACGTGCTCCAGGAAGCAGGGTCCGATCTCGCTGAGATGAGGCTCCTCCGTGTTGAACTGCTTCTCCAGGTCTCGGACGAAACTCAACTGGAACCTGTAGATGTCCTCGATGTTCCCGAAGATCACCTTCAACTGGTCGTCATTAAACATGTCTCTTCGCTTTTTACACTGACGCAGGTAGCCCTGAAAATCAGTTCATACAATTCATCAATCCATATGTCGATAATTGTTATATTATCAGTTTGGACAAGGAAACTGAAGTGCTGGCTGATGGGGCGCTGAAGGTTTCGTGGAAAACGTTGACCACGATGATACTCAATCGTGATTGGTCGATCATTCCTCCAAAATCGAGAATCGTAAAATTGTAAGATCGAGATTGAAGGTTTCACAAGCAATTATTGGTGTCACATCACCAACATGTCCAACTTTTTTTGGCTACTTTGTCCTTGTACAGAGTATCAAAAATTACCAAAAACTACACTAGTGATTGAGTATCTGTACTCTTTACTCCACTACATTTGAGTGGACACTTATTGTTATTTGTTACTGTTATTACATTGTGATTGTGAGATACAGTTCAGCATTTAAATCGGCGGTTAATTTCTTGGCTGGATGAGACGATATCGCCATCTGCAGGATGCTGAAGGTACTGGATGATATTTATCAGCTAATACACGTGAATTAGCATTTGCACTTGTTTGCTCATTTGAATTCCACTGAGACTGTCTTTTTGTTCTTTTACTTATCTATTTTGTTCTGCCATTTTGATGAATTGTCACTTGTTCAATTTCATTCCTATATATGGAAATAAAACTTTATGAATAAAGAGTGTCTTGTTTACATATTTTTTGGTGGGTTTTGACATAAATTCAGTATGAAAAAAATACTTAAGTTCTTTTGAAATTGGATCATTTACGACTTTTACTCAAGTCTTCTTGGAATTGGTGACTTGCAACTTGTAATGGAGTAATGTTTTGTGCTACGGTATCTGTACTTTTACTCTAGTATGGTTTACTACAAGCCCTTCACAGGAAGAATAACCAATCCCATCCATCAGGAGAAACTAGGCATGTGATTGGAGCTGTTGAACGATAAAACCACACCCACTCACTGGGTCATCAAACCCAAAAAGTTATTTTTTTTCCATCAATCTGATGGAAAAAGCCCCACCGGCCCAACACTATAGGTGCCCAACCTGTTAAAGGGTGGGACTTAATCGATTTATTTACGTAACTAATTATGCAAATATATGCGCCGAATGCTGTACTTAGTTTAAAAGCTCAGACTCTTCAGATTAAGCCCCGTTTAAATTAAGTCCCAGATTAAATTAAACAGTTCAGGATTCAATCAGCTCAGATGAGACGCAGGTGGGTGGAATTTTTGATTGCTGGGCTGCATGAACGTTCCCATGGTTTCCGCCCAAACATTGTGTGGAATCCTGATTTTTTTAAGTGCTTGTGGACCAAAAGTTGAAAAGTTTGACAAAAATTCAGAAAGTTTGAAAAGTGTTTTTAGAGTTTAATCTACTGAGCCGTTTTACTCAGGCTGTGACCGTTTTTATCCAAGAATAGGGCTTAATTTAACGGGCCACTTCAGTCTCGATGCCCTTCACGCGACGTCCCTCACACCTCGCAGATGTCCTTCAGGTGCTTGATGTAATGGCGTTCTGTGCTCATGATCTCGTTGATGACGTTGGCCCTCATCTGCTCGCGGTTCTGGGACGGCTGGCCCAGGCACAGGCAGTCGGTGCTGGGGTTGGGACTGGCCTCGGCGTGGCCGTTCTGCACCTCGCTGGAGCATTCGCCCACTTCCACCAGCGAGTTCTCCTCCTGGTTTACCCACAACTGCAACACACACATTAGGAGCGACATGACTTGAGGTGGAAAAACCTGTGATTACCAATCAAAATAATTGATCGTAATTGGCCAGGCGGTGGATTAGCATCCGGCTGAGAGCATCTGGAGTTCACGCTTGGCTGGAAAAGCTTTCACGAGAGGTCGTGTGAAGCGCCTCAGAAGCTAATCATCATAATATGAATGACTGGAGACCTCTAGTGGCCGCGCTCGGAACTGCGCCCGCCCCTGATTCAGCCGTTTGGTTGGAAACAGCTGGAAAATGCGTTTCCACGCGGACGAAACGGTCCAGAGCTTTTTTTTCACGGACACACGTGAGGCGGAGGAAGTGCGTTTGCTCGAGAGAATCCCTTCATTTGTCCTGATTACACAACGTATCGTTCGCTTTCCCAGGTGAGCTGACCAACGTGAACGCACACACGCGCATGCGCAGCTGTTTTTCATTGTAGACTTGTTTAATTATTTTACACGATATATTTAACATACGTGTATATTTACACACCTAAATAATATTTGATAATATTTATTGATGTGTTGGCTTGTTGACCGAATCAGTCCGTTTAAATTTAGTAACTAAATAACGCAAGTAAACCACAAATAGAAAAAGGGCTAAATAAAACGCGTTTTTCGTGTAGTATACACGTGTCTGCTGATATAAATAATAACTGACGGCTATTTTTGCCAGGACTGATTCTCACACTACACTCGTAGAAACAGAATGGTGTGACGGTAAATAAATACAGACTCGGTGTGTGTG
>CM051493.1:9364051-9375031 GCA_028031935.1 Paedocypris micromegethes
TGTGTGTGTGTGTGAAGACGAACGCAGTCACACGTCCGCTGACCTGACGCCAGGATGAATGTGCTGAGAGAAAACCAGGCAACATAAAAATAGAGCTTTAGTTACACAAGACCGTCACAGATCTGTTCAACCTGAACGCTCCTCCTCGAGAGAGAGAGAGAGAGAGAGAGAGAGAGAGAGAGAGAGAGAGAGAGAGAGAGAGAGAGAGAGACAGAGCGAGGGAGGGAGGGAGGGAGAGAGAGACAGACAGACAGAGAGAAAAAGACAGAGAGAGAAAGAGATTGAGAGAGACAGACAGAGAGATAAAGTGAGTACGAGAGAGCACAGAAAAAAGAGAGGTGGTGGAGGAGAGAGAAATCGGTAGAAAGAGAGAGAGCACACAGAGAGAGAGATAGAGGGAGGACGAGAGAGCACAGAAAAAGAGAGAGGGGAGGGGTAAATCGGTAGAGAGAAAGAGAGAGAGCACACAGAGAAAGGGAGTGTGACAGAGAGAGAGAGAGAGAGAGAGAGAGAGAGAGAGAGAGAGAGAGAGATGGAGAGAGAGCACACAGAAAAAGACAGAGAGGGAAAGAGAAAGAGAGAGAAAGGCAACGAGGGAGGGAGATAGAGAAAGAGATAGAAAGAGAAAGACAGATAGATAGAGGAAGAGAGAGCACAGAGAAAGAAAGAGAAAAAGAGGAAGAGAAAAAAAACAGAGAGAGAAGACGAAAGACAGACAGAAAACCAAAGAGAAAAACAGAGAAAAAAGGGAGACTGAGGGAGACAAAGAGAGACAGAGGAAGAGAAAATGTAAGACGGGCAGAAGAGCAGCGAGTGAGACGGGGAGAGAATGTGAAACGGAGATAAAGACAGACAGACAGAGAGACGAAAGGAAAGATGGACCGACAGAAACGTGTCTGATATCAGGAGGAAGTTACGAATCGTGACTCGGTCAAATCTGAGATTATAGTTTATACCTACAAACTGTGTGTGAGGCGCGGCTGTGCTGCCGGGGGCGCTGTCTCCCCTCATCCCCATCAACCACTGCGCGCGCGCGCGGTCGTGTGCGGTGTGTGTGTGTGTTGTTGTGGTGTGTGTGTTGTGCGCGCTGCTACGGCTGTCTGAGGACCTCAGCTATCAGAGGAACACCATGACGCAGATGTTGAGCACAAACACACACACCACACACGCACCTGCACCAACACACAATCACACACCCTCCCACAACACACACACACACTGCACCAACACACAACACACCACACCCACACGTGGGCTCACACACCAGCACACACGCATTCATACACCTGCACTCACCCACACACACACACACACCCCACACACACACACACAATACACTACTGTACACTCACAATCGCACACACATTAGCACACACAACACACACACACACACACACAGTCATACACCTGCACTCTCTCACACACACGCACTTATACATCTGCACTCTCTCACACACACACACACACACACACACACACGAGGTCATAAGCCTGCACTCTCACACGCGCACTCATACACTCGCACTACCCACACAACACACCCACACACACAAACTAGCAGACATACTACACCTGCACTCTCTCTCCTCTTCAACACACGCACACACACACACGTCCCTTTCTAAGTGTCCGATCCGTTCTTCCTCTCCTCCCAGAACGAGGCTTTCATGGCTCTTCTCTCCTGTCCGTTAATGAAAAGTGACGTGTCATTTTCTGCTTCATGACTCTGAGAGGAAGACAGGACACAGCCTCAGCAGGAACAACAGACACACACACACACACACCCACACACACACACGTGTCACTGCTCAAACACAACTACTACTACATCACACCGCTGGTACTACTATCCAGTTTCATGTCACTTTATAAAAACAGCCAGGTTGGATGGAAGAAAAGGAGAGCATTTTAACAATTGTGTGAACAAATGGAGAACAAATAGAAGAGAAAATAAAAAAAAATTGGAAAAAAGAAAGAAAGAAGAGAACGAAAGAAAGAAAGAAGAAGACAGAGAGACGGACAACAAAACAAAGAAAGAAAGAAAGAAAGAAAGAAAGAAAGAAAGAAAGAAAGAAAGAAAGAAAGAAAGAAAAGAAATGACGGATAGATGGATGGACCAGGAGAGTGAACACAGACAGAAAGAGAAATGTATGTATGTAAGAATAAATTGTGAGAACAATGTAACATTTGTGTGGGGAAAAAAAAACAAAAAAAGAGAGAGGGAGAAAAGAGAGGCAGGCGTACAGAGAAAAAGAAAGTCAAACAAATAGACAAGAAAGAAAGAAAGAAAGAAAGAAAGAGCAAAGGATGGATGGACCAAGAGAGAGTCCCATACAACCAATAAAGATGGGGGAAAAGACATAGAGACAGACAGCAAAAAGAGGGATGGATGGATCAACAAAACCCCCCTGAACAAAAGTGAACAAATGAGATCGAACGAGCATGGTTAGACAGATAGACAGAGAAGAGGAGAGAAACAGAGAGAGCCAAGATGAATGGATCAGGAAGTACAAACAGAGAGAGAGAGAGAGAGAGAGAGAGAGAGAGAGAGAGAGAGAGAGATTGTAGACGCCTTTAATCAAATATTCAGTTTAAAACCACACATTTATAAAGTAAAGATAAGAACAAAAAACTATTACAATAAAGCATTTCCAAAAATCAAAACCCCTTCTAGAACAAGAGAGAGAGAGAGAGAGAGAGAGAGAGAGAGAGAGAGAGAGAGAGATTGAGCAAGAGTAGTAGAAGGCCAGAAAGATGGAGAGAGAAAAGTGAGACATTGTAAATGTACACATAGTAAAGTGTAAAGTAAAGACAGTAAAGTAAAGTGAGTGAGTGAGATACATGATATCGTGTGTGTGTGTGTGTGTGTTAGGGTCAGACCGCGAGTAAACAGTAACCAGCGCCACCTTCCTGTGGAGGAAGTTCTCATGTCACGGATCCTTACACAACACCACCGGACCACCGGAGTGAGAAGAAACGAGAGGAAGAGAAAAGAAAGAGAGCAGGAGTGGAACTGGGAAAAGCACTTAGAGTTTATATATATACACACACACACACACTCCTGTGGTAAGTGCTTCCCAGTCCTGTCCTCCTTCAGTCGCCACTAAAAGCGTTTCTTCTCTTTCGTCAGATTTACACGATTTGTTTGTCAAAAGCATCGTATGGTCGTGATGATCACCAACCGGAAGCTTTATCTCGCAATCAGAAGCATCGAGACTACACAACATGAGGCTTAGAAGCTTCGAAAATAAGAATGTTATATATAAATCGTTTCTTGCCTTCTATATTTTGGAACATATTTTAATATATTTTAGTTATTTATATTGGTTATTCAGTGTGTATGTTTTACCATTATCTCATCTTTCTTTTTGCATCAAACGGAGTAGCAATACTAATTTCATTGTAACCATGTGATACAATGACAATACAGGCATTCTATTCAATTCAAATATATTCTATTCCATTCTTTTCTATTCTATTCTAAAAAAAAAAAAACAGGTTGGATTATAGAAGGTTGAAAAAAAAAGAAGAATAATGCCTATTATATAAGAGATCTAAATGTAAACATATTGTATTAGTAGTAAAAACATATGTGGCGTATAATCATTGATTTTTTTATTTAACGCTTTAGCAATGTGATTTACAGTATATTAAATATATTATACACTTATAATGTAAATGAAAAAGACTAGTTCGGGAAATACATTCACAAAGGCCTTGTGTAGATCTAAATTTAATCTAAATTCGTATATAAAAGTTTTATCTCTCTATATATATAATACAGTATATATGAACATACCATCAAATATCAGACGCAGTAACGTCAATTCAGAACTGTCGATGGTTCATCATTAATCAAATATACAATCTATATAACAATCTTTAACAATCTATTTCTGTGTTTAAACGTAAACAACGTACTGGAATATTTTCGCAAAAAATCACGGCAACTGGATTCTTCACGTCCCTTAAATAATTCCGACAGTGGAATATTTTCTCTCCTGACGGTTATTACACAAGACGCGAGACGTGATCCGGACCGGAAACGCGCGAGGATTTAAAAGATTATTAAAACAAAGACTAAAAATAGATGAAACAGCACGAGAGGTGAAACTCGGTTCAGGCGCGCTCGAGCTCCAATGGCGGTTTATCCTCGTTAAAAAAGGCGTTTTGTCTTCCGAGTCGGAATGTGATCAGGTCAGCCATGGAAGCGAAGCGCGGCGACTGAGACGTACACGCCGGGCGGGATGGGAGCAGGAAGCGATGACGTAAGCAGGGGTCTCGGAGGGGGGGAGGGGGACGCACCTTAGCCGTGGCGTTTGTGAGGCGGGATGCAGCGACGGGGTTGATATATAAAAGCTGTTTGGTTTGAGGGGGGTGGGACTCCACCTTAGAGAAACGACAACACCAACACAAAGAGAGTTTGGTTTCAAGATGAAAGAGAACCACGTGGTGTGTGTGTGTGTCCAGGCTCAAGACATTATTCAGCAAGAACTGACCAGGAACCATTACCTAAACAGTTCTCCATCTCCGCAGGAATGTATATTGCAGTTCATCATTGTGTAATTACTCAATCGTAAAGCAATACTGGCCCGGACGTGACAGAGAGATACCGTGGTGCCTCGGTTCACAAACAATCCAGATGTGGATTGTGGTTGGTTGAGATGCTTCTTCAACCGAGGTCAACTTTCCCATGGAGTTCAATGCGAGTGAGGCTAATGTGTCCTGAAAGTTTCTTCCACTTTGCCTTCGCCGCTTTAAACGACGTCGGCAGCTTGGCACGAGGTGAAGAGGAGAACGCGGGTGCAGTGGACAACAGGGACACTTTGAGGCGCAATCAGCTTAAGTGCAGTGAAATATCTGCAGGGACACTGAGGGAGAATACGGGGACACTTTCCTGGGCAATTAGCCGGAGAACAGAGAAAATGATGTGGGGAAACAATACAGAGACACGGAGGAGAAATACAGGGACATTGAGGAGGAATAGGAGGACACTTCTCTTGACAATTCGCCTGATTGCACTGAACAATACAGGGACACTGAGGAGAAATACAGGGACACTGAAGAGAAATACAGGGACGCTGAAGAGAAATACAGGGACACTGAGGAGGAATAGGAGGACACTTCTCTTGACAATTCGCCTGATTGCACTGAACAATACAGGGACACTGAGGAGAAATACAGGGACACTGAAGAGAAATATAGGGACGCTGAAGAGAAATACAGGGACACTGAGGAGGAATACAGGAACACTGAAGAGAAATATAGGGACGCTGAAGAGAAATACAGGGACACTGAGGAGGAATACAAGGACACTGAGGAGGTACACAGGGATGCTGACGAGGTTTACAGGTAAACTGACAAAGAATATAGGGACAATAACGGGGAATATGGGGACACTGATGAGGATTATGGGGACACTTTCCTGGGCAATTAGCTGGAGAACAGAGAAAATTATGTGAGGAAACGTGAAAAAGACACTGGACATTGAGGAGGAATAGGAGGACACTTCCCTTGACAATTCGCTTGATTGCACTGAACATTCGGATAGAGAACAGTACAGGGACACTGAGGAGGAATACAGGGTTACTGAAGAGAAATACAGGGACACTGAAGAGTAATACAGGGACACTGAGGAGGAATACAGGGACACTGAAGAGGAATACAGGGACACTGAAGAGGAATACGGGGACACTGAAGAGGAATACAGGGATGCTGACAAGGAATACAGGGACACTGAAGAGGAATACAGGGACACTAACAAGGAATACAAGGACACTGGGGAGGTACACAGGGATGCTGACAAGGTTTACAGGTAAACTGACAAAGAATATGGGGACACTAATGGGGAATATAGGGACACTTTCCTGGGCAACTAGCTCCAGAACAGACAAAATTATGTGAGGAAACGTGAAAAAGACACTGAGGAGAAATACACGGACATTGAGGAGAAATATGAGGACACTTCCCTTGACAATTAGGGGGAAGTGTGTGAGAATTCAATACATTCGGATAGAGCACTGAACATTCGGATAGAGAACAATACAGGGACA
This sequence comes from Paedocypris micromegethes, assembly GCA_028031935.1. Classification (NCBI taxonomy): domain Eukaryota; kingdom Metazoa; phylum Chordata; class Actinopteri; order Cypriniformes; genus Paedocypris; species Paedocypris micromegethes. The sequence goes on from CM051493.1 coordinate 9,370,105, forward strand.
CTGAAGAGGACTACAGGGAAGCCTAGGAGAAGTACGGGGAGGATAACGAGAAATACAGGGATGCTAATGAGAAATACGGGAATGCTAACAAGGGAATAAGGGGATGCTAACGAGGAATATGGGGACACTGACTGGTAAAACAGAACTACTGGTGAGGAATACGGGGACACTGGTGAGAAATACTGGGACACTGACGAGGAAAACGGAAATGCTGAGGGAGAATACGGGGACACAGAGGAGGAATATGTGGACACTGACGAGGAATACGGGGACTGACGAGGAGCATTTACTTTTACTTTACAGTCGATTGGCAGACGCTTTTATCCAAAGGGACGCCGAGGAGGAATATGGGGACGCTAAGGAGGAATACAGGGACATTTAACTTTCACAGCCGACTTGAGAACATTGAACTTTTCGCCAGGGAACAACACAGGGTTGCAGTGAAATATTAGGGAATGTCTGTAAACTAAGCGAAAAATACTTGTCTCGCGGAAAACGTTCAGGGCGTTTTGTTGCTGCGTCAGTGATAGTTGCTGTGTTCGTACAATACTTTGTAATGATCAGGCTAGCGCTGATGTTTTATGGTTCTGTACAGCTGCTTTGAGACAGTCTGACTGTGAAAATCACTTCATCAATCAATGTGCACTTGAGCTAATTGCGCTAGTCTTCTACTCACTGTCAGCTCTAGACAATTCCGCCTACAGGACGTCACAGCTGACGGAGCAGAAGATTAGACCACCTTAATTAGCAAGCCATAGCACACTTTTGTGATCATCACCCAGAAGTGAAGGAGTTACAGAGGAATACGGGGACGCCGAGCAAGAATCCAAGATAATGAGGGGAAATACAGGAGCGCTGATGCGGAATACGGGAATGCTGAAAAGAAAACCAATGACGTGGACGAGGAATACAGAGACGCTGAGAAGAACTACATTGACTCTTAGGAGGAATATAAGGTAGCTGAGGAGAAATATGAGGACACTGAGGGGAAATACAAGAATGCTGAAGAGGAATATGAGGACATTGAAGGGAAATACAAGAAAGCTGAAGAGGAATACGTACATTGATGCTGAGGAGGAATATGAGGACATTGAAGGGAAATACAAGAAAGCTGAAGAGGAATACGTACATTGATGCTGAGGAGGAATATGAGGACATTGAGAGGAAATACAAGAATGCTGAGGAGGAATATGAGGACGTTGAGAGAAAATACAAGGAACCTGAAGAGAAATACATTGACACTGAGAAGGAATAAGAGGACATTGAGAGGAAATACAAGGAAGGGGAGAAGGAATATGAGGACATTGAGAGGAAATACAAGGAAGCTGAGAAGGAATACAGGATACATTCCCTTGTCAAATGTGAAAGTTTGAGACTCTCCGAAGATCGTTTTTGTGAAGATCTCAAACTGTTTCTCAACAGACGCCTTCATGGACCAAGGCACCACTGTATTTAAGTCAAACGAAAAAAATGCGGACTCACCCTGACGAAGCTGGCGGGAAACCAGCCCTCCTCTTCATCAATCTGCCCCCACCACCAGTCCTTGTTGGAGGCGTCCAAGACCTTGATGACATCACCTGCCTTGAAGGCCAGTTCCCGGTCAGCCATAGTCACATGGTCCCATACTGCCTCGGCGTTCACGACAGAGCTCCCGCTGACCAACTACAGGAGGAAGGAGCGCAGGAAGACACCGTTACGTAACGACAGAAACATTCCGGATTAACATCAAACAGTCACACGCTGACTTCCTACCCACAGTCCCGCCACGCCACGCCAAGCTGAACTCGCCCTGTGCTGGAGCTAATCTTTTTATGTGTGTGTGTGTGTGTGTGACCTCCCAGACCAGAACTATTTGATACGTAAAACACCTCAAATGCTGAAGAAACTTGCATACTAGGGGTGGGACGAGACACTTTTTCCCACGAGACGAGATTTAGATTTTTCTAAAATACAAAAAATCTTTGATAAAATATAAGGAGAGCAAAATTTTGTCTGTATTTTATTTAACCAAAACGTTCAAAACTGCTGATGCATTTCACTCTTTCTATTTTCATCAATTGCGTGCAGTGATAACCAGATAACCGACATAATATTGATCATACAACATATGATGCCATACATTGCCAAAAAAATCCATTAAGCGCAGACATTAAACCCTATTTATAGACAAAGACAAGTCTTCCAGTAACTTGCAAAGAATGGTAGAATTTTGGCATCAAGTTCAATTCAACATCAATGTACTTCATTATGATTAAACTCATTTTATTAAATTCAAGATTAAGTTCATTTTAGCTTTGTATTACAAGTTGCAATGCAAAACATACCATGGCATAACATAACATGTAGAATAAAAACCATTTTTATTGAAAGTGTCCAGTCAATTTTGGTCTAGAACAAGTGAAGGACGTGAGGTTCTTTCCCTTCACGATGTCGCTGGTGAGACTCACATCATCTGAATGAGTTTTACTGCAGTAATCAGCTGCACACAGCAGGACACTTTGTCAGGCTGCTACAAGCAAATCTACGCAAACTTGTTTGACTTCCATTTTCAGAACCTAAAATATTAAATAAGGAAATTAGAAAACGCGTAAAAGTGTGTGTGTGTGTGTGTGTGTGTGTGTGTGTGTGTTACTGCATTTAGCTCACAATAGGGCCCAGAATGCTAGTTTTGCGTGTAAGTCAATGGTGGGGCCCCACTATGATGTAAATGCAAGTGTATGTGTGCGCGCGCGCGTGTGCGTGGCCTCTCAGACCTGATATATTTGATACATAATAAAACACAAACGGAGAAGAAACTTTGTCACTTTGTCAGGCTGCTATACAAGCAAAACTACGCAAACATGTTTGACTTCCACTTTCACAACTAAAAATGTTTTGAAGAAATTTTGAAAAAGCAAATGTGTGTGCGTGTGTGCGCACCATCGTTTTCGACGGATAGTGTTTCCGGCCGTCACTTCCTGTCATTATCAAACGTCGCAGGCGCGTCGTTTTATTTCGTGTTCGGAACAAACCAACCGAAGCGGCGTGTGAATCCGATCTCACGCTCCTTTTGTTCGGCGGTAGAAAGGACCGGCACAAGGCCGCGTCCCGCGCTTTCACGCTCGAGTAACACACACACACACACACACACACACACACACACACACACACGCTCATGACGGGGACACGAGATGATGCTCGGGTAATTCTCTCTCGCGGAGCTAACTCAGCTGAAACACGCCGCAAATTCACGCCGTCATCAAAAAAACAGCAATATTTACCCAGTGAAAAATATGCATCTGCGGGAGCGACCGCGTTACAGATCGTAGGAGTCTCGGTGTCACGGCGCATAAACAAGACAAGGAAACCAAAAAGAGAAGAAGAGAGAGAAAGGGAATGAAAACAGAGACAGGGAGAGAAAGACAGAGATTAAAAATGAAAAATAGAGAGAGAGAAAATGAAAACAGATAGAAAAAGAGAGATAAATAATGAAAACAGAGAGAGAACGAGGGATAAATAATGAAAACAGAGAGAGGGGGATAGAAAGAGAGAGAGATAAAGAACGAAAACACACACAGAGAGAGAGAGACAGAGAGAGTGCGAAGACTGAGAGAGAAAGAATGAAGACAGAGAGTGTAAAAACAGAGAGAGATAGAGAGAGATAAAGAATGACAGAAGAGAGAGAGAATGAAAACAGAGAGAGATAATTAATGAAGATAGAGAGAGAGATAAAGAGTGAAAACAGAGAGAGAGAGAGAGAAAGAGAGAGAGAGACAGACAGACAGACAGACAGACAGATAGATAGATAGATAGATAGATAGAGCAGGAAAAAATAAAGATACTCAGGGAGATAGAGAATGAGAGCCAAGAGAGAGCAAGAGGAATAAAAAAAATACAAACAAAAAGTGATGAACAGACAGATACTAATCAAGAGAGAGAGAGAGAGAGAAAAGGATAATGAAAAGAGAGAAATAAAGAACGAAAGTCAAAGGAAATGGAAGAGCAAAACTATAGCAAAAATGGAGTGAGATAAAGAAGTAACGCAAACAGGGAGGACAGTGTGATAAACAATGAAAAATAAAGGGGGGATACAAGTTAAAAGAGAAGGAGGGTGAGTGAAAATTGAAAGCATAAAGTGGGAGAGAGAGAAAGAGGGTGCGCAAAAATAAGAGATATAAAAGTGGAGGCTATCGGGAGAGAGAAAAAGAATAATGAACAAATGAGAGCGAGAAGGGGTATAAATATTTTGTATAAATAATAATACATTAATAGTTACTAACAGTACTGATAATGCTAGTTGTTATTACATACTAATAATAGTTGTTAACAATAACAAGAGAAGACGACGAGAAAGAGATGTTGATGGAGGGGGGAGAGACTAGGAGAGATAAGAAATGGTAACATTGAGGTGAAGAAAAAAAATTACAAATATTTGTTACAAATATATTTGTAAAAATGACAAATATTACCAAAGAAAAAAAAGACAATATTTCTATACATCACATTTCTCACCCTCTCTGTGTGTGTGCGTGTGTGTGCGCGCGCACGTGCGCATTTCAGGTAACAAAAAAAAAGAAAAAAGACGCGGGATCGTTTTCGCGCTCAGATTTTCTGAGGGGAATCTCGGCGTCGCAGGATCCCGGGCGTCTGGCGCTCACACTGCGGCTTCGATGTTTTATGTTTTATTAATAAGGCTGTTTGTCACTTCACACTCGCGTTTGCTGCAGCCGTGAATCCGGATTGCGAATCAAAGCGGCCTAAAATATCACCGCATCCGGCGCGGAACAAAACGCATAATCCCGCTGCATCTGGCGAGTTATTTGACACTCGATCGCGGCGGAGGAAACTGCGGGCACGGGGATTACGTCAATCCGTCACAACTGCAGGATCCGTGGACCAGCCTCAGCATCACTATTATTCCCGCGCGCGTGTGTGTGCGTGTGTGTGT
>CM051493.1:9375048-9387662 GCA_028031935.1 Paedocypris micromegethes
TGTGTGTGTGTGGCGTGCCATCGATCCGCGCCGGAGGCCATCAGCCGCTCGCTGATGATATTACACACCGCGGGAAATGATGCAACAGCCCCTGCCAATCCCACAATGGATGGTGATGAATTCAGCCGCGTCTCAAATAGAGACAATCTGTTGGTAAATAGTGTGAATGCAGCAGCACTAACGCCTCTTCATTCCTCGCGCCTTTATTCGCTCTTGAATGAACCTGCTCTGATGGGAAGTGCGACTCTTTTAACTGATGTGGATCTTTAATTCTCCAATGGTACAGTGAACGAATCATTTCGAGTCATTCGTTTGTTTCGTTCGTTTACAGCAGGCAGCGCTGTAAGAGTGGACGCGCTCTAAAACAAGATAACGTAATTATGCGAATATAAGCACCCCCTTTTTTTGAGAATTTTCAATACTCAAGGGGGGTGCTTATAATCGCAGATTCACATTTTCCGCATTTCAAGTCAGAAACAAACACAAATAAACGAAGACATGTGGTCTTTGGGCAGCAGCGCGTGTGTGCACGTATATATGTAGTAGGTTCCGCAACGTGCTACTGTATGAGCTTTAATTGGCTCAATAACGCAAATAAACAAACATTAGACACGACACGACACTTAACAGAGACAAAACAACACTGGAAGAAGTAACATTAAACTAATTACAGTTGTATTACAGCTATACTAAATATTTTATATTACCACAGACAGAGACTACAAACCACGAACGGGTTAGCTTAGCGTAACCGGCTACAAACGAGTCCAATGTGTCATTGTAGAAAGAGTTGAAACAGTCGAAATAAAGAACACGGGCAAAGATTAAAAAAAATCCAAGAGACACAATCAAAACGCTGGGTCGCCGCACAGGGGATAATAATCATTTCACGTCACATGACGTTTGATAAACAGAGAGCTTGAAACAGGCCTGAGCTTGAAACATTTGTGCAGAGTCTGACTGGAGAGCAAAGGATCTTGGGAAATTAAGTCCTGACCACTGGAATCGACTTTTGTTATCTATTAGTCAAGTAAAACAATATCAAAATGATACGAGTCACAAGTTAGGTTTGTTAAATAACTTTTTCATTTTGTGCCTGAAAAATCAGGGGGGTGCTTATATTCGTATACGTATGAGTAAATACGTTATACAAAAGACAACACGGTTTGCTTCAGCGACAAATAATACATAAATTGCTACAAAACTATTCAAATCATGTGAAAATCTTGATCCCCGTCCTGCATCTGCCCTGTCATCTTTGTTTTAACAGCTTGATCGCAGTCACGTTAACGAAATGAACGTTCACTGAGGGAGCTCGTACATTCCGAGTCATTTGAAAGATTCGTTTTGAGTGAATCATTCATTTTGAACGAATCGTTCACGAACGACACGTCACTACTCGTCAATCCTCACACCGGTCTATTGATTGGACCTAATAGGTTCAGTTCTGACCCAAATCCACCAGACTTCACACAAATTGGCATCTGATGAGTGTTAAGACCAGATTAACCTGATGGTGTGAAATATTGATTTATAGTTTGAGTGTGAATTCTGCTGGAGTGCTCCACAATCTTCTGCACACTTTCCACTTCCTGTCAGGTCTTGTTTAGGTTCCCAGGCAATAGATGAAGAACCTACACTTGGAATCTAAAGAGCGTTTTCCAGCTGCAGGGAAAAGATCCGCACCTGAAGACCAGGCGACTTAAAAGTACGAAAGTCCCAGTTGAGTGAAATTTGAACTAAATGTGAAGAAACGTCTCGCAGAGTTTTAAGATGGCTGGATTCTGTTGGATAATAATAATTCAGTCGAGACTCACGTATGTAAAGATGACTATTAACTCAACAACTCAACTAATATAAACTCAGAAGTTCGAGAAATAAGGGTTGCGGGTTGTTTCTACAGAAATATTTTATTCAGAAATACATTATCTATTGCTTTTTTTTTCCCTTTACAGGAAGGATCTGAAAAGTTCATTTTTCAGTGTCAGTGTAAGGCATCAAAAACTAAAAAATGGCAGCCCTGCTGAAAGCACATTTATTTTTTTATTTTCAAATGTAAAAAAGCACCTAGACTTCTATTGACTCGTTACAATATTAAGGACTTTTTATCAACATATTATTAAAATTCAATCGAGCCAGTGAAATAAAAAAAATGTTGGCAAGTGCAGTTTCTAAATGTCACTTAACGCTGTTTCGTTCCTCTTTTATTTATTTATAATTTTATTATTGATAGTTGTTGTTGTTGTTAATTTCATAATATGTGCACATATTTCCCTTGAAAAAACAGAAAAAACATTCCTTGTGGTTTATTGTATCATATTTACGTGACTACTAGGACCCATTTGTTTTTGTTTTTATTTTTTATTTTAGGGGCTCAAATACTTGTGGGATTCCTTATAATCGCTGATTTCAAATAAGCACTCAAATATAAGCGCCAATTTTTCCACGTTTCAAGTGATAATGTTCCCTAACCCTACTTTTAGTTTTTATTAGCTCAATAACAAAAACAAATATTGGTCAAGCAGCGACACTTAGCAGGGGCTAAATAGCAAAAGTTAATTATTATTGCAACAGACGGAGCATCTGGTAAATAGCGCTAACGGCTGTAAATAAAGTCCGAAAGTCGTCGAAAAACAGTCAAAAATGAAGAACATGGGCAAGGAGTCGATAGCAGGGAACAGACACAATCAAAACGCTCGGTTCAATAGAATTGCATTTTTAAATAATCTAAGTAAAACGATATTGAAATGCTACGAGTCACAATTTAGATTTGTTAAATAAAGAAAAAAATGTATTTTTAAATGAAAATGAACACAATTGAACCAGAAATATATATATATAAAAAAAAGTTATAAAGTTTTTTTTTTTTGCCTGCAAATTCAGGGGGGTGCTTTATTTGCGTAAATACGTTATATTCCTGCCAATTTCTGTAATAAAACTGAAAGGGGACATTGGTGAGGATTCAGACCAAACAAAAATGGACGATTGTGACTAAACAAAAAAATCTGGAAATAAAAACGGGCCAACGTTTTTCAAATCACAGCTTCTGTCTCATAAGAGCCAATCAGCTGTCAGCAACCAGAACAAACACTATGGTTTCCTATGGTTCTATGGCATCGATGGTTTCCTTCACTGTCTTCTACACACACACATCAGGCGTGTAATATAGAAAAACGACAGGATCATTGAGAAGAAATGAGAGAAAAGAAAAACGAACAGTGAGGAGAACACGAGTGCTGCCTCGCCATACACACACACACACACACACACACACACACCTGACTGGGGAGGACGATTATGTAATCAGAGTACAGTGAGCTCCGAGTAGAAGAGAGAGATCCGGGGAAAGCACGTGGCGAGAGAGAGAAACTGAGAAGCTGGGGAAGAGAGAGAAAGAGAGGGAGAGAAAAAATGAACCGTTATAGATAGAAAAATGGGAAGGAGGGAAATGAAAGAAGAGAAAGAGCGTGTGAAACGGGACGAGAGATAAAGGGAAAGAGATTGGAAGGAAGAGTGGAAGGAAGATGGAGAGAGAACGAGATGATGGGAAAAAATGGAGAGAAAGAGGGACAGAAGTAGAGGGAGAAAATGGGGGGATAGAGAGAGAGATAAAGGAAAAAAAGTGAGAAAGGGAAAGGAAGGAGGAGAGCAAATGACAAAAGAGTGCGAGCAATATAGAAAATAAGAAAGATGGACAGAGAGAGAGAAAAATAGCGAGGAAAAACAGCTGCAACATCAGGAATAAACCGCGACTATTCACCCGTTCATTTCGCCAAACGAGTGAAGAACGGCAGGGAAAGGTGGCGCGGCGTAAAGAATAAAGACGAACGTTTCAAATGAGTCTGAAAAGCCGCCGTGAATCATCCCGATAAAACACGATGCACTTTCTTACGTCTAAAATTAGCTCCCGCTTCAAACCCGAGCAGCATCTTCTGCCCACACAGACCCTAAACCAACCTGTGTGTGTGTGTGTGTGTGTGTGTGTGTGGGTGGATTCCCAGCCTACGCTCCCAGTGCAGATGTTTCTAAATCCGGCCCTTCTTTCAGTTTTCCCGCTCTAACTGCGTTTACGCGGCGGTATTTTTGGACGCACATGCCGCTCCATGTGACCGACTCCTTCTCCTGAAAGTTTAACAGGAAACTCGCCACATCCGTAACCGTCAGAAACGCCGTCGCCACGTTTCATCCAACAGCTGGAGTGAAGCACGTTTAAGACGCTAAGGAGGACGGGATTAGCGCGCGGGTGTCACGATTAGTCGACACTCCATAAGCCTCATCCAGCTATTCCCAGATCTCTCAAATTCCGTTCTTTACAGATCCCATCAGTAGGATAATAACACACGTCTCGATCGCGTCGATACTTCATACGCCCTCGTGCGTCGAGGTTTGTGAATTTGAAACCCGACTTAATTGTGCAAATGATACGCGATTAATCTACGATGATTCTTTGAAATTGTCTCTGATAAAAATGTAAGAATCGTGTGATGGTTTGCATCAAACGCAGCTACGGCATTCACACTACATTGCCCACAATCCCCTGCTCGGACAAAATGGTGGAACGCAGTTTTAGGAGAGAATGTGAGAGAGGGATTTTACACGAATGACAGAGTTATCAATTATCATCAAAAGGTAAGATAATTAAATTTTTAGATACAATTAACATTGACAAAGTAAAACGCTATAATCAGAAAGTTAGAGAAAACGAGAAAGTGAAATAAAAAGAGAGTGAGGGAATGAGTTAGCAAACAAGTGAGAGAGAAAGAGCAAGTTGGAGAGAATGAGTGAGAGTTTGTAAAAAGACAACCGAAACAGAACAAAATAGAAAGAGATAGAGCAGTAGAAAAAAAAACCAATGTAGTTCACATCATCTAGAACAGTGGTTCCCAACCTTTTCTTGTTTGAGGCACCCTTGGAAAGCCTTTCAAAAGTTCCCGGCACCCTTATAAGAAAATAGATATTTAAAAACATTATTACCGTATTTTTCGCCATATAAGACGCACCGCCATATAAGACGCACTCAATTTTAAAGGAGGAAAATCTAGAAAAAAAAGATTCTGAACTGAATACTGTAGTAAAATATTTTATATCAATTGTATAAAAGTTAACAGCAGTTTAAGAACAATTGTATGTCAGTAAAGTCAGTATAACAGTGAAAGTAGGGGTGGCCGGTATACCGGTATGAGATGTGCCACGATATGGATTTTGCAATCATTATTAATTTAAATTATTAGAATACCGCATAAAGACAAAAAAAAACTATTTTTTAAAATATGTTAAGAACATGTTTTAAATGGCCCATATATTTGGATGAATATATTTTGAAAATAATCTCACTCACTTAAAAAATATATTAGTACAATGTTTCACGGATACATTTCTTCACCGTATATCGAACACTGTATTTACTGTCCTTTATTGAAGACAGGGACACAGAGAATGCTGTTGCACACCTTTACATTTTACTCGTTTTCTCTATGTCTCTGTTTTCTAAATTGTGCACCGCACCCGATAGCTTTAAAGATTCGAATCAACAGATTATCCCCCTCGGGCGCGCCGCAGACTTTGTTTAGTGCGGCCGCCGGCTTCTATTTTTGAGAAACGTGAGTTTCCGTGTGCGCCGCATCTCAGCCTCTGTTTTCCACCTCTCTCACATTTTATATGCACGACTCCTTCAGTAAACTCAAACAGGGGCGCCGCGAATATATAATAGAAAATCGCTTAGCGGACGCGCTCGTGCCCCCCCCCCCCCCACGTGACATGGAAAAAATGCCGCCCTGGGCGACTGCCCCGTTCGCCCATGCCTAGAACCGCCACTGACGGCACGAACATTGCTAATCAAATACAGTTTGTACTTCACGCGCAAATGCGTGAAGCTCCGTTTTCTGCGCTGTGCCTTTAAGAGAGCGACTGTTTTGGTTTTAAAGACGCACTTGAGAAAATCTGCTTGTTTTATTTTGATCGAAGTTCGTTTTCTTTGGAAATAGTGGTTTCATTCTTCCACAAGATTCTGCGTGAGAAAGAAAGCGAGACAACGTATGTAATACCGCGGTATTGCACACTTAGATGGCGGTGACCGCGCTCCGCGGATCTCTGTATTTGCCAGACGCACCAACTTTTCACCCTCAGTTTTGGGGAAGAAAAAGTGCGTCTTGTACGGACGAAAAATACGGTATTTATTTATTTGTTTCATTTCGAGAGTTTGCATGCAACAACACCTTACAATACCTAGTCCTAGATGATATGAGAATACTGTTTACACATTCTGCCTTAATAAAAAAAACAGCAATTTTTTCCCCGAATTTTTGGCGGCACCCTCAAAAGATCTCACGGCACCCCTTAGTGCCGCGGCACACCGGTTGAGAACCACTGATCTAGAACACGTTGGCCATGTTCTGGAATGGTTTCTGTCCGGTTAGGACCAGGTATATATAGTCTAGAAATGTTCTTGCTCTGACTCTACAGCTTCTGCCTGAGGAGAGCCACAGGGCTCAGTCACAGGCCCTCTTCCATTCTCACGTCACGCTTCCTTTAGGCAAGAGATTCAAGAGGTTTATTGATCTGCAGATCTACTGCTGTATCGACACTTTTCGCAACTTCCTTCCTGTCAACAATGAGAAACGCAAGGTCGTTGTTTTCAGAACAGACTGATGCTCTCGACTTTTCGCTTCTTTCTGCAGAAGACCTCAGCGTTTGCTTTGGCCATGAACTTCTCATTGGGACATGTGCGTGTATCAGCTACGCTTGCTAAGAAAGGCGACTGAGGTTCTTCTCACGCTCTTCAGCTGTAACGCTCCGCTTCACTCGCCCGTCTCCGGTCCTGCCACATCACTCCTGTCCCGCCTCTCCTCACTGGCTGCCAGGCCAGTTTAGCGTCAGGTAAACATCTGAAACTTTGCTTTCAAGGCTATTCTCGGCTCTGCTGCTCCTTATCGACGTGACTTGATTCTCTGTGACAATTTTATTCGACAAAAGTCAAATGAAGACGTTTCAAAAGTTAAAACATGTATATTCTGAGTCTTTTTGCTCCGCTTTCTCTGGTTCTGCACGCAAGTCCAGATTTCTGTTGAGACAGTTCTGAATGAGTGAATGTTAGAGAAAGTGAGAGAGAGGAATTAATAGACAAAGTGCGAGCGAGAATGAGGGAGTAAATCAGTGACAGAGGGAGAGAATTAGAGCTACTGAGAGAGAGAATGTGAAGAGTAAGTTAGAAAGCAAGTACATGTGATTGTGGGACTGAGAATGAGGAAGAAGAGGAAGAGAGAGTTACAGAAAGTGAGAAAGAGCAAGACAGACAGAGACAGTGAGAGAACAAGCAAGAAAATGTGAAAGAGTGAGTTAGAGTAAGTGAGTGAGAAAGGGAGCGGGCAAAAGAATGGGACAGAGTGATCAAGAGAGAAAAAGAGACAGAATGTGACAGAGTGAGCAAGAGAGAGAGAAAGAGTGAAAGAAAGGGCCCATCATGAATGGACGGACCATCACATAGTGGTCAAAAAACAGAGAACATGAACAAAATGAAAAAAAAGAAAGAGTGAGGGTGTGAGTAAGAGAAGGTGACAGAGTGAAAAAAAAATATTTTGTGAGCGAAAGAGTCGGCAGAAGTGAGAAGAGAGCAAGAGAAGGAAAGATTAAGTGAGAAAAAGAAGTAGAAAATGAGTGTAAAAAAAGTGAGAGAGCGAGAGTTCAAGTGAAAAAATAAACAGAGCAAGAGCACATGTGCAAAAGACTGTGGGCGAGAGACATAATAAGAGAGAGAGAGAGAGCTGAGATCAGCACCCTGGACAGCAGCCCAATGTGACTCATTTTCTACACTAGAGGCCCGATAATTACAAAAATAAGCATTAAATCCAGAGAAAAAAAGTGTCTTAAAATATTCGACACGTCACCTGATCTCAAGAGCAGAAAGAGCATCAATAAAATCCCTCGACTGTGAAACTTCCACTGGAGAAAGTTCCAGACTGATGTAGAGCGGCATGAGGCATCAGCGGCTCAAGAAGATGATTCACTTGAAATTCTGCTCGTTCATGTTTTAGCTGATGGCGACGGTTCAGTAATCACGATTTAATGAGAACAACCACAAGGTCAAGTTAAGGATACGAGCGCACAGTTACGCCACCAACAAGACAGCGGGGGAGAGAGAGAGTGACGGAGGGAGAGAGTGAAATGAGAAAGGGAGGAAAAAGTGCAAAAGACTGAAAAAAAGAGGGCAGATCAAAAAGAAACAGAAGTAGAGAAGAGATTGATGAGTTGCAGGAGTGACAGAGTTGCAGAGAATTCGAGAAAGTGAGAGAGAGAGAGAGAGAGAGAGAGAGAGACAGACAAAGATGGAGAGAGAAAGAGAGAGGGAGAGACAGACAGAGAAAGCAAGTGAGAGAGAGAGAGAGAGAGAGAGAGAGAGAGAGAGAGAGAGAGATAAAAAGCGAGAGGGCAAGTGAGACACAAAGCAAGTGATTTGAGAAAGTGACAGACAGACAGACAGACAGAGAAAACAAGTGAGTGACAGAGAGAGAGAGAGAAATAGAGAGATTGTGTCTGAGATGGAGAGAGAGACGGAGACAGACAGAAAGAGAAAAAGAGAGAGGGCAAGCAAGTGAAAGACTGAGAGAACGAATGAGTGAGAGTGGCAGAAAATGTGAGAAAGTGAAAGACAGAGAGGGAGAGAGAGAGAAAGAGAGAGATAAAGCGAGTGAGATAGTGAGAGAGTAAGAAAGACAGACAAAAAAAAGTGAATGAGATATTGAGACAGAGAGAGAACTTGTAAAAGAAAATCGCGACAATCTAGGAAACCTACAGACTTGATGTGTCATCCGAGTATTCTACAAAATAAAAGTCACTCGCAGTGTGAAAACAACGCTTGTGTGTGTTTGAGAAGCACAACCTCACACACACACACACACACACACACACACACACACATACACCCCGATCATCACAGCTTCTCGTCTGGACCCGTGTGGAGGCCAAACGTCGAGTGCGTTTTCTTCAGCTCCACGGCGAGGACGCGCGGTTCCAGGTCTGTGGTTCCAGATCTCCAGGCCTGACCTGGAAGTCTCGAGCCCTCGCGCGAAAAGACGAGAAGAAGAGAAGAACCCGAGCTCGCGCTTGACACGGATAGCGCTCCGCGTGCGTGCGTGCGTGCGCGCGCCCGTCCAGGCACTTGAATATGGAACGCCGGTCGTTCGTGATGGAGGAAAGAACGCGGTTCTAAAAAAAAAACATGACGCCGAACCAGCACGAACCACAGCAACACTCGTGATGGGCGTTTGAGCGCATGTCACACCGCCATTAGCGTGCCGGGTTTCCCCTCAGTCGCGCGCGCGCTCGCCCGTTTCCATAGCAGTGAGCGGCGAGAGTCTCCGCGCGGGCGGGCGGGCGCTAGGCGTCGGTTCCGATAGCGCGCGGTCTCCCGGTGAGTCAAAGGCGACGGTGTCGAGATGCCACCCGCACGTTCACGCATTAAGCTCCATTCTGTTGTTGTGCACCTGGCTGGCATCATCCTCTTCTCCATCATCATCATCATCATCATCATCCTCGCCCCCTTCCTCCTCCTCCTCCATCCCCGTCTAAAATTAAACCAAGAGAGCAGCGCGTCTCACCTTCATCATCCTCAGGGTGAGTCCCTGTCCCGGATCCGAGTCCCTTCCGCAGGTTCGAGTCCACGACGCCAGCTGCGACGCTAGATCCGCGTCCCCGTGAGCAACGCGCGGTGTGTGGAGGAGAAACGCACGTCCGGTCGGACACTGTTCTGCTGGAAGTCTGCGTCTCTCTCTCCTCTCTATGAATAGAGCTGAAGTATGGGCGGGGCTTAGGGCGGGCGCGCGCACGGACGCACACGCTCACACACGCGAGGAGCCAACCAACAGACGAAAAGGGGGGCTTCGCTTTGTTATTGAGGAGCCTTCAGCATTACATAACACACACACACACACACACACACACACACACACACACGTGGAGCTGCCGTCACGTCCGAGCCGAGCGAATGCTTGTAGGGAAATTTGGTTAGACACGTGAGAGACTCCTTCTGCAACCTTTACAGTTTGAAGGCCAGTAGAAGGTCTGTCGTCGATGTTCTGAATCTAGATTATCTAGAATAGAAAGAAAGAGAGGGAATCTACTTAAGATGGATGGAGAGAGTAAGAGAAACTAGAAAGTGATGGAAAGATGAGCAATCAATGAAAGATGAGAGAGAGATGAGAGAGGGAAAGAAAACAAGATGGAGAGAAAGTCAAACTAAGGATAGAGAAGCAAACTACAGATAGATAGAGAGAGAAGAGAGATAAATCAAATTAGAGCGTGCAAACAGAGAGAAAACCCAAAATAAGGTGAAAACAGTGACAATAGAAAAAGAAAGAGAAGCAAGCTAGAGAAAGGGAAAAGAAATAAGAGAGAGTGAAGCAAACTATAGAAAAGGAATAGGGAGAAGCTACCAGAGAAAGAGAGACAGAAGCAAACTAGAGGTAGAGTGAGACAGACATGCAAACTGTAGAGAAAGAGACGAGAGAGCATCAAACAAGAGAGAGACAGAAAAACAAACTATAAATAGATATGAGAGAGAGAGCATCAAACTAGAGAGAGGGAGAGAGAAAAGCAAAATGCAGAGAATAAGATGAGAACATCAAACTAGAGAGAAAAAGACAGAAAAGAAAACTGAGAAGCATCCAACTAGAAGAACAGAAAAAAGGAGGGAGAGAGAGAGACAGACAGAAAAACAAACTATAGAGAGAGATGAGAGCATCAAACTACAGAGGGAGAAAAGAGACAGACAAGTAAAATGGAAAGAGATGAGAGCAGAAAACTAGAGAGAGAGAGACAAAGGGGGAAGAGAGGAAGAGAGAGAAAGACTGAGAGAGACGGAGAGAGAGATGAGAGGATCAAACTACAGAGGGAGAGAGACAGAGGGAGAGGATCAAACTACAGAGGGATAGAGACAGAGGGAGAGAGAGAGATGAGAGGATCAAACTACAGAGGGAGAAAAGAGACAGACAAGTAAAATGGAAAGAGATGAGAGCAGAAAACTAGAGAGAGAGAGACAAAGGGGGAAGAGAGGAAGAGAGAGAAAGACTGAGAGAGACAGAGGGAGAGAGAGATGAGAGGATCAAACTACAGAGGGAGAGAGACAGAGGGAGAGGATCAAACTACAGAGGGATAGAGACAGAGGGAGAGAGAGAGATGAGAGGATCAAACTACAGAGACAGAAAAACAAACGGGAAAAATATGAGAGAGCATCAAACTAGAGAGAGAGATAGAAAAGCAAACTAGAGAAAGAGATGAGAGCATCAAACTATAGAGGAAAAAAATAGACAGAAAAGCGAAAGAGATGAGAGCAGAAAAGGATCAAACGACAAAGGGAGAGAAAAGAGACAGAAAAACAAACGGGAAAAATACGAGAGAGCATCAAACTAGAGACAGAAAAGCAAACTAGAGAAAGAGATGAGAGCATCAAACTATATATAGAGTGAAAAAGAGAGAGAGAGAAGCAAAAAGGAAAAAGATGAGAGAGCATCAAACTAGAAAGAGAGAGAGACAGAGAGGGAGAGACAAAAAAAGCAAACTATAGAGAAAGAGATGAGAGCGTCAAACTAGATAAAGAGAGAGAGAGAAACAGAAAAGCCATCAGGAAAAAGATGAGAAAGAGCATCAAACTAGAGAGAGAGAGAGAGAGAGAGAGAGAGAGAGAGAGAGAGAGAGAGAGAGAGAGAGAGAGAGAGACTGGGGACGTGTGCAGGAACTGAATGTTATTAAGACTGAAGACGTTAAGCTTTTCTTCCCACTGATATTTATATGTGTGTGTGTGTGTGTGTGTGTGGCACTTTCATTATGTAATAGACCCAGGGAGATGATGTAACACGCATTCTGGGGGAAAAAAAAATCACAAAATCCCCCCACACGCACATCCCACCCCGACTTCCCTCTCGGGGTCCGGAGGTTCGGCGTAAACGTGAGTGTGAAAGCGGGACAGGACATTGTGTGAGACGCCACTAATGGACGGGGTGTGTGTGTGTGTGTGTGTGTGTGTGTGTGTGTGTGTGTGTGTGTGTAAAAGCTTCCGGACACATTGTGTGCTCACACACTCATGCGGCTTTAACCTCGGCTCATCTTATAGCTAAAATAACTCTGCCGCTTTTGTGGCATATGTTTTGAGCCATGAATAAGTCAGACGCGAAGAGAGAGCGTCCATAAATAAAACATGGTGTCATATCTGCTATTATTGTGCGGAATATTTAAGTGAAATCCCGTTCTGGATCTATAGATTAAAATAATACTGATATCTTCTGCAACCTTTACAGTTTGAAGGCCAGTGGAAGGTCTGTCGTCGATGTTCTGAATCTAGATTATCTAGAATAAGAGGGAAGAAAGCTTGAGAGGAGCTAATGAGAAAGAGAGGAAATCTACTTAAGATGGATGGAGAGAAAAAGAGAAACTAGAGAGGGATGGAAAGATGAGCAATCAATGAAAGATGGACAGAGAAAGAAACTAGAGAGGGATGGAGAGATGAGCAATCTGAACGAGAGAGAGAAAGAGAGTGAGCGATGGGCAGTCTGAGAGAGAGAGAGAGAGAGAGAGAGAGAGAGAGAGAGAGAGAGAGAGAGAGAGAGAGAGAGAGAGAGAGAGAG
>CM051493.1:9387687-9399536 GCA_028031935.1 Paedocypris micromegethes
TCTGAGAGCGAGAGAGAGAGAGGGCAGTCTGAGAGAGGAGAGAGAGAGAGAGAGAGAGTACTAGCTAGAGAGAAAGAGTGAGGAGATAGCAGTTGAGAGAGGACGACAGAGATCTGAGAGAGAGACGAGAGAGAGAGAGAGAGAGAGAGAGAGATGGTGCAGTCTGAGAGAGAGAAGAGAGAGAGTCTGGAGAGAGAGAGAGAAGAGAGAAGAGAGAGAGAGAGAGAGATGATGAGGCATCTGAGAGAGATAAGAGGAGAGAGAGTCAGATAGAGAGAGGAGAAGAGAAAGAGAGGTGATGGGCAGTCTGAGAGAGAGAGAGAGAGTGAGTGAGGGGCAGTCTAGAGAGAGAGAGTGTCGATGAGAGCAGTCTTGAGAGAGAGAGAGAGAGAGTGATGGGCAGTCTGAGAGAGAGAGAGAGAGAGAGGAGAGAAAGGAGAGAGAGAGAGAGAGAGAGAGAGAGACAGAAAGAGGTTAGTGATGGCATCACCTCAGAGAAAGAGAGGGAGAGTGAGTGATGAGCAGTCTGAGAGAGAGAGAGAGATGTGATGGGCAGGGAGAGAGAGAGAAGAGAGAGAGTGAGTGCGAGCTCTAGAGAGAGAACTGGGCTTCTAGAGAGAGAGAGAGATAACGAGAGGAGATGGGAAAGAAACAAGATGTGGAGAAAGCGGGTTTTTGAAGTGGTGCGCTCCGGGCTAATGATGCTTCCCGTAGATCCGGGCCTTAAAAGAGGCCGAGTTTTGACTCCCCGTGTCTGATGGCAATTACCATGCTGCTTATTTACCTCGGAGATTCTGCGTGTAGCGCCAAACGCACCGCCACTGTAAATAGAAGTGCCATGGCGTGTTAACATGATGCGATTTGAATCAGCCTATTAAAAAAAAAAACGTAAAAAAGAAAACGGCGAGTAGTCACGGCAGGCAGCATGTTCCTGATGGAAAGAAGTAAATGAAAAAATCCCAACTGTGAAATGTAAAGTGGTGGCAGCGATGAGATGAAATGTAGAGAAAATGTGAGGTTTGAAATTCACATCTGATGTGAGCTTCAACTGTGATATTTACAAGAAATGCCGTGATGTAAAGTTGCAGCTCTGTTTGCAACTGTGAAATGTTACGTCAAAATTGCTTGATGTGGAGTTACAACTGAGATGTAAAGACGGAATTGTGAAATGTAAAGTCATATTGGTGAGATGTAAAGTTGAGATGTGAGATGTAAGTGGAGCAGTAAATGTCACCCGTGAGATGTAAAGTTGGAGCAGTAAATGTCACCCGTGAGATGTAAAGTTGCCCGCCTACCATATGTAACTCAAGTTGGAGTAGAGGCTTTGCAAAAAATGAGTTGCTAGGACAAAATGAAAAGTGAGAAGAAAACCACGATTCCAACTTGACATTTTCCAACAAGTGAAATTCTGGCCCGAACCGGTTAATTTCTTTCCGTTGGTGGCAGCGGCAGCAGGCTTCCATACGTCTACACACACCAGCATGACATCTGGGATGAATGCCAAGGTTGTTCCGAGAGAGAGAAAGAGAGAGAGAGAGAGAGAGAGACGGAGCTGGAGACTCAACGCTTATGTAATATCTCCTGAGAAAGTGATGCATCACACAGCTCCCAGCCAGAGATGGAGTCATCAACAGGAAGAAACGCAGAAGTAAGGTCGCGTGGAGATCCAGAAGGTCAAAGCTGGTGTGGATCTTGACCTGGGCTCTTCCTCACAGCTCCCTGATCCAGCTTGGGCGCTTTCAAACGCCATCACTCGCACAGCAGCACGCCAGTCTGAGTGCTGAGTGGGCATTAAATAAGCCCTAAACAATGTGGCTTTGCACGCCGCGATAAACAGTTGCAATGCAACCCCGGTGTGCGGGGATGACTTGAGCGCTGCGTGCCGATTGGTAGGAGACCAGGAAGTAAGGACTTTCCTTCTCACGTTCACAGAGGTGGCACCAAAGCTGAGGTGAAGCGGAAAGTGAATTTAACTGTCAACCCCGTGATCTGTCAATCAGGAAAAACTATTCGACCTGTTCTACAGTTCTACACAAACGTGGTCATTTATTTTGCTTCCCGCGACTCAAAACATCAAGACGTGCATGACAGCGCCCCACACCAGTCTCCATGACAACAACGGCCCTTTGACTTCACAGCGGCGTCGATCTGTCCGTCACGCAAAGGGTCTGCACTGATAAACGGGACTTTCACCCTCACCCAAAAATAACAATTTGGTAACATTAACATATTCACAATCAGTTTACTACTCAAAAACGTCAAAAGTTTTCACAGCTTTGACAAACGGACGCCAGCAGAAACACCTAAAAAAGAACAGAACGTGCAGCATTGATGTGTCAACGAGTTTTTTCCAGTTCAGGAACGATTTGAGCCGACGTGGATCTTCAGCAAAACACCAAGAAACACACCCCTCGTTCAAGTTCAAGACGATTGACAGTCAAGTGTTCAGTAAACATTCTTCGTCTAATGATAGGCAAACACATAGGAGACCATACAATGCTAAGCGTCGCTAACAGTGTGTGCGTGCCAATTCCACAACCGTGTAAAGCCCGAAAAAGTATCAAAGTCAGAACCCAAAACGCAGAAATTCGTCTGCCGAGAATCGAAGGTGGATTCCGTCTTAAGAGCTTGAAGAGCACTGCTCACAATAGTAAGTGCGTGAAGTGGGACTTTGGCATTCTGAAGGTAGATCATGTGATTGTTGTACAAATTACAAGACGACGCTCAATTAATATTCTTGATAGTCTACGATGTCCGTGTAGCGTCCGCTCAAACCATTCGAAGAAATCTCTGTTCGCAAATCCAAATGTTCTAAAACGGTATTTGTTTGGAAGAATAAGACTTGTAGACACCTGACAAACTGATTAAACATGGACGAGAAGTGCGAGACTTTCCCACACGAACCCGTGTAAAAATATGTCAAAACTACAATTATAACCTACAACAGTAAAATGATGACATTCTTTAAAATCTTTACGTCTGTGTCGATTAAAAAAAAACTTAAGGTTGTCAAAGTAAACATAAGCATTGTGTACCTGGGATCCATGATGATTACGTATCGATGAACAATTCTTTTTTGTTCATTTAAAAAAAGCGTTTTTTTTGCCAATGTAACTAGAACCTACTGAAGGCGATGCACTTCGATGGAATTCCCTTGCTTAGGCGACGTGTGCAAAGCAATATGGCATCTATTTATAAGCAACACCCTGCTGAGCCGTAACAGACGGAGATACAGAATCTACCCTAGTCATAACAAAAACGACGTAAAACAACCTAAAAAAAACCTACATGGAGCATCACAAAGAAACACAAATGCTTATCCAGCAGTAACAGATCACGATGAGCGTGTGTGTGAAACCATTCAAGAGCGTCATGAACATTCCAGCATCGTCTCTCATTGGAGCAGAAGACATTCCAGAAGCTGAGCGTTTAAGGTTTGGTGCAGTGGCCAAGCCAACCTCGTTTCCCACCCTCCTGTTCTTAAGCATCACGTCCCTCGGATCTGTGGACTGATCGGGGCGTAATGGGGCACACCTTGGGTGACCCCCACAGGTAGGTTCCTCCATTTAGCTCCTGAGGGGGATAGCTGCAGGGATAGAGCGCATCACCACCACCCAGAACAACCATCAGCTCACCTCCATCCACAAAAGTGCGGTTACTACACAGTGGCTTTCAAGGAAGGTTGTGATGGTCTGACGTTGGGCTGACTTACACGAGACAACTTGGGGTCCAAGTGTGTGGGATGGAGGAGCCTTGTCGCCAACTATCTACCGTACCTCCTATGGGATGGAGGCAAGGCTATGTCGTTGCTTCCAAGAGTCAGGCGTTGGGAAATACGTCCCCCTTTACGTGTCATACTGGGTTACGCTTGTGTAAAACTCACTGGTCTGAAACTCCAGACCATCCTGTCCAGAGAGCGACTTCGGCGGTTTAGTGCTAATGGGGCAGGGATCTGCGGACAAGGCCGACCTGAGCTGAGGTGGCGTGGGAGGCTAGTGATGCCCCACGTGTTACTGAGCGAACAAACTCTGTTCGCAAGCGTCAAAGGTTGCGCTGGTCACACTCGGCAAAGGCATCCTGCTGAAGGTAACAAAGCCATTCTCCTCAAAATTCTCAAAGGAGACGGCAACTCTTCCTCTTCTTTCAGGAGATAGTGATGGGCAGTCTGAGAGAGAGAGAGAGAGAGAGAGAGAGAGTGACGGGCAGTCTGAGAGAGAGAGAGACGGGCAGTCTGAGAGAGAGAGAGAGAGATGAAAGAGAGATGAGAGAGGGAAAGAAAACAAGATGTGGAGAAAGCGGGTTTTGAAGTGGTGCGCTCCGGGCTAATGATGCTTCCGTAGATCCGGGCCTTAAAAGAGGCCGAGTTTGACTCCCCGTGTCTGATGGCAATTACCATGCTGCTTATTTACCTCGGAGATTCTGCGTGTAGCGCCAAACGCACGCCACTGTAAATAGAAGTGCCATGGCGTGTTAACATGATGCGATTTGAATCAGCCTAGATTAAAAAAAAAACGTAAAAAAGAAAACGGCGAGTAGTCACGTGCAGGCAGCATGTTCCTGATGGAAAGAAGTAAATGAAAAAAGTCCCAACTGTGAAATGTAAAGTGGCAGCGATGAGATGAAATGTAGAGAAAATGTGAGTTTGAAATTCACATCTGATGTGAGCTTCAACTGTGATATTTACAAGAAATGCCGTGATGTAAAGTTGCAGCTCTGTTTGCAACTGTGAAATGTTACGTCAAAATTGCTTGATGTGGAGTTACAACTGAGATGTAAAGACGGAATTGTGAAATGTAAAGTCATATTGGTGAGATGTAAAGTTGCAGATGTGAGATGTAAAGTTGGAGCAGTAAATGTCACCCGTGAGATGTAAAGTTGGAGCAGTAAATGTCACCCGTGAGATGTAAAGTTGCCGCCTACCATATGTAAACTCAAGTTGGAGTAGAGGCTTTGCAAAAAATGAGTTGCTAGGACAAAATGAAAA
This sequence comes from Paedocypris micromegethes, assembly GCA_028031935.1. Taxonomy (NCBI): domain Eukaryota; kingdom Metazoa; phylum Chordata; class Actinopteri; order Cypriniformes; genus Paedocypris; species Paedocypris micromegethes. Next base: position 9,392,672 of record CM051493.1, read on the forward strand.
GTGAGAAGAAAAACCACGATTCCAACTTGACATTTTCCAACAAGTGAAAATTCTGGCCCGAACCGGTTAATTTCTTCCGTTGGTGGCAGCGGCAGCAGGCTTCCATACGTCTACACACACCAGCATGACATCTGGGATGAATGCCAAGGTTGTTCCGAGAGAGAGAAAGAGAGAGAGAGAGAGAGACGGAGCTGGAGACTCAACGCTTATGTAATATCTCCTGAGAAAGTGATGCATCACACAGCTCCCAGCCAGAGATGGAGTCATCAACAGGAAGAACACGCAGAAGTAGGTCGCGTGGAGATCCAGAAGGTCAAAGCTGGTGTGGATCTTGACCTGGGCTCTTCCTCACAGCTCCCTGATCCAGCTTGGGCGCTTTCAAACGCCATCACTCGCACAGCAGCACGCCAGTCTGAAGTGCTGAGTGGGCATTAAATAAGCCCTAAACAATGTGGCTTTGCACGCCGCGATAAACAGTTGCATAGCAACCCGGTGTGCGGGGATGACTTGAGCGCTGCGTGCCGATTGGTAGGAGACCAGGAAGTAAGGACTTCTCACGTTCACCAGCAGGTGGCACCAAAGCTGAGGTGAAGCGGAAAGTGAATTTAACTGTCAACCCGTGATCTGTCAATCAGGAAAAACTATTCGACCTGTTCTACAGTTCTACAAAACGTGGTCATTTATTTTGCTTCCCGCGACTCAAAAACATCAAGACGTGCATGACAGCGCCCACCAGTCTCCATGACAACAACGGCCCTTTGACTTCACAGCGGCGTCGATCTGTCCGTCACGCAAAGGGTCTGCACTGATAAACGGGACTTTCACCCCAAAAATAACAATTTGGTAACATTAACATATTCACAATCAGTTTACTTCAAAAACGTCAAAAAGTTTCACAGCTTTGACAAACGGACGCCAGCAGAAACACGCTAAAGAACAGAACGTGCAGCATTGATGTGTCAACGAGTTTATTTCCAGTTCAGGAACGATTGAGCCGACGTGGATCTTCAGCAAAACACCAAGAAACCCTCGTTCAAGTTCAAGACGATTGACAGTCAAGTGTTCAGTAAACATTCTTCGTCTAATGATAGGCAAACACATAGGAGACATACAATGCTAAGCGTCGCTAACAGTGTGTGCGTGCCAATTCCACGACCGTGTAAAGCCCGAAAAAGTATCAAAGTCAGAACCAAACACGCAGAAGATTCGTCTGCCGAGAAATCGAAGGTGGATTCCGTCTTAAGAGCTTGAAGAAGCACTGCTCACAATAGTAAGTGCGTGAAGTGGACTTTGGCATTCTGAAGGTAGATCATTGTGATTGTTGTACAAATTACAAGACGACGCTCAATTAATATTCTTGATAGTCTACGATGTCCGTGTAGCGTCCGCTCAAACCATTCGAAGAATCTCTGTTCGCAAATCCAAATGTTCTAAAACGGTATTTGTTTGGAAGAATAAGACTTGTAGACACCTGACAAACTGATTAAACATGGACGAGAGTGCGAGACTTTCCCACACGAACCCGTGTAAAAATATGTCAAAACTACAATTATAACCTACAACAGTAAAATGATGACATTCTTTTAAAATCTTTACGTCTGTGTCGATTAAAAAAAAACTTAAGGTTGTCAAAGTAAACATAAGCATTGTGTACCTGGGATCCAATGATGATTACGTATCGATGAACAATTCTTTTTTGTTTCATTTAAAAAGCGTTTTTTTTGCCAATGTAAACTAGAACCTACTGAAGGCGATGCACTTCGATGGAATTCCCTTGCTTAGGCGACGTGTGCAAAGCAATATGGCATCTATTTATAAGCAACACCTGCTGAGCCGTAACAGACGGAGATACAGAATCTACCCTAGTCATAACAAAAACGACGTAAAACAACCTAAAAAAAACCTACATGGAGCATCACAAAGAAACACAATAGCTTATCCAGCAGTAACAGATCACGATGAGCGTGTGTGTGAAACCATTCAAGAGCGTCAGTGAACATCCAGCATCGTCTCTCATTGGAGCAGAAGACATTCCAGAAGCTGAGCGTTTAAGGTTTTGGTGCAGTGGCCAAGCCAACCTCGTTTCCCACCCTCCTGTTCTTAAGCATCACGTCCCTCGGATCTGTGGACTGATCGGGGCGTAGATGGGGCACACCTTGGGTGACCCCCACAGGTAGGTTCCTCCATTTAGCTCCTGAGGGGGGATAGCTGCAGGGATAGAGCGCATCACCACCACCCAGAACAACCTCAGCGTCACCTCCATCCACAAAAGTGCGGTTACTACACGTGGCTTTCAAGGGAAGGTGTGATGGTCTGACGTTGGGCTGACTTACACGAGACAACTTGGGGTCCAGAGTGTGTGGGATGGAGGAGCCTTGTCGCCAACTATCTACCGTACCTCTATGGGATGGAGGCAAGGCTATGTCGTTGCTTCCAAGAGTCAGGCGTTGGGAAAATACGTCCCCCTTTACGTCATACTGGGTTACGCTTGTGTAAAACTCACTGGTCTGAAACTCCAGACCATCCGTGTCCAGAGAGCGACTTCGGCGGTTTAGTGCTAATGGGGCAGGGATCTGCGGACAAGGCCGACCTGAGCTGAGGTGGCGTGGGAGGCTAGTGATGCCCCACGTGTTACTGAGCAACAAACTCTGTTCGCAAGCGTCAAAGGTGCGCTGGTCACACTCGGCAAAGGCATCCTGCTGAAGGTAACAGCCATTCTCCTCAAAATTCTCAAAAGGAGACGGCAACTCTTCCTCTTCTTCAGCGAGTTCTGTCTGCTGCTCACATTCACCCTCGTTCTCCATGTCGACCACGTCGAACGTCACTATGGCGGGCAGTGCCCTCAAACTGGGACCAAAGGGAGAGCTAGACTCAGAACCTTCAAGACTCTCAGTGGAGTTGTGGTACAGCCTGTTCTTGGTAAAGTCTACAAGTGCTTGGGAAAAGCAGACCATCAGCTCTTCTTGGGACTGGCTGCAAGCTTTATTAGGCGGCAAGGGACTCTGAACTGGCTCTGGAGCGGGCGGACTGAATCCCGATTCAGAAAGAGGTGGGAACACGTCACCATCTTGGACTTGGCTCCTGCCGAGTAGGGTTGGAACATTTGGACCCTGTGGTCTCGATGGAGACTGAGGACAGATGTTCTCTGCAGTGGTTTGAGGACCTGCATCGTTGAAGAAGCGGTCGCTATGGAACTTCAGCTGATCTTTGGAAGGGCTCCTGAGGTTCGGAAGCTCACAACACAGCAGGGCATGTTGGATCTTGCTCAGACGCTCTTCCTCTGTCTCCATGGTGCCAAAATCTACGGACGGGGATGCCAGGGCATACAGAGGACTGGGACTTTTATCGCTTTGCAATGGGCCTCTGCCAAACGGGCAAGCGTCTTGGGGAAGAAGAGATGGACTGAGCAAGCGATCGTCAGGCTCAAAGAGCTCATAGAGGGCATCGCCGCTGTAGCTGTCCCGTGGAAGCCTATCAAGCTGTGGTCGCTCTCGTTTCTCCTCATCAATGCCCGGTGTGGTGGAGTCGTAGTATCCCTCATCGCTGTTGGGTACCGACTCTTGCCGATCGCTCTGTGGACTCAGCAAGTCAGCAGGAGTGAGAGCCGTCCCCACAATGCCCACCGGACTACTGGAGTTTGCTCGAATGGAGCTGACCTGCTGATCAGGAGTCAGCGAAGGGCTTTCCGAGCTACGGTCCGAGGGGAGATAGCAGACCTCATTGGTGGTTTCAGACTCCCATAAACTCTGAAGGTACTCGCCATCGATTTCATCAGGAGTTGCCATCTCTTCTCCTCCACCTTGGTAGGTGACGAAACACGAGCTCCGTTTACCGCCATTGCGGCCGCCTCTCCCAGCAGAAGCCGAGCTCTCCGTAACGCAGACTTCGTCCTGGTCCGCGATGATGTCTCCACAACCAGTCAGGGAGTCGAAGCTCTTCAAGGAGGAAACGTCGCCGAACATCAAGTTCACATTTTCAGAGGAGCCCGAGACCCCAGGCTCTTCATCAGGCACGTCAGCGCTCTGCTTGACTTCAGATTCTGCACGTGTCGACTCACGAGATAATCGTCCTGCCGCCGTTTTCTCACTTGGCTCTAGACATTCAACCTCCTCGCCGTCACAATCAACACTTCTCCGCGTCGCAGGCACATTTGATGCATCGTTCCAACATTCGCTGGCAGCAACTGGCATGATCCCAGTGTCTGTGGTGGAGTTAGGCACATCTGGCTCCAGCTCTTCGCTCCGACCGTCAGCAGGTTTATCCCCGAAACTCGACAGGTCAACAGGCACAGATTTGGCACGAAAGCTCGAAGACAATTCTAGGGTCTCACACTTCTCCACCTCGGCGTTTTTGCTCTTCCGGTGTCTCCGTATGCTGCTGAAGAGTCCGCGCAGACCCCGGCGGCCCCGCGGTAGAGACTGAGACTTCCCGTGAACCTCGGGAACTTTATTAGAGTCATTGGAGCTGCAGAACTCAAAGTCCCCGGAGGCGAGGACGCCCGTGCCTCTTCCCAGATCTTCCCAGCAGGTTCTGCTGGCGCCATCATACGTCTGGCTCTTCGTCACTCCCGTTTTACACGAGCCCTTTCCTTGACTTTTGGCTCGGCCGCCGAAAAAGCTCGGCAGGACACAGATGCTCTTCCGGCCACTGAAAAACTTGAACGCAGACTTTCTTGCTTTGGGGGGAGGGGATTGCTGGCGAGGGGCATCCTGGGAAATGGAGTTCGAGTGCTGCCATCCCACGGCACCCGCAGGGTCGCTTTCGGTGGTCGTCTCCATGGCAACACTGTTCACTGTGGGGGCGGGGTCTTGCATTAAACCGTCCGCCCCGTTTCACCTGGACGAGGACCGTGTTGCTCGGTCATGTTCATTCTGAAAAAACAAAAGCAGTTTAGTTGCACTGTGCGTGAGGATTCACTTTATTTTCACATTATTTCACTTAAACTGTGTCCGTCATAACGGTTCTTACAGCAGAAAGTCTTTGTTAAATATAATGAATATTGAAACTATTTTATCACTTGGAGTAGTGCTGCACAATTCTGGACAAAACGAGAATCACGATTTTATTGCTTTGCATTTTAAAAGATTTAACCCTAAACATCAGGTTCCCAAACAGCAGCATAATAACACACATTACTCTCTGCTTTAATTTGAAACAAATGTAACCAAAGATTATTTAATGTGATGTAAAAGTAACAACGTAAAGAAAAATCGTTTACATTTTTAATAACGTACATATACATTTCTTATAAATCTTTAGTACGTATCAGCAAAATGTAGCAACCGAAATAAAAAAAAAACGATTATTGTGCAGCTCTAACTTGGAGTAAAAAATTAAATGAGAGAGAGACAGACAGACAGACAAACAAGAGACAGACAGACAGACAGACAGACAGAGAGATAGATGACTTCACTAATAGTTGTTTATGTGTGCTGAGTTTGTACATATTAAACAATACTCTCGCTCTCGGCCATATACCCGTAAAAAGAAAAGAGAAGAAAATACCAAAACCCAATCAACTGATTCTTCGTGTGAAATTATAGTTTAGAGCTTAGCATCTTCACAGAGTATTAAAATGCTCCGGGTTCTTTCAAAGCTAAAACACATAAAGAAGAAGCCGAGCCGTCAAAAACCCTCCACCACAACAAACACCACGAGCCAGCGACGGGCCCCGCTTTATCTCCTCATCAACACAGAAAAACGCCACGAAACACCGTCCGCCCGCAGGAGAACTACACACGTCACCACTGACCAGCAGCCCGTCCACTACACGCGAAAAGTGAAGTTAAATCAACAGATAGCACACACTGTCCCCAGCTGGACACCTTCACCACGCGCACGCGCACAGTCGCGCGCTAGCCACGGCGCTAACCAGCACGCGCGCGCGTTCACGTGCGATTACTGACACCAGATAAACACGCGGGAGCGGGAGCGTTTCTTTTGCGGTTTATTCCCGCGGATAAACCGAGGCGACCCGGAGCGACACTCGCCTTGTTCGTCCATCTTTGCTGGCGCGTGCAGTGATGTGTCCGCTCCTCGCGCAGCGCTACAGGAGCTCGCGGTCGGCGTTCACATTGTTCGTGAGCGTTTCCGGCTCCGGTGCATTGTGGGAAGTGGTGTTTTTCAACGCCTCGGTGGCTGATGGAAACAAAACGGACGAACAGCTACGGAAATTACACAAATTGCGTAGTGTGAAATTAGGAGATGGCTTTACGAATGTCCGTTTTTATCATTTATATATTTATAATGTAGACATTTGTATTAAAACACAAAATGTAGTATTTTTAAAATTATTATTATTATTATTATTATTATTATTACCCACTACTTCTCTTTCGGCTTTTCCCTTATCAGAGGTCGCCACTTTTCCACCTCATTCTATCCTGAGCATCTTCCACTCTGAATAATTATTTTGATTAAAATCTATCTAGTACTTTATTCACGTAACAAGTAAGGAAAACAAAAATAGCCTCATAATATAAAAATACACATAAACTGGAAATTATCCTTGACAATGTACTATTTATTATTACATCACGGAATAAGTTACTGCTAAGTGTTGGGTGTAGCACGTTACTAGTATTAGTAATTAGTTAATAGGTAAATTAGTAGAATTTTTAAGAAGTATTTAGTTTTTGAGTAACTTGGTTAACTTTATTAGACACAGTAATTAGAAAAATATTTTAAATACAAAATTGTAAAGTAATTAGTAATTGACTTTACAACAAACATTACTACTAAGTAAATTACCCAACACTGCCACTACTGTCCTATATAGTAATAATAATTTAATTTAAGTAATAAAATGCAAACTTTGCACTTTATTGTGTCTTTGTCTCAATTGGTGATATAAAGAACTCTCTCT
>CM051493.1:9399561-9416175 GCA_028031935.1 Paedocypris micromegethes
CTCTCTCCTCTCTCTCTCTCTCTCTCTCTCTCTCTCACTCACTCACTCACACAGACAGACAGACAGACAACATGAGAGTGAAAAAAATAAGTTTTTAGGTGAATTGAAACAATAACCACACTTTTTAATTTGTCAACGCGGGTAACAAGCCGCAAACAAAAATAAACCGATTTACAAATCACTCTAAACACTTTATCACATTCTAAGACATCGTGTCTTTATAACAATCGAATCCAGTGTGATCAGGTTTATCCCAGCGCTGAAGTGGCAGCAGCACTAACACATTTGTGAAGTGTGTGTGTGTGTGTGTGTGTGTGTGTGGTGTGTACATACAGAATTACACACAGCATGAAGTATGTGTAAAATTATAGAGAGATTATTTCTATGCCGCAGCCAAACTCAAGATGATGATGATGATGATGATGATGATGATGTGTGTGTGGTGTGTGTGTGTGTGTGTGTACACACAGATTTACACACAGCATTGGAGTATGGGTAAAGTTATAGAGAGATTATTTCTATGCTGCAGCCCAACTCAAGATGGTGATGAGTGTGTGTGTGTGTGTGTGTGTGTGTGTGTGTGTGTGTGTGTGTGTGTCAAAGCAGCAGCGTCTTGTGTTTGAGGAAGCGCATGAGTCCCGGTGGCATGTCCGACGGTCCAGTGCCTGGATGCGGTTGATGCTCTTCAGATGAGCGCGGATGGTCAGTCGACACTGGGACGCCAGAGACTTGGGGCTTCCTGAGTGGAACAGAGACGCCGTCATTACACTCTGTCAGCCAATCAAATCACTTATACGGTATAACGCACGCTTACAAAATCAGTTGATAATTGTGTAATATTAATATATGTTTTACATTAAAAGAAGGTAAAAATAGGATTTGCGATTTCAACATTTCAACACTAGCCCCAAAAAATAGCACCCAAAACGTTGATTTAAAAATATGTTATATTATTATCATTACTATTATTCTTTTTATTATTATTTTAATTTATTATTTTAAAAAAATATTATATTAGATTATTGTCATTATTATTACTACTACTACTACTACTAATAATAATAATAATAAAATATTTTTAATTTAATATTAAAAAAATCGTTTTTTTACATTATTATTATTATTCTTATTACTACTTCGAATCTAGTAATAAATAATAATAATAATAAAAAACATTTTTATTTAATATTAAAAAACAAAATTTAATCATTACTATTTTTATAATTATATTATCATCATTACTACTAATATTCGTAATATTAATAATAATAACAACAACAATAATAAAATAACAATAATGTTTTTTTATTAATCCAAACATAACTCAAAGCTAAATTAAGATAAGCTGAAACAAGATAAACAAACCTGAACTAAACTAAAGCGTAATGCAGTGCTCCAGTCTCGCGTGTGTGTGTGTGCGTGTGTGTGTGTGTGTTCAGCACCTCTCTCCTTCAGCAGCAGCTCCACAGCCTCGTTCTGCTTGGTGCTCTTCTCGATGATCAGCGTGGGCAGGTAGACGTTGGCGCCGAAGTCGATGAGCAGGCGCACGTACTCCACGCCGCAGCCGTGCCTCAAGCACATCTCCAGCACCGTCCTCTGCTGCCCCGCCCCGCCCCGCCCCTTCTCCTCGGGACAGTTGTAGTTGGGATCCGCCCCGTACAGCAGCAGCATGCGGAAGCACTCCAGGTGCCCGTATATGGCCGACAGGTAGAGCGGCCCGCTGCAGACCGCCGCCCCCGAGGCCACCAGCGTGACCTTCGACCTGGTGTAGAAATACATTCATCTTCTAATCTTTTTTTAGAATTAATAACCTAAATCTTATTTCTAATACGGTGGTGCCCTGACTTACAAAATTAATCTGGGGGATTTCGTTTCACTTTAATCCGTGCCATGAGTTGTGAATTCAGACAAACATTTTTTTTTACAAGTGATAAACTATTGTTAATACATGCAATAAAAACATTGCCAATCGTTTATAAAGGTACGGTAAATAATAATACAGCGGACAATCTCACATGAACGGTGACCGCCATCTTGAAATGACGTCACACAGACACGGAACTAACGTCATCAGAATGTTCCGCCTGGACCATATAGAGTGTAACACATTCTATCAGTTTTACTATTTACTATTTACTATATCTATACAGTTTTACTTCTATCAGAATTTCTATCAGTTTATTTCCAAGTTACCGTATTTTTCGCCGTATAAGACGCACTTTTTCTTCCCCAAAACTGAGGGTGAAAAGTTGGTGCGTCTTATACGGCGAATGCAGAGATCCGCGGAGCGCGGTCACCGCCATCTTAGTATGCAATGCCGCGGTATTACAACAAAAACAGACTTTGATCAAAATAAAACAAGCAGATTTTCTCGCGCGCGCTCTTTAAAACAAAAAAGCTGCTCTTCTCTTAAAGAGACAGCGCAGAAAACAGAGCTGCTTCTATTAATTCAGTCTGTTACACTGCTTTCTGTGCTCGATTAGTAATGTCCGTGCCGTCATTGATAGTTGTAAGTTACAACTTGAAACGAAACTAATGTGTAATACTGTATTAAGGTGTTTATATACTTATATAAAAATTAAATTCATGAATTATCACATTAGCACATCTCAATACCGCTACACCGCCCACCGCCCAACTTTTACTGTTTACTGACTGTTCATGTTACATGTTTGGCATACAATTGTTCTTAAACTGCTGTTAACTTTTACACAGTTGATATAAAATATTTTACTACAGTATTTGGTTCAATTTTTTCTAGATTTTCCTCCTTTAAAATTGGTGCGTATTATATGGCGAAAAATACGGTATGTGGGGATAATTACTGGTAATAATGGTTTTTCGTAAGTAAGGACACTGGTTATTATATTATTATAATATTAGGACGGAGCCTCCAAACGATGAACGTTCTTTCACCTGGCGTTGACCTCGGCCCCGTGCCGCGGGCTGGCGGAGGATGTGGGGCGTCGCCCTCGCGGGCAGCGGTGAGCACGGGCGAGCTGTTGTTGAGGCCGCTGGCGTCAGGGTCGGCGCCCGCGCGGAGGAGCGCTAGCACGCAGCTCAGGTAGCGCCCGCACACCGCCGTGAAGAGCGGCCGTCTGAGCCTTCACGTCCAGCCGCTCCACCTCCGCCCCGTGGAGCCAGCAGCATCTGCAGGCATCTCAGGTGACCTGCCGGGCACAAGGGGCGTGGGCAGGCAAAAAAACGCAATTGTGTGGAAAAAATGGCAAAGGGGCGTGGTCAGGCAAAAAAAAAACGCAATGTTGTGGAAACTACGGTGAGGGGGGCGTGGTCAGGTCTCTCTCACTCACTCACTCACACAGACAGACAGACAGACAACATGAGAGTGAAAAAAATAAGTTTTTAGGTGAATTGAAACAATAACACACTTTTTAATTTGTCAACGCGGGTAACAAGCCGCAAACAAAAATAAACCGATTTACAAATCACTCTAAACACTTTATCACATTCTAAGACATCGTGTCTTTATAACAATCGAATCCAGTGTGATCAGGTTTATCCCAGCGCTGAAGTGGCAGCAGCACTAACACATTTGTGAAGTGTGTGTGTGTGTGTGTGTGTGTGTGTGTGTGTACATACAGAATTACACACAGCATGAAGTATGTGTAAAATTATAGAGAGATTATTTCTATGCCGCAGCCAAACTCAAGATGATGATGATGATGATGATGATGATGATGTGTGTGTGTGTGTGTGTGTGTGTGTGTACACACAGATTTACACACAGCATTGGAGTATGGGTAAAGTTATAGAGAGATTATTTCTATGCTGCAGCCCAACTCAAGATGGTGATGATGTGTGTGTGTGTGTGTGTGTGTGTGTGTGTGTGTGTGTGTGTGTGTCAAAGCAGCAGCGTCTTGTGTTTGAGGAAGCGCATGAGTCCCGGTGGCATGTCCGACGGTCCAGTGCCTGGATGCGGTTGATGCTCTTCAGATGAGCGCGGATGGTCAGTCGACACTGGGACGCCAGAGACTTGGGGCTTCCTGAGTGGAACAGAGACGCCGTCATTACACTCTGTCAGCCAATCAAATCACTTATACGGTATAACGCACGCTTACAAAATCAGTTGATAATTGTGTAATATTAATATATGTTTTACATTAAAAGAAGGTAAAATAGGATTTGCGATTTCAACATTTCAACACTAGCCCCAAAAAAATAGCACCCAAAACGTTGATTTAAAAATATGTTATATTATTATCATTACTATTATTCTTTTTATTATTATTTTAATTTATTATTTTAAAAAAATATTATATTAGATTATGTCATTATTATTACTACTACTACTACTACTAATAATAATAATAAAATATATTTTAATTTAATATTTAAAAAAATCGTTTTTTTACATTATTATTATTATTCTTATTACTACTTCGAATCTAGTAATAATAATAATAATAATAAAAAACATTTTTATTTAATATTAAAAAACAAAATTTAATCATTACTATTTTTATAATTATATTATCATCATTACTACTAATATTCGTAATATTAATAATAATAACAACAACAATAAAAATAACAATAATAATGTTTTTTTATTAATCCAAACATAACTCAAAGCTAAATTAAGATAAGCTGAAACAAGATAAACAAACCTGAACTAAACTAAAGCGTAATGCAGTGCTCCAGTCTCGCGTGTGTGTGTGTGCGTGTGTGTGTGTGTGTTCAGCACCTCTCTCCTTCAGCAGCAGCTCCACAGCCTCGTTCTGCTTGGTGCTCTTCTCGATGATCAGCGTGGGCAGGTAGACGTTGGCGCCGAAGTCGATGAGCAGGCGCACGTACTCCACGCCGCAGCCGTGCCTCAAGCACATCTCCAGCACCGTCCTCTGCTGCCCCGCCCCGCCCCGCCCCTTCTCCTCGGGACAGTTGTAGTTGGGATCCGCCCCGTACAGCAGCAGCATGCGGAAGCACTCCAGGTGCCCGTATATGGCCGACAGGTAGAGCGGCCCGCTGCAGACCGCCGCCCCCGAGGCCCACAGCGTGACCTTCGACCTGGTGTAGAAATACATTCATCTTCTAATCTTTTTTTAGAATTAATAACCTAAATCTTATTTCTAATACGGTGGTGCCCTGACTTACAAAATTAATCTGGGGAATTTCGTTTCACTTTAATCCGTGCCATGAGTTTGTGAATTCAGACAAACATTTTTTTTTACAAGTGATAAACTATTGTTAATACATGCAATAAAAACATTGCCAATCGTTTATAAAGGTACGGTAAATAATAATACAGCGGACAATCTCACATGAACGGTGACCGCCATCTTGAAATGACGTCACACAGACACGGAACTAACGTCATCAGAATGTTCCGCCTGGACCATATAGAGTGTAACACATTCTATCAGTTTTACTATTTACTATTTACTATATCTATACAGTTTTACTTCTATCAGAATTTCTATCAGTTTATTTCCAAGTTACCGTATTTTTCGCCGTATAAGACGCACTTTTTCTTCCCCAAAACTGAGGGTGAAAAGTTGGTGCGTCTTATACGGCGAATGCAGAGATCCGCGGAGCGCGGTCACCGCCATCTTAGTATGCAATGCCGCGGTATTACAAACAAAAACAGACTTTGATCAAAATAAAACAAGCAGATTTTCTCGCGCGCGTCTTTAAAACAAAAAAGCTGCTCTTCTCTTAAAGAGACAGCGCAGAAAACAGAGCTGCTTCTATTAATTCAGTCTGTTACACTGCTTTCTGTGCTCGATTAGTAATGTCCGTGCCGTCATTGATAGTTGTAAGTTACAACTTGAAACGAAACTAATGTGTAATACTGTATTAAGGTGTTTATATACTTATATAAAAATTAAATTCATGAATTATCACATTAGCACATCTCAATACCGCTACACCGCCCACCGCCCAACTTTTACTGTTTACTGACTGTTCATGTTACATGTTTGGCATACAATTGTTCTTAAACTGCTGTTAACTTTTACACAGTTGATATAAAATATTTTACTACAGTATTTGGTTCAATTTTTTCTAGATTTTCCTCCTTTAAAATTGGGTGCGTATTATATGGCGAAAAATACGGTATGTGGGGATAATTACTGGTAATAATGGTTTTTCGTAAGTAAGGACACTGGTTATTATATTATTATAATATTAGGACGGAGCCTCCAAACGATGAACGTTCTTTCACCTGGCGTTGACCTCGGCCCCGTGCCGCAGGAGCTGGCGGAGGATGTGGGCGTCGCCCTCGCGGGCAGCGGTGAGCACGGGCGAGCTGTTGTTGAGGCCGCTGGCGTCAGGGTCGGCGCCCGCGCGGAGGAGCGCTAGCACGCAGCTCAGGTAGCGCCCGCACACCGCCGTGAAGAGCGGCGTCTGAGCCTTCACGTCCAGCCGCTCCACCTCCGCCCCGTGAGCCAGCAGCATCTGCAGGCATCTCAGGTGACCTGCCGGGCACAAGGGGCGTGGTCAGGCAAAAAAACGCAATTGTGTGGAAAAAATTGGCAAAGGGGGCGTGGTCAGGCAAAAAAAACGCAATTGTGTGGAAACTACTGGTGAGGGGGGCGTGGTCAGGCAAAAAAAAACGCAATTGTTTGGAAACTATTGGTTCAACCCCAAAAAAACGCAAGTGTGTGAAAAACATCAGGCATGCATCCACATATCCACCTATCTATCTATCTATCTATCTATCTATCTATCTATCTATCTATCTATCTATCTATCTATCTATCTATCTATTAGTGTTGTCGCAATACTACAAATTTCAACTTTGACGTCAGTCTTAAGGACATTCTAGGCCTTCTAATTTGTGCCTAAATAATTTTTTTCGTAAGTGATATTGAAGCGTACTATGTGATCATGTACAGATATATAAGATAAGGTTATCTTTAATCAGTTTGGGGGTGTATGTGTTGTGTGTAAAATAAAAGACAGGGTTAATTACGAACCAACTAGCATGTTTGTTTAATTTTAATGAATAAATAATAGTTTAAGCAAAAAAATCGATAAGAAAATAACGCTGCTCCTTTACCTTTGGAGGCGGCCATGCGTAGCGGGGAACACGGGATGCCCCAACCGCTCTGCTGGTTGATGCACTTCCTGTAACGTTCCTTCTGAAGCAGCTCGGCCAGAAGAAGATGATCATCATCCGCCACCGCTCGGTTCAGCTCCAAACTCTCTGCTGCAGATTCATCCTCCTCCACCGGCCGCAGCCGCAGCATTAACCACTCCTGATGCGGAGAAAGGACGCAAATCAGCTGGTTGTGGGTTTGAGTCTCAGAAAAGGAGTCAAGTAGTTCGAAAGTAACATGAAAAAGCCACTTCAACGGCCCTTGCGTTTGATATTGGGTTACCACTTTTAAAATAAAAAAAAAACAAGGGACGTATACGGCGGGGGGCGGGGCAAATGGGTGGGCGTGGCAGATGGGGCGGGGCGATAACGACATCATTGTTAAGTATGTTTTCAGGCAAGTATGAACACCGAAACATGAAAATAAGCTCAAGTCGTATTTTATTGGCTGGCGAAAATATTTGTAATTTTTTTTTCAGTAACAACTATCCACACATGGAAACAGCACATACATAAAATAGCTACAAGCATTAGCTAGTAAAGTTTTTACATAAAGTATTTCAAGAGATTTCAATCTAAACGAAACTCGCGTCGGAGAATATGTTGCAACTTGTTTACAAAAACAGATTGTTTACAAACAGCTTCGGTAACGTTAACCCTTTCAAGCCACCGCACCGTTAGTCAATGCAGAGCTCAACTTATTGGATTAACGCGGCTCTTTTCGCTAATTAACAACACTGAACTGTATTTTCACCAACCTACACCGCTGTTTTAAAGAGTTTATTATCTGTCAATTTATTTATCAAACCGGAAAACGTAGTCACGAAGTTTATTTTCGTTAGCTTCACTTGCGTTAGCACTAGCTCGCTTAGCAACGAGTTCAGCATATCCCGAAACCAACATTCCACACGATTTGTTTATGCCGTTAGCATACATTGAAAACAATCCTGATATAATGAGGAAATAATTCGCATTACCTTTATTATTGTACGAAAGATACTGTGTTTGCATTCGGACATGAGCATTTTCTGATTAGACAAAGCATGTCCGTCGTTTTTCTGAAACACGACCGATTAAAGGTAATAAAATAACACAACGCTAATAAAATGAACGATATTTATGAGTGTTTTTTGGCAAGGACACTCACCTAATAAGGCAACCGCGGAGCAGCAACAACAAGCGGCGGAAGAGGACGTTCTGCCGGCGGCCAGAGGCGGCGCTGTTTGCCCACGTCCAAAATTAACAACTCGATAATATAATACATAATAATAATAATAATAATTGAACCTTTATTAGTCCCTCAGTGGGGAAATTTTTTCTCTGCATATATGTACGTATTGTAGTATGGATTATATGTGTATACATGTGCATGCATATAATTTTGTATAATTGTAATTTATGTTTTATCTATCCTGATCTATCTGTCTTTCTTTCATTCTATTCATTCATCCATCCATCTTTGACAACTCGAATGAAAAATGGTGCAAAGAGACTGATACAAAAGTAGTAAAAATCACATTTATTAGGCGTGATAAAGTAAGTGATAAGGTAGTGCAGTGACAGCGACGACTGATTTGAAACACATCATAACAGCGTGAAACAGTGCATGTGATGTAAACCCTTTTGGATAAACAAAGAAATATTTTTCAGTATTGCTTGATATATAGGCAATAAAAAATAATCATAAAGCAGTTTGCAGTACTAGAATATTTCACCGATACAAAACAAATAAAAGTTCATATAAAAATAGAAATATAAATTGCTATATGTCTGCAAAATCTAGGTAAAAAAATGCTTTGGTTTCTAAAACAGGTTGTGGAAAAAAAAAAGAAAAAAAAAAAACCCAGAGTCGACAAACAGATCTAATCTCTCGGCGCTTCAACTTAGTGGCTTTTCAAACTGCTTTTCCATTTCGGGCTCACGAGGACGATCTTAATAAAAGCCAATCAAACTTGATCTTAACGGAGTAAAAAAAAATGGCATAAAAACACACGACAACCGACCAACCTGCTTGTAACTGGCGAGTTGCCAAAGGCCGGTTCCCTTTTTATTTTCCCAGCATATCGAAGAAAAAAAAATGCATTTCAACACTGTGGACATTTGTTCTCGGGGGGCTTCAGTCAAACCGTCTGTTCCGTTTCTATGGCGACTCGGGGGGATTCGTTTCCACAGAAACAGGTTTGTCCTCGCTAAAGGTCATCTCGTGCTAGTAGCAGGCCCCGCCCCCTCCAGAGTCAGACACGCCTCCTCTGCGGTCTCATCCATCAAGCCAGAGCAGCTTCCGTTGGATTGGACGTGCTCTACAGGTGCGCTGATTGGTCGGGACGGAGCGGGCAGAACTCCGTCGGCCACGGCCAGTCGCTGTGAATCAGGGGGGCGTGTCAAGTCCAGCCGAGTTCTAACATTCTGTCCTACACGTGAGGATTTCCTACATTGTGCACGTGCGATATACTATTACGTCATGTTCTGGCCACATCGGGAAGTAAAAACGGATAGTTATATCTCTCTTAACAGTGGTAATTAGACAATCATAGTACCGGTAAAATAAAATAAATATAAAGAAAAAAATTTGGGGAAGTTCAAACATTTTCAACGAATGTTCACAAAGTGCATGACTGTAAAGATAATTCCTGCTCAGAGTGTAGTTTTAATATTCAGGAATTTTATCTAGAAAAACCACGTGTATAAAAGCTGATTAGTAGTTCGACGTGCTCGCTTAATGTGAAGTCAGGAAACCTTGCGTATAATTAATCTGAATTGTTATAAAATAAGTACAATACCATGTATACATATTCATATATGTAGGAATGCACTCGCTTAAAGGATATTAAAAGAATAATTAAAAAGTGTATGTATTTTTAGCGATGTAGGGAATCCTGATGTGTAGGATAGATTATTAGAACAGCGGCGCACTTACTCTCTGTAGGTCACTCATGGTCTGCTCTCGGGCCGCTTGCTTCTCGCTGAGGGACAGCAGCTGCTCCAGGACGCACTGTTTGGGCTGCATGCCCGCGTCATAGTGGTTATACATCCCACACCAGAACCTGCACAGACGTTACAAAAAGTAACATATCACAATTAGTGCGGTCAAACCAATCCATTTTTTTAACTAGTTAATCGCACTTCCCTGACCAAATTAATCGCGATTAAATGATTGAAGCTTGTAATGCTGTATATTGAGGTGTAATGTGTGAATTAATGTAAACTCAACACTAAATAAACACTCGTTTAAATAGTGTAAAATAGGTTTGTATCATTTTTGTTCAATTTGCAACGTATTGTCTTTTACCCTTATTGTCTTATACCCTTTGTTCAAGATAAAACACACACACAAAAAGTTTCAATTTTGGTCTTACATTGAAGTGTTAATTGAAAACATCAATTGAAAGTTTGAAGTGCATATTCTAAGAAGGTTACACTCTTAATAAAAACAGGACGTTGTGTTTTTTTGTAAAAAAAAAAAAGGAATATTAATAAAACTAAAGCGTGAAGCGTGTTCTGCCTAATCTTTGTCAGCTGAAAACGAACTGTAACTTAATAAATACTTACTAGAACTTAGAATGTCTGTTTTTAAAAATAAGTAAATACAGTGTTGTCTGTTCATCTAATCTGTAAGAATCTAAAGCTTCGACTTTTTGACCAGAGCAAGTTATTGTGTTGCTCCTGAGAAGGGAAAAGTAAGTCAGTGTCACTTAAACACTTTGCGCCTAAGTGACAACACCTGAACTCAATGACTGTGATGACTGAGAAGTCTAAGGTAATAAATCGCGTATATAGATTAATTTTCAATGGTTGACTTTTTTTTTTAAATGTGACGTTACCTGCTTAAAGCCTGATTTTGAAAATTCATAATGATTTTACGAATATTATTTCAAGAAAATTATTAATCATTTTAATAATTTAAGTTTGTTTTAGAACCACACACACACACACACATTGTGTACTTGTTTGAACAACTTTGAAGATCTTTTTGAGGATCAAGATGTAATTTTAAGGCAGAGGTTATAACCGAGTGTGTGTTAAGGTTGGAGTAAAGGGGGTGTGTGGGGGGTATTTTGATGTTTCGGGTTACAGTAAGCAGTGGAGAACGTATTGTTTCGCATGTAAGTCAATTGTGGGGCCCCGCTATGATATAAATGCATGTGTGTGTGTGTGTGTGTGTGTGTGTGTGTGTGTGTACTTGAAATGCAGAGGTAGCGTGCTGGGTTTCAGGACTGGGTTCTTCAAAGAGCGGCGATACAACGGGTTCAGATACTGATGCTGGTTCTCCAGAAGATGCGGCCACAAGGAGAACGTCTTTTCCTGCAGCCT
The DNA here is from genome assembly GCA_028031935.1 of Paedocypris micromegethes. Taxonomy (NCBI): domain Eukaryota; kingdom Metazoa; phylum Chordata; class Actinopteri; order Cypriniformes; genus Paedocypris; species Paedocypris micromegethes. The sequence goes on from CM051493.1 coordinate 9,410,930, forward strand.
ACACACACACACACACACACACGCACACACACAGTTAGCGCGAAGCTTCATCTCTACACACACTGTTAGCGCCAAGCACCTCATCTCCAGACGTTCCTTCTGACAGTTGCCCAGGAAGTTGCCGTACTGGCAGGCGTAGACGTGGTGGTGGATTTGGATGAGGAGGCGTTCGTTGAACTGGAAGACGCAGGGGAACTGCTGGGACAGCTGCCACACACACTCCAGGAACTGGGTGAAGACCGGAGACACTTCCTTCGGGTCCGTGTCCAGGTGGCCACATCTGGAAGACACAAATGTACCGGGAACCAATGACAATGTAACACTGGTTTGGAGAAGATGGGATAACGTTGCAATAATCTGGAGAAAAAAAATTAAATAATCACAGTGTAATTCATCACAGAAACGTTTCAATCTGCAAAAAAAATTGTACAAATTAAATATTGATTTATAATAAAATCCGATATACAGTGGCACCCCGATTACCAATATTTTAATCATTCATTGAATTTTTTTGCCTGAATTTGCGTAGTCATGGCACAGATTAGACGGCTTACATGTAAAATGCGGCTCAGCTGAGGAACTTTTCGGCACGGATATGTTTCTTAAATACCACTGTATATGTGCATGTTTACGATTTTTTATAGAAATAAAAATAGTTTGACAGTCGTTTTCACCTGTGACTGAATTTGTGACCAAACGAAATCCACTCCTTTTCAATTAAAACCTAAAAAGCCACAAGGAAACAAAGACAAAAACAACAAGAGGATTAAAACAGGATCAAATGGTGGGAAAAGAGACAAATTAACAAATAAAACAACAAAAAGACAGAAGAACAGGGTCAGTATCAGCCGAATAACAGACATTGTCACTCATAATAATCGTATGTATACGTATGTACACCACCGTTCAAAAGTTTGTGGTCACTTTGAAATTTATTTGTGAAAGAAAAGCATTGTTTTTGTCAATGAGAATAATTATAAACTAATCAGAAATACACTCAATACATGTATACACTGGTTTTTGTATAGTGTATAGTGTATAGATGCCCATTTCCAGTAACAGTCACTGCAGTGTTTTAATGCTACAATGTGCTTGCTAATTGTGTCAGAAGGATAATGGATGATTGTAAAAGCCTTGTTTGATCATGTCAGCACTGCTGGAAACTGTTTATCTGGTTAAAGAAGCTGTAAAACTGACCTTCCTGTGAGCAGCTTGAGAATCTGGAGCATCACATTTGTGGCTCAATCAAACGCTCACAATGGCCAGAAATGAAGAACTCACATGAAACTCGACAGTCTATCCTTGTTCTCAGAAAATAAAGTGTGACTTTTCATGAAACACACAAAATTATCTCAGTGACCTCAAAGTTTTGAACGGGTGTGTATGTCAAAACTTTTTCTTTTCGTTTCATAAAACCTCTAATGTCCGTGTGATTGAGCAGCAAGCGCTTTAGGAGTGACTGAGGCGTGTCGTTACCATCAGTCCTTTAATGGTTCTGTAGTACGGGTCCAGCAGAACCGAGGCCAGAGAGCAGACCTGAGCGGTTCTGTCCCAGCCATCAGAGCAGTGAACCAGCACACTCGCCTTCTCCTCGCTCACCACCTGACACACACACACACACACACACACACACACACGAGTCAACAACGCCTCAAGAGAGGTTTGTGTGTAAAGTGAAGAGTAGGAAGATGCAAAGTATACAAAGAATGAAAAAAAACACACAAAAAATAACAAAAATAGTGTAAAGGGGGGGGTGGTGCAAATGATAAACAAACGAAAAAGAAATCAAAGACAAATTATAGGATAAATAATACAAAAGATAAACAAAAAAACAAATATATTTTGTGAATTAGAATAAGCAGTCTGTTCCTGTTTTTTGGTAAATTATGTCATGTCAAACCGTTCGTGGCATGTAGTGTTTACTTGTGAGTTTTGAGCAAACAATAAAATTGAAAACATTTAAATTGAAAATGTAAAAAAAAAAAAAAAATTTTATTCCTTTCTAAAGGAACACAAAAAAGTGATAAAAAAGCAAGGAAACAGAAGAAAAGCAGGAAAAGGAAGAGGTGTAAAAAAAAAAAAAAAAAAAAAAAAAAGAAATAAAAGCAGAAAGTAAATAAAGAGAAAGAAAGACAGAGCGAGGGAGCGGTGAGAGGTCAGTGGGTCAGGACCTTGGCCAGGAACACTCCAGCATCCATCACGGTTTTGATGTGCCTCAGCCAGCCGGAGTTCTCCAGGCCTGTCAGATAGTCACTCATGGAAGCGCCCTTCATAGTGCACACTACACACACACACACACACACACACACACACACTCAGTCACAGGCACGTGCTCCCCGTCAGAGAGCCGTCTCACCCTCCAGCAGCTTCTGCAGGCTGCTTCTCATCACGTGGATGTTTTCAATCCCCTGGAACTGGAAGCGGATGTTGGAGTAGTTGTCCTCGTTCTCGTAGCCTTTCCCGGCGGCGCGGTTAGCCATGGCGTTCAGCTGCGGAGACGAGGCGCACGGGGGTTATTTTTACGTAATGCAGTGGAAGGGTCAAGGTTTATTGTCTTTGCTCTGTGGAAAAACTCCAAAGGAATGTGAAGTTTCTCCAGCTACAGAGGTGCAACAGGTGAAGACACACACACACACACACACACACTGAGGATGCAGGTGATATGTGTGTCATGTCAAGAGTGAGTTAATTTAAATTGTACTACTAACCCTGCTATTATGTTTTGGTCAATTTGACCCGTTTTAAAGTTTAAAAAGATTTTTTTTAAATACTTACGCATTTAAGTACTTCAAATACTTAAGTATTTTTTCACTTTGAAACTTCTCCTGCTTGGCTTGTTTGATGTATACAGTACATCATGTAAAAAAAATCAACGATTCAGTTCACATATTTGTAACACCATGCTACATGTTTTTAGTACAAAGATACTGTTTGGGTCAAATTGAATCGTTTTATAAGTTTAAAAATATTTGAAAAATAATTTTTCACTGTAAAACTTCTCCTACTTGGCTTATTTGATGTTCACACCATATTAAAAATATAATGATTCAGTCCACATATTTAACACCACACTACATGTTTATAGTACAAGATACTGTTCAGGTCAAATGGACTCGTTTTAAAAGTAATTTATTTCATTAAATGGATCCGTTTGAGACTTCCTTTACATCTGGCAAATCTCTGCTTTATTAAACTTTATTAATATTGTACTTTAAATTTTTAACATTTCTCTGACGTGAGAAGATAAATATATCCATCACGGCATTGAGAGTCGCTGTATTTATGTTGCCAGATTAAAACAAACGTTTACGGGGAGTTCCATTCTGGACCTGCCCCCTGTGCAGAGAAAGGTCAAGGTCAAAGGTCGCACCTTAGGCCGCGTGTCCACTACATATATAAATGCGCAGTTGGGGTTGGCCTGGCTAATGGCCTGAAGCATCTGTTCGTCTTCCATGCAGCGGGACGTCAGGCCGGATAATGGCTGACTGCAGCGGCAGATCGCAGCCTGAAACGCAGCAAAACAACAGAATTCATTCGTTTCAAGCAGCTTTCCGTCTTTATGTTTCACAAAGAGCTGTACAATTACTTCTTACTTAAGCCATATTGCATAATACAAGAAATATTATAAAAAGAGGTAAAGAAAAGATGATTCAATACAGTAAACTGAATTATATTTTTTTAATTGGCCAACTAGATTTACTGTTAAAGTACTTTAAGTTTTTTACTGTTACCGATAAAAAATATTTTTACTGCGTTACCGCTAAAGTACTTAAAAAATGTTTACTGTTAGAGTTAAAAAACTTTTTTACTGTGTTACCATTAAAAAACTTTTTTACTGTGGGACCGTTCAAGTACTTTTACTTTTTTACTGTGTTACATTAAAAACTTTTTTTACTGTGCTACCGTTAAAGTACTTATACATTTTTACTGTGTTACCGTTAAAAAACTTTTTTACTGTGTTACCAATAAAGTACTTTTACGTTTTTACTGTGTTACCGTTAAATAACAGTCAAACAGTGGCTTTGTTTATGAATGAAAATGAAAATCATTTTTACTGCATATTTCAGTGTACAATTGTCAATTATGTTTCAGTGTATAATTGTCAATTATACTTAAGTGTATGTTTGTCAATTTTATAATTGTGTTTTACAGTAACTACATGAAAAAATGTGTTTTTTTTTTCTAAATGTGACTTAATGAAAGAAAAAAAATTTTGAAACCCAAATATATGAAAAATCTTAATAATAATAATAACTAGTGTTTTTTTAAATGAGAAATGTAAAGTTTATACCAGCTAAGCTTTACCTGTGTGTCCTTGTGGTAGTACGACAGAGCAGGAAGTCGCCCTCGGCTTCTAAACTTGGCGCTGCCGGTGACGGTGGCAGCACTGGCACTTTTGGGCAGAACTATGACGGATGAGTAAGTGCTACAGATCTGAAACCGTAAAATAATTGATGAATTAAGGGATGAGCGGAAACACATGACTTCAACATTTCCAAATTATCCCATATCTCATTATCTCATATATTCATCTTAAGAGTTTATTTCATCACAGATCTAGTGATGGTAATTTAGTGGCAACAGAATAATCCTTTAGAAGTTACATGTCAGAAATTGTGAGTGTTTATGTACCTCATAGTCGGCATTAAGGCGGCTGATCTCCCAGCTTTCGTTGGGCAGACCCATCCTGCTGAAGTCGTGCTCCACGTCGATGAGTCTCCAGCCCTGCTTCCTCTCCTCTTCGCTTTGGTTCGGGTTATAGATGAAGGCATAAAGTTCGTCTTCTGTGACTACATATACAACATACAACATAGTTATTAAAAAATCTTAGTCTAGGCTCAGTTGATTTCAAACAAAATATTTTTACACTCAACTGAATACCGTAGGATTATCTATATGCTACACATTACAATTACTGAATTTAGTTATTGAACTTTAAAGACAAGACACGGACAAATAAGTACTATCGTAGTGTTGTCACAATACAAAAAACTAGGAAGAAATGCTGCAACATTGTTAGGGCCAACACAAAACAAGCCTGGAACATGAAAATGTGTCAAAATGAAGAATGAAGACAATAAAGTGCCAAAATAAATAAACTGACACAATCTTGTAGATTTTCTAGAAAAGAAAATGTCGTAGACGTTTTGCTTTCATCTCTGCTGTACAGATTATCAAAGACATACAATTTATCAGCAGTGAATATTGCGACATGTGTCCTAGCCTCTAAGTTATCACACATTTTT
>CM051493.1:9421194-9433488 GCA_028031935.1 Paedocypris micromegethes
CCTGCAGGGTGGGCTGAGCAGATTACCTAATTGCAGGGCCGGACCCCCGCGGCTCGACTCATTGTCACTGTAATAACCCCCAAACCCTTCAGGCCCTGTTATCTGATAGCAGGCAGACTAATGAAGAACATTACCATACAGCCCCACTCCAGACTAATACACACACACACACACACACACTGGCAGTTTTCACAACGGTGTTTTTATTTATTTTTTTAGTGACCTCCATCTACGACGTTGCTCAGTGGCTGTGATTGGTTCCACGTCCCTGTAACCCCGAAAGAGAAAGGAATAGTATAGAATAGAATAGAATAGAATAGAATAGAATTGAATAGAATAGAATAGAATAGAATAGAATAGAATTGAATAGAATAGAATTGAATTGAATTGAATTGAATTGAATTGAATTGAATTGAATTGAATTGAATAGAAAATAATTTAATTGAATGGAATAGAATATGATGCCTAAAGAAATGCCTTTATTATCATTGCGACACATGGTTACAATGAAATTAGGGACACTACTCCGTTTGGTGCAACAGAAGGAAAAATACACACAATAAAAATGTAAGAAAATGTGCATTGTGTAAGATAAAATATAAATTATAAATCTAGTATAAAGTATATAAAATATATGTAATTTGTATAGATAAAATATAAAATTAGAGCAAAAAATGTGCTCCAAACGTATTCAATAAAACAAATAATATGTTTCCAATAGACATTAACAGTAAACAATAAAGTAACGTATAGAGTAAATGATAAACAGAGTAAAATATGAATAATACAGGAAAGCAAACATTACACCGTTTTTGCACAGAGGGAATAAAGTGACTGTGCCAGTGGTGTTTTCCACAAAAAAGGCAGAGGAGAATAGATGGATTGGCATCGGTCACTTTTGAGTGTGATTTTGCTACATTTTGTAAGGCCATTACGTGGGATATTAAAGTTTATATTTGTAAAGTTTTTGCATGGGGTTTTGTGAAGCTTTAGATGTTGTAAAAGAATTGTCTAAACTTTTTGGTTTTGCCAGCATTCCATCAAGATTATTAGAGTTTGTAAAGTCTTTTTGGATAATGTGCATGTGTGCATTTTATAAAGGTTTTGTTTTGTAAAGTTGTATATAACAGTTTTTAAAGTTTTACACTTTGTAAAGATTCCATAAAGTCTCTGTGGAATTTTATCATTTAGATTTGTGCAGGTTTAAGAAGCCTGGAATTTCTCGTCAGACGAGAAAGTCGACCAAATTCAAACGGATGGAGAACTTTGTCAAAACTATGAATTCATCTGAATCGTTATTTTTAAACGTTTTTAAACATCATAAAACTGGAGTGACGGATTCATTTTTCTCATACCTGCACACGCAGTGGAAACGTTCCCAGGTTTGAACATGTTTAGATGTTTGTCTGCTTTACTTTACATAATTGTGCACGGCAAAGTGTGTGTGTGTGTGTGTGTGTGTGTGTGTGTGTGTGTGAGATGCCGTTCAGTTCACTCGTCTCCATGAGAGGAAACACATGTAATATCTGTTCGGGTTTTTAAACTATTATGTAATTATGTAACATATTCTCATAGCTTTTTCTGCCTGGCTGTGCTTGCAACACTCAGGTCAGGGGTTTGATTTATAGAGAAATGCGGTTTAAACCGGTGTGGAGTAGCTTTGTCTCCTTTTCTCTGGCTTTCTCTCTCTTTGAGCGTTTACACTTATGTTTTGTGTCATATGTTGTATATTTAAGATCCTATTATTTATGTGTGTGTGTGGTGTGGTGTGTGTGTGTGTGTGTGTGTAGTTTAGTTGTAGATGTGTAAAATTGTGTTTAAGGTGGGTTGTTGTGTGTGGTGTGTGTGTGTGTGTGTGTGTGCGTACGGTATGTTTAAGATGTTTTGTGTTGTGTGTGTGTGGTGTGTGTGTGTGTGTGTGTTGGTGTGGTTAGTTTAGTAGTAGATGTGTAGAATTGTGGGTTGTGTTGTGTACGGTATGTTTAAGACTTGTGTGTGTGGTTTGTGTGTAGTTTGAGTAGATGTGTATAATTGTGTATGAATTTGTACGGTAGTTTAAGACTTGTGTGTGTGTGTTTGTGGTAGTTTAGTTGTACATGTGTAGAAATATGTACTGTAGTGTTTAAGACGTGGTGTGGTTGTGTTTTGTGTTTGTTTTAGTTGTTAGATGTGTAGAAATTATGTACGGTATGTTTAGAGTTGTGTGCGTGTGTGGGTGTGTGTTGTGTTAGTGTTTGTAGATGTGTAGAATGATGTACGTATGTGTAAGACTTGTGTCTCTCTGTGTCAGTGTGTGTGTGTGTGTGTGTGTGTGTGTGTTAGTTTAGTTGTAGATGTGTAGAATTATGTACGGTATGTTTAGCTTTATAAATGTGTGTGTGTGCGTGTGTGTGTTACATTAATAATAAATGCTCATACTTGTGTGTTTAAAATTCTGTGCAGATGTATGACGTTTCAATGTGTGTTTGTTTAAGACAATGTGTGTGACTTTATTATGTGTGTGTGTCCTCAAGCAGTAGAGCCAGTGTTCGCAACACAAGGGTCATGGGTTCGAGTCTGAAGTGGATCCGAAGTTTCACCGCAAATTCCGTAAGTGTAGTGTAATCTGGAGCCCGACCGCTTCCGGTTAATGAGGTGTTGCCGCGGACCTTTAATTTTACTTTTTACTTTGTACTTTTACTTTTACCTTACTTTACGCTACTTTACAGTCATTTGGCAGACGCTTTTATCCAAAGTGACTTACAAAAAGAGGAGCAAGTGAAGCAATGTGTCTACAGTAGATGTCAATACAGACTGTATAAGGAAACGTACTAGACAGAACAGCAGGACAGTCAACAACAACAGTGAACACAAGACAAAGGATTTTTTATTTTATCTTTTTTTTAACTTTATTTATTTAAATCAGTGTTAAGGTGCTGGTGAAAGAGCTCAGTTTTTAGTGCTTTTTTTGAAACATTGAGAAGGTTTGCAGACTTTCTTAGAGGAATGGGTCAATGAGTGGACCTCCATCCCCCCGCTCCACCTCCAGGAGACGGGCTCCGTTGACCTGATGCTAATGGTCAGTCCGCAGACAATGGCAATTTAGCGTCTTTTGTGAGCGCACTAATCTCTGTTAATAGCGACACATTCACTGACCTTCTCCACAAGCTGAGGAACTTCTTCATTCATTCTTCAGTACTTATGTCCTGGAACGTAAATACAACTATGTCAGACGTGTGTTATTTTCAGAATGTGTGTGTGTGTGTGTTTGAGGTTCAGTGTGTTTATATGAGGTATTTGTGCATTTAAAATTCAGTTATTATTTGTGTGTTTAAGATTCAGTGCAGATTTGTAGTGCTATGTGTGTGTTTGTTTAAGACTTTGTAATGTGTCTTTGTTATGTGTGTGTGTGTGTGTGTGTGTGTGTGTGTGTGTGTGTGTGTGTGTGTGTGTGTGTGTGTGTGTGTGTGTGTGTGTGTGTCTTTAGGTTTGCGTGTGTGTTCAGTTTTACAAATATGTGTGTGTGGTTAAGTTTCATTGTAGATGTGTAGAATTATGTATGTGTAAGACTTGATGTAAATGTGTAGCATTGTGTGTGTGTCTTTAGGTTTGCATGTATGTTTAGTTTTACAAATATGTGTGTGTTTGGTTAAAATTCATTGTGTTTATATAAAGTATTACTTGTTTGTGTGTTTGTAATTCAGTTCATATCAAATTCAGTTCAGATGTATTATGTGTGTGTGTGTGTGTGTGTGTGTGTGTGTGTGTGTGTGTGTGTGTGTGTGTGTGTGTGTTTTAGTTTGGTTGTAGATGTGTAGAATTGTGTATGTTTTAGACTTGATGTGCATCATGTATAGTATTATTTGTGTGTCTGTGTGTCTTTAATTTAGTGTGTATGTTTAGTTTTACAAATATGTGTGTGTGGTTAAGATTCATTGTGTTTATACAAAGTATTAAGTGTTTAAAGTTTGGTCCATGTTTGTGTGTTTAAGGTTCAGGGCAGATGTGTGTGTGTGTGTGTGTGTGTGTGTGTGTGTGTGTTTAAGACCCTATTATAACTATGTGTGTGTGTGTGTGTGTGTCTGTGTGTTGCGTCACAACATTTCCAAAAAGTAGCAAAGAAAGTTCTTGCTTTTACCTGACGTGTATGTTTAGATGCACAGATAGTGAATTGACCTCCCCGTCTCAGAGTGAGTAAACAGAGACAGACCAGCGAGTGTGTGACCTTTGACCTCTCTCTCACACACACACACACACACACACACACACAGCAACAAAAGGCTCCGTCAGTCTCCAGACATGAATAGACATGCTATTTGTACGTCTTAGCTGACTCCTGGCAAGTAGTTCAGCACACGGTGAACATATCACACACACTTTAGTAAACTCTTGGCCATAACCTCTGTGGACCTTCACAGTCTTTACAATCAGACGTGGAGATCAGATTCCACCGATGACGCCATCACGCCGAGTTGATTAGCGCTAGTCGAGGCCCGTATAAAGCAATTAGCAGCGCAAACAAACACACAATCAACCTCCAAATCCACCCAAACTTAAAATGCAGATGAGCTGATAACAGGCCCGACGTGAGGGGCGGGGCTAATGCACGTGCGCGCCAGGGGGGCGGAGTCAGCGCTCCCAGAGAGCAGATAAATAACGGTCGCTCACTCGGAAGAAGAGGAGAGTTTTTTTGCTGATCATTTCACTTGCTGACCGGGAGGATGTCTGCGCCCGTCTCGTGCGCGCTGGTTGTGTTGGCGTCCGCACTTGTGCCGGTGTGTCTGGCGGCCTCGGGGGAATATTGTCACGGATGGAGCGACTCGTTTAACACCTGGCACCGGGGCTTCCAGTGTCCCGAGCGGTTCGACGGCGAGGACGCGCGCTACTGCTGCGGGACGTGCGCGCTCCGGTACTGCTGCACGTACGCGGAGGCGCGCCTGGACCAGAGCACCTGTGACGCGGAACCGGGGTCCGACAAGACCGGCGACGTGAGGAGAGTCACGGAGAGCGGTGAGGAAAAGCTTAGCGGTGTTTATTTATTACTCCCACAAGTCATTTGTTTAGTTTTTTATCCATGTGATTTATTGAGTAAAAGTCACAGGTAGCCAATCGGAAAACCTCTGCGAGTATTAGAAGAAGAAGAAATTTGTTCCAACAATGAGAAATTTACATTTTGCAGCAGCCACAATGTTGAACGATAAATAAATGTAAAGAAAATGAATGGAAAAATATTACACATTGTTGATATACAAATTAGATACGAGTGAAATTTAAAAAAATGAATGAAAAATAAATAAATAAACAAAACGTAAATATATATATATATATTTGCATTTTAAGACTTGAAGTACTGTATTGTCAATTTATTGGCCGCCAATTATTTCTGTGCTGCCTTTAATTGAAGCAAAACAAATGACGAAAACGAATTTCTGTATTTTTTTCTGTAGTTTGAGCCCATAATATATGCACACTGTACACTTATAACTACCGTATAACGAATTTACTTTGATAACTTTGATTGCAGGAAAAAAAATTGAGTTTTTTCTTTTCTCAATGAAGAAAATTTTCTTTACAGCCAATGCTGAAATATTATACAAAAATGTATTCACTGTAGTTTGATCAGACCACACAGTCAAACATATTCACACCCCATTGAAATATTTATTTGCCAGATATTTGTCTAAATATGGTCATTTTGTTTTCCTTTCTTTGGATTCAATTTCGTTTTAGAATTAATTTTCTCAAGAATATAAAAATACCTCTCTTAGTAGACACAGGGCCATTGTTTTACACCTAATATTATGTATAACAATAAATTAATCTAAATTAGGATAAAAATGCAGTGATTAGACTCAGAATCAGAAACTTTATTGGAATTTAAGTTTGGTCTGACCCCGTCTTTTCCCTCTTTGACATATATCAGCATCAATATATAAATACAAGGAGAAAAAAAATTAAACATTTTAAAACTGTCGTCCGCAGTGCCAACCTACCTCCCGTTTGTGATCGTGGTGAGCGCGTTCCTGTCCTTCGTGCTGGTGGGAGCCGTGGTGTCCATCTGCTGCTGCCAGTGTGTGAAGCCCAAGACCAGTGCAAACGGGCCCTCGGTGGCACAGACCAGCCTGCTGGAGTCGGGCGGACCCTCCACCCCGTCCCACACCTCCACCTCAGGCTCCACGACCAACGCTCGCCCTCCTCCGTCCGAGCTGAGCGTCAACCTGTACGGTCAGATGGCGTCTCAGTCCCAGCCGTACGTTCCTCCGCTCCAACAGGGGGCGCCACAGTTCTACCAGCCCTTCGTGAACTACGCCCTCCCCCCGGAGCGGACCCTGCTGATGGCCCCGGGCTTCCTGGACGGTCGCTCGGCCTACGGTCAGATGTTTCCTCAAGCGCCCATGCACACGGAGCCCATCTACCCGCCCGTCACCCTCTGACCGCCGTCCCGTCCCGACTCGCTGCTTCTCATAGGAGTGTTGATGCATGTAATGATTGATTGCAATCGCCGTTTGTCATGTTATTTATATCAGAATACTTTTATTTTCTTAGCCGGAGTTTTCACGCGCCGGGGAATATCAATTATTGCCACATTTTCGAGAAAACACAAGTTGAGAGTCGCATTGCAAAGTGTTGTAAATGTTGAATATCTCTCTGCAGTGTGTTGGAAAACATTTTCTAAATATTTATGGAGAAAAAAAATAAAAAGCAAAAGTGTATTTTTAACTGCTTTTAAATGTGGACATTTTTTATGGCAGTTTTTTCTTTGGCATTAATGATAATTCTCTCTTTTGGTTTGTTCCAGTGTTTCTTTTATGGTGTTGTTTAGTTTTTACTAATACACTATTTTCTATTCAGGTAATAGGTCATTTTATTAATATACTGTATTCTAGATTGTTTCTGTTTAAATATGTTCTCATTTCCAATTAAAGTATTTTTAATGCATTTTTAAATTAATTAAATTAAAAAATACATGTAATTAATTACTTTGTATTTTTAAGAAGCAATCAATTGCTTAAAAAAAAATTAAATAGGTAGTTCGGTATTAATAAAGTATACACCTAAAACTAAACATATAAAAAGCAAAGTCAAACCGGCCTAAACATTGGTGTAATGAGCTGGTCAACAGCCTCGTTAGTTGTATTGGCATTAATCTGGGCGCGAGGGCAGTTTCCCTGCGCTTTTGTTGTTCCGCGGCTCTTTGTCATGCCGTTTCTTTACAGTAAAGCTCTCCAGCCGTTACGACCGGGCCGGTTCCGCGCATACGTGAATGTGTGTGTGTGGAAACAGCAGGAGCAGAGCGGACAAAAGAAGCCCCCAGAGCGGGATTAGAACAGGTAGAGAAGGAGGGAGATTAGGCTCTGGATGGCCCATCTGGAGATTAAGCATATGAATAAGAACCTGAAGCCACTGTGGAAGCCAAACCAGTTTCAGGCCGAATCCTGTTACGGAGGAAAACAAACCAACGAGCTTAAAAAACACCCGGAGGAAAGAAACTGCACATTTTCACTTGGTGGGTTTCATCCAAAGAAGTTCATTCTAATTGTCGTGAATGTCTCCTAAGTGGGGCAGATAACAGCTTTATCTCTCTAGAAAACTTATATTTTATCTCTCTACATTTGATGTCTATTTCAACATTATTCAAATACCGTATTACATTTATTTTAGACTTTTAATCATAAAAACAAGCATGATATGATATTTCTACTTTTTATCTCTGTTTTCCACATCTCCAAAAAAATCAAATTTTAGAGGGATTTAATTCAAATTATTAAAAAAAAAAAAAAAGAGTAATTAAACAAAAATAAAAACAGATGCATTAATACATTTAAGTTCAGCAAACATAACAACAGAAGCCAAGTTCTGACGCAAAAAACCCCAAACAAAAAATAGTATAAATCTATAAACTATAAATCACAAGTAAAAAAATGTAAAATGAGTCTTTACTAAGAATTTTGCAATAATTGTACCGAAAAAAAGATTGGGTGGCAATGTCGCCCCCTGTAGGATGAAAAACGCAAGGCGGGAGGAATGTCGAGCACAGACCGCTGACGAGATCGGCGCAAGCGAATGATGAGTGTGATGTCAGAGGTCATTATAGGTCAAGGGTCAAATTCCACACAAACATCCATCCAAAACACGATTGATTGATTCAGGTCACAGAAACTCGCTCTCGCGATCCGGCGTTCATTACAAGACTTCCAAACTTTATTAGTCACAGACTTTAATCACTTAAAAAAAACATATCCCGAACGGATGCAACGTAAACACAACGATTTAGCATGAAAGCGGCAGTTCCTTCAAAGGCCGTTCTAACACACACACACACACACACACACTCGTTTACAGCGCGAAGAAGTGTGCTTTTGAAAAGTTGTACACTCAAATAGTCCGACACAACACAAAGTACAAAGAAAAACACACACCAGCATCATCATCATCATCATCATCGCGACGGCCGAAATGTGTCAGCCCGATTACAAATGTGAATAAAGATGAACCCATTCTACACACTGAGCTAATGCTAAAGCTAATTCAACGAAGAGTAGAAGAAGAAAGCGACGCCGTTCCGACAAGCACAGCAAACACGACAGCGAGGTTTCACACACACACACACACGTCCAGAGGAGAAGCGGCGTCCGTTTGCGAGCATGCGTGTGTGTGTGTGTGTGTGTGTGTGTGCGTTACTCATCTGGCTTCCTCTTGGGCTTTTTGGGATTGCGTGAGCGGCTTTTGGCTTTGCAGAGCGGACAGATGGGAGCGTTGCGGTGGATCTGCTGGTGACAGGAGAGACAGGCCTGCACAACACAACAGGTGGATCAGAAACACACACACACACACACACACACAAACTTTGATATAAGTAGTACAAACTATTCATAAAAATCTGTCTGTCTATCCATCCATCTGTCTATCTATCCATGTGTGTTTACCTATCAATCTATCTATCCATCCATGTGTGTATCAATCTATCCACGTGCATCAATATATTCACGTGTGTCTCTATCTATCTATCCATGTTTATTTATCTATTAATCCATCCATCAGTGTGTGTATCAATCCATCCATGTGTCTCTCTCTATCTGTCTGTCAATGTCTATCTATCCCTCTTTCTATCAGTCTGTCTATCCATCCATGTGTATATATCTATCAATCTATCCATCAATGTGTGTATCAATCTATCCACGTGTATTAATCTATCCATGTCTCTGTCTCTATCTATCTGTCTGTCCGTATGTCTATCTATCTATCTATTTATCTATCTATCTTTCTATTTGTCTGTCTGTCTATCCATTCATCCATCCATTTATCTATCGGCCTGTCCATCCGTGAGTCTGTCAATCCATTCATCCATCTCTCTCTCTCGCTCTCTCTCTCTCTCTCTCTCTCGATCTATATCTCTCTGTCCATCTATATATCCATCCAGCTGTCTGTCAGTAACATGTGTAAGACATCTTCTTTACAGTGAGTGATGTCAGAGATGTGAAGCGTGTCAGAACCTTCATAGGTGGCGGCTGCTGTCGGAACGTGGCTGTCTGTCTGGCGTCTTGTTTCCGCGCGGCCTGGAGCTGCTGGGCAGCCGCCGCCGCCGCCGCAAGGGATTCTGGGATGGGAGGCTCCTGCGGCTCCGTCTGCCACTCGGCCTTCTGCTTCTCAAAGTAGCTGAACGCAGAAGAAGAAGAAGAGCAAACGCCGCGTAAGCAACGGACACACACACACACACTGTTTCTCTTCTTCCTTCCGTCCATCCTATTATCTCTATCTCTTATTCTACCTTCTAGAAAATCAAGTACACAAAGAGTCTGTCGCTCTTCTATCGTTCCGTCTCTCTGTTTATCAGTTTCTCTATTTCACTGTATTTTCACTATCTATCTATCTATCTATCTATCTATCTATCTATCTATCTATCTATCTATCTATCTATCTATCTATCTATCTATCTATCTATCTATCTATCTATCTATCTATCTTATCTCGATCTCTCAGTTTCTCTCCTTTTCTCTGTCTGTCTGTCTGTCTGTCTGTCTATGTATCTATCCATCCATCCAGTCCTGTCCCAGCAGAGACACGTACTCGAGTGAGAGCTTCTCCTCCTCCTGGCTGAGGTCAGGGAGTCTCTGCAGGCCCAGGGTCATCCTCAGCGCGTCCACGTGCTCCTTCAGAGGCTTGTACTCGTCGTGGAGACGTCTGGTGGACTCCAGCAGTTTGTTCAGGTCACTCTCCGACTGCTTGATGGTGTTCTCCATCTGCGGGGTGAAACATCGCCGTAAATCACCCCGGCGGCGGAGCTTCTGACCTGGTAACACGGAGGTGACGGGGCCCGACTAATCACTGTAGCAACCTGAGCGATTGTGCTGGGTTAGATCTCAACATGTGGAGATATAGACTGATGTGCAGAGTGATAGAAAAGAGAGTACAGACAGATATACTGTACAGAGAAATAGAAAGACAGACAGACAGATACACTGTACAGAGTGGTAGAAAGACAAACAGACAGACAGATATACTGTACAGAGAAATAGAAAGACAGACCGATACATTGTACAGAGTGATAGACAGACAGACAGATACACTGTACAGAGTGGTAGAAAGACAGACAGACATACTGTACAGAGAAATAGAAAGACAGACGGACGGATATACTGTACAGAGAAATAGAAAGACAGACGACGGATATACTGTACAGAGTGATAGAAAGACAGACAGATATACTGTACAGAGTGAGAAGACAGACAGACAGATATACTGTACAGAGTGATAGAAAGACAGACAGATATACTGTACAGAGTGAGAGACAGACAGATATACTGTACAGAGTGATAGAAAGACAGACAGATATACTGTACACAGTGAGAGACAGACAGATATACTGTACAGAGTGAGAGACAGACAGATATACTGTACAGAGTGATAGAAAGACAGACAGATATACTGTACAAAGTGATAGAAAGACAGACACATATACTGTACACAGTGAGAGACAGACAGATATACTGTACAGAGTGAGAGACAGACAGATATACTGTACAGAGTGATAGAAAGACAGACAGATATACTGTACAGAGTGAGAGACAGACAGATATACTGTACAGAGTGATAGAAAGACAAACAGATATACTGTACAGAGTGAGAGACAGACAGATATACTTTAAAGAGTGATAGAAAGACAGACAGACACACTGTACAGAGTGGTAGAAAGACAGACAGATACACTGAACAGAGTGATAGACAGACAGACAGACAGACACACTGAACAGAGTGATAGACAGACAGACAGATATAATGTACAGAGAAATAGAAGGACAGACAGAGAGATACATTGTACAGAGTGATATAAACACAGACAGACAGATATATTGTACAGAGTGATAGAAAGACAAACAGATACACTGTACAGAGTGATAGACAGACAGACAGATACACTGTACAGAGAAACAGACAGACAGACAGATGAAACTGAAAGACAAACAGATACAACTGAAAGACAAATATAAAGAGAAATAGACAGACGGATACATCAGAAAGATAGACAGATAAACAGATAGACCAACAAATGTACGTATATGTGTACTGAAAAATAAACTGACAGATAAATATAAAGAGAGATAGACAGACAGAGACTGGGAGACAGACAGAGAGATAGATATGACTGACTGACAGACTGATGGTTGGATATAGATATATCTAATTATATATTTATATATATATATATATATATATATATATATATATATATATATATATATATATATATTACTATATAGTATGATATATGGAGGGGGTAGATAGATAGTTAGACATATAGATAGACCGACAGCCATAAAGATAGATAGATAGATATTGTTATATAATGTAACTTTTACTCACAACATTAATATCAGCATGTATGAGACGTAGTTCCTCCACGTGAGCCATTTTTTCCTGCAGCAGAAGATCCATTTCCTGTTTGTATTCCCTCAGATGCTTCTCCTCCGACTCCAGCGCTTCAAACTCACTCCTCAGACGAGACTTGATCTTCTCCATCTGGATCGTCTTATTCCTGCAGTGACAGACCAACACGCTTCGTTTCTGAGCAAATCAAAGTCACTCAGTTGTAAAACCCACCGGACCGGGATCTGAACCGGGTGGCACGTCCAAATGCCAAGAACACATATGCAAGAACAGAAATGATCAAAAACCCATTCATCCCCTTTGATATGACAAATAAATAACCTTACAAATAACGTGTTTTAATGTAACAATGTGTCAAGGCCTCTATGCAATAAAAAAAACCCGAACTGGTTTAAAATTATTTGTTTACATTTCTGTTTTTTTTTTTTT
>CM051493.1:9435197-9450385 GCA_028031935.1 Paedocypris micromegethes
TGTGTGTGTGTGTGTGTGTGTGTGTGTGTCTCCATTATTCGATTGTTTTTAACGTCCGTGGCGCGAAACAACAGTCGGCTTTGTTGTCGGCGTGGTTACGTAAGTCGCGCATGATTCGGGCACTTTGTTGTGGAGTCGGCGCGGGAAGTGATGCCCACGAGTCACATTTTGCCAACAATCGGCGAGTGCGGCTTGACCGGCAGCGCGCGCACACGCTCATTGTTCAGTCCGGCTGCGAGTCTCGGGCGGTTTTGGCCACTTCTACTAAACTCGGACCTGTTGAGTCGACGCTAACCAGAGCCGAGAAGTTGTCTGCGGAGTGACTGTTAGTAAAATTGTGGTAAAATTCCCCCGAGTTTCAGAAACGAGCTTGTTTTTGGGATTGGTGTGTTTTAGAACATGGCTATCATGTGCTTTTATGCTCTCTAGTTCAGTGTTCTTGAGTCGGGCCTCAGAAATCCAGCAAGGTCAGGATGAGGCTGGAGGTTCTGTGAGCAAACACCATTGTGTTTCTCACGTTGGACCGAGATGATGCTGGCAGGTGGCACTTGTTTATTTCAGCAAATTCCTTTTAAAAAGATGATCTGAGGAGCCATTTCTGGATTCAAATGTAAATATGCTGGTCGCGTAGGGAAAATGACCGAGTTGGTGTGGACGGTTGAAGAAGTTCTGGTGCGGTCTTCACACGGGCCTGAGCTCGGAGCTGCGCCGTGGGCCTCAGATGAGCTTCACGCCGCCACGAGCTCCAGCCAAGAGTCCCACTTGTTGCTATGAAACGAACCAGGATGAACCTGTGTTTGTGTTGGAGTGCGCGGTGGCCTTGCTGATTGTAAGCCTGTGTTGTGGAGGAGGTGAGGAGACGAGAAGAGGAGGGAAAAAAAAAAGAGAAGCTGAACGAGGCAGAAACGAAAGTAGAAGAGCGAGGGAAGACAAGGAGGAACGGTGAGGCGGCGCGTCCGCACTTCTGTTTTGCAGTTTTGCACCATTTATGATTTGTTTTATGGCAGTTCTGTCCGTCACACACAAGCCGATTGTTTACAAAACATGTTTGTGGGCGGAGCCGTGAGCGTCATGAGGTATCAGATGTGGGGCTTTTCCGAGACATGCTAAATATTGACATACTAAAGCGCGACTTTACTCGATGAATGGCGGTTATAGCGTGATCTCCTGCGCTGGCAGACGATGCGGTTCAGTGCCCGGGGGAGCGAGGGATGCTGGAGTCAGCGTCACGACTCACAGCGGCGGCGGCTGTGTCACGCCGGGGAGGAAATTCTTCAACACCGCACATCTGCAGAGAGAGAGAGAGAGGGGGGGGGGTGAGAAAGAGAGAGCAGGAGGAGGAGAGAGATAAACAGAGAGGGGGAAAGTAGGAAGAGAGATGGAAAGTTAGAGAGAGAGAGGAGGAAAGGAGGAAGAGTTAGGGGGTTAGAGAGAGAGAGGGGGAGAAAGGAGAAAGAGTTAGAGAGGGGTGGTGGAGAGAGAAGGGGGATGAAGAGAGTGGGAGGAAGGAAGAGTTGGAGAGAGAGGAGGGAAGGAGGAAGAAAGGAGAGAGAAAGAGTTTAGAGAGAAAGGGGGGAAAGGAGGAAGAGAGTTAAGGAGTAAGGGGGAAATGGAGGAAGAGTGAGAAAGAGGGAGAGAAGATGTGAGGAGAAAGACGTAGAGAGAGTTGAAGAGAAAGGGGAATGGAGGAAGAGAGGGAGAGAAGAAGATGGGAGGAAAGAGACGTAGAGAGCGGGATGGGGGGGTGAGAGAGAGAGAGGGTGAGAAGAAGAGTTAAGGAGAGGGTGGAAAGGAGGAAGAGTGAGAAAGGGAGAGAAGAATAGTTTAAGAGAGAGGGAGGAAAAAAGGAAGACAGAAAGAAAGGACAAGTTCAAATAGAGGGAGAAAAAGAGGAATGGTGAAAGAGAGAGAGGGAGAAAGGGAAAGAGACTAGAAGTGCGAGATTAAGGACGAGTCAAAAAAAAAGAAAGCTACAGGACTCGGTTGGTGAGATGAAGGGAGGAAGAGTGAAAGAATATCCCATAAAACCTCATTTTTTTGTCTCTATTTTTATTAATCCCCCTTTGTCTTATTGTCTCGTATTTCATTATCTCTGCCCCTCTATCTTTGACCTTTTTCCCTCTATATCTTACACTATTTCTTTCTTTTTATCTCTCTCTCTCTCTCTCTCTCTCTCTCTCTCTCTCTCTCTCTCTCAATCTCTCATCTCTCGCTCTCTTCACGACCTCATTCCGTCTATGTCTCTTTCCTCACTCACTCGCTCTCTTTGTCTTTTCGTCTCTCTCTCCTCTCTCTCCATCTCCCTCATTCTGTCCAAGTCTCTCACTCACTCACCTTCACCTCTCTCTTCATCATATTTCCCTCTCTCTCTCTCTCTCTCTCTCTCTCTCTCTCACTTCCATCTAACCTCTATCTCTGCTCCGCTCTCTTCTACTCTCACTTCACTCTCTTTAGTCATCTCTCACTCTCTCTCTTCTCTCTCTCCTTAGTCTCTCATCGCTCTCTCTCTCTCATCTGACCTCTTCTCTCTCTTCTCTTCTCATCATCTCCTTCCCTCTCTCGTTCATTCTCTCTCTCGCTCTCTCGTCTTCTCGTCTCTCTCCTCTCTCTCGCTCTCTCTCTCTCTCTCGCTCTCTCTCATTCTTCTTAGCATCTCTCACACTTTCTCTCACTCTCTAGCATCTCTCATTCCTCTTTAGCATCTCCCTCTCTCCTTCAGCTCTCTCCTCTCTCTCATCTCCCTCATTCTCTCCGCTCGCTCTCTCTCTCTGCTCTCTCCTCTCTTTTCTCCCTCTTCCTCTCTCCGCTCTCATCTCTCCATTCTCTCTTCCTCTCTCTCTCTCTCTCTCTTCTCTCATCCTCCCTCTCCTACTCTCCTCTCTCTTTCTCTTTCTCTCTCTGTCTCTCTCTCATCTCCTCTCATCCCCCGCCCTCTTCTCTGCTCCGTTCTCTCCCGTCTCTATTCTCTCTCATCACTCTCTCTCTCTCCTCTCATCTCCCTCATCTCTCTTTCACTCTTTCTCTCTCTCTCTCTCTCCTCTCTCTCTCTCTCTCTCTCTCCTCTCTCTCTCTCCCTCACTCTCTCTCTACCTCTCTCTCTCTCTCTCTCGCTCTCTCTCTCTCCTCCTCTCTCTCAATCTCTTCTCTCTCTCCCTCTCCTCCTCTCTCTTTCCCGCTGCTCTCCTCTCGCCCTAGTCTCTCTCTCCTTTTTCGCTCTTCTCTCTCTCCCTCTCCTCCTCTTCCTCTCTCCCATCTTCTCCTCTTCCTATCTCTCCTCTCTCTCCTCTCCTCTCTCCCTCTCCTCTCTCGTCTCTCTCTCTCTCCTCTCCCTCTCTCCCCTCCCGCGATCTCTCTCTCTCTCAACCCCCTCCCCCGCAGGTGTTTACGCGAGCGAGTGATGCGTGTGCGCTTGTTTACGGGTCTTGTCGTTGGAGGGAATCTTCTGGCGTGTTCTGCGGTGCATGTGTGTTCCAGGCTTTCCCAGAATGCACTGCGCCGTGTTAGTCGTGACTGCTAAAAAGCAGTTAGCTGATGACAGGGCTGCGTTGCTAGGCAACCGCTGTCATGAGCGCAGAGCCGCACGTAGCGGGATGGTGCTATCGCTTTTCTCTCCGCACGCGCGCACACGCACACGCACACACACACACAACATCCACCTGTTCTGGGTCTGTGGGATCTTCACTGGTCCAGATGTTCCACTGGTTTGACTGGAAGTGCCGATTAAAACAACCAATTTAATTGATTTAATGTCAAGACGTGGAAAGTCACACACACACACACACACACACACACACACACACACACACACACACACACACACACACACACACACACACCAACTATAACGACAACATTGAAATATGTCTTTGAATATTTTAATACTTCACAATTTACATATAAACACTATGCACATATTGTATAAACTATATACAAATTATATGTGCATTCACATGCAAACACATATGTTATATACTGTATAGAACACTATATGCACTCACACACAGACACATATTTACACACACGTATATTTACATATATGCACACACACACACACACACACACCTATATATATATAGACATGTGTGTATATACACACACATATGTATATATACACGTATATATAAATCATGCCACTATATATACCTCATAGAACACTATACACACTATACACAGTGTAAAATATTGAATATTTTGTCATTTATTGTATGATGACCTTGAGGGTCTCGAAAGGTGCTTTATAAATAAAATGTACAGTAATTATTATTATACACTGCAGACACACGTAATAAACACCAAGACACACACTCTAAATGCAAATACATTTACTTTTACACAATCCATACATACGTAAGTGCACACACACTGTTCATAATGCACATACACACTGTCTGTATGTCGATATATTTGGGGGTTTCAGCGTGAGTCACTGGTGGGGTGTAACGTGTGAGTGTGTGAGGAGAAGGACGCGCGTCATCAGCATCTTCCCACTATCACTCACGTCTCTAAACGCTTCCGCTTCAAAACCGCCGCGTCAAACGGCTACGCTGCGCTACATATCGCGGGGGAAAAGATCCCAGCAGCCAGACGATTCAAAATAAAAGTCCCGGGCAAGATGTCACGAATTGAATATTTTATCCTTACTCAATTAATTTGTGTGATAAATGTGTTTGTTTTGGAGTTTCCACGTCGAAACCTGTAAGTGTAACTAGCAGTTACAGTAATAAACGTGCCGTAATTGAAACGGAGCATGAAAATAGCCATTGTGCCAGTGGTGGGCTTTTATTTTCCTGCGAGTCGCACGAGGAAAAGAAAATATTGTGACGGAACTCGATCCTGCCAAATATTTTGGGATTTAATAAAAAAATGGCAATTGAACAACGTTCTTGTGATCTGCTCCAATTGGCAATGACAAGCCACTAATGTAGTTTCGTATTAAAATACTAATACAGTTAATTTGTAGTCTCGAGGGCTGAAACCATTAGTCAACATTTTCGACAAATATTTGCATCGTTTGATGTCATGTGACCTAACGTGAGCACCTGCAATAGCGTGAATTGACGGCTACGGCGCTAATCCAAATGAATAAAGCTTTATTATGTTCACATTGAACTTTATTGTCTGTAATGGAGCTAATTATTTCTTACTTTTGAATTGGAAAACACAGTGTAAACGATGCTTAGAGAGTGTTTGTGTGCAATTTGAGTCGGACAGAATCAGAAAACTTAAGAAATTTACCTGTTTAGTTCAAGTTTAGTTTAGGCTCAAAGTATATTTAGAACAACAAAAGTTCATTATTGCAAAGGCAAACGTGATTTTGTAATTAAAATGTGTTGAGAAAACTCAATGAAGTGAATTGAAGTACCTGAATAATCGTTCAAAACCTACTGATTACTTTGAAATAATCGTTGACTAATCAAACAATCATTATAATCGATAGATTAATCGATTATCAAAAAAATTGTTTGTTGCAGCCCAAGTATTCTCGGCCTAGGAAAATATAAAAAAAAAGTATTACGAGTTAAATGTTATTTAAATAAAAACGAGTATTTTGTCATTTTGAAACTTGTAGAAACCCTGTGATTTCCAAATGCTTTTTTTAAACGGCCGTGTGTGTGTGTGTGTGTGTGTGGATAACATTGTGTCGCTGATCAGTCCGGACCACAAGCACTATGTTAGTAGTGAGATGTTAGTAAGTGTAGTAAATGTTGGTAAGGTCTACAAAAAGTGTAATGTCCATTTTTTGTTCACCGATACCACAAAACTTTCCCCCCAAAATGGTAACGTTTCATTATGATTGTGTTTAGCACTTTACTGCTGGTTTGCAGACGGCAAGCTGAAAACATTTTTTTTTCGATTCAACGTAATATTTATAATAAAAATATTAAAAAAAGACCAAATAAACCCTCATGTTATTTTAAACGTATCACCAGAAGATACAATGTGTAATAAAGGAAAGGGTTAAAATTTCAATCACAAAAATTTACCACGCCACTTTCAAGCAACCCACCAGACAACTCTTGTCTTAGAAATTTGGGCAAAAATGTTACTGTTCTTTCTCCTAGACCTCAAAAACTAGTTTTTAATAAAAATCTGAAAAAATTAATTTTTCAAAATTTGAAGCGGCTCCCCTAGTGGTCACTGCTGTGTAAAAGCAATGGAGCAGTTAATTGCTGCCACCTGGTGATCAAATGATGTATTACAAGTGTATGTTTGAATTTATCAAGTTTTTTGAAACAGAATTTTAATTTAAGGCCCTGTAATCTGACAATAAACAAAGTGCAGTAAAGGTTTTAAATGTACATTTTACCACAACTGTACGGTGCTGAAAAAACCTGAAAATGGACATTATAGGTGCTTGAATTGTATCTTTCAGAAAGTGTAGGAACCCTGTAGCTTCCAGACGCTGTTTCTAAATGTGTGTGTGTGTGTGTGTGCGCGCAGGACTACATCGTGTCGCTGATCAGTCCGGTCCACAAGCACCGCGAGCGCCTGACGCTCTGGCTCCAGCGCCGCCTCCACGCCCTGCGCTCCGCCATCGAGTACGAGAGCTGCGCCGTGGTGCAGGTGCGGGACCATGCGCTGGAGCTGCAGGGGGGCCACGCCCAGGTCACGGCCGCCTGCGCCATGCTGCAGCGCCTGAAGGTGGAGCACCGCCGCGGCCACGCCCCCGGCCCCGCCCCCGACTCGGCGGAAGAGGAGGAGGACGAGGACGATGAAGGCAGCAGCTCGGAGAGCGAGGAAGAGGCGCGGCCTCCGCTGATCGCCACCAAACCTCATCGCCAGCTGTGCCGCTCGCCCTGCCTGGACCGGCCCAGCTTCAGCCAGAGCAGCACCCTACAGGAGCCACGCCCTGAAGACCCCGCCCACAGACTGGCCCCGCCCACCCCGGAAGCGCCAGCCAGCGATCGGGATTACCAGAGCAAGATGGAGTTTGCGCTGAAGCTGGGCTACTCGGGCGAGCAGGTGGAGGCGGTGCTGGGGAAGCTGGGAAGCAGCGCGCTGATCAACGACGTGCTGGCCGAACTGGTGCGGCTGGGGAGCAAGGGAGACGCGGAGAGCCAGGGGACGCCCAGCATCGCCTGCTTGGTGCCACGCCCGCCCGGAGCCAAAGAGGCCGTGAGTCCGGAAGCTTCTCTGGAGGAGGAGCCGAGCGACGCCTACGACAACCTCCGGCCAATCGTGGTGGACGGGTCCAACGTGGCCATGAGGTACTGATGGAAGCAGATTTGGTGGCAAAAATATCGAACGGAAATTTCGAAGACGCGAACGACAATGCTTCACATTTACGTTACGTTTTTTTTTCTCCCTCACTTTTTTTTTTTTCGCATTCTCTGTCAAAAATCCAAACACAAAAACAATAAAGCGAACAAAAAAACCTGAAGCCAGAAAACGTGAAGATTGCGAGCGAAAAAAAAAAAAGCTAACGTAATTTCAACCGAAAAATAAAAAACAAACTTCATGTTATCGTTGGAAACTTTTTTTTTCCGCTTCAGGTTTTTCATTAGCTTTTTTTGCGTTTGGATTTTTGACCCAAGCTTCCCTTCTCTGATTGGCTGGTGAGTGTGATTGACAGCTGAATGCACTGTGAAAATGTGGAGGAACAAAAGCGAGGGAGAAAAAAATAAGCAAACGTAATTGCAACCAAAAAAAAAAACCAAGCGTAAATGTGAAGCATTTTCGTTTGTTTCTTCGAACATTAGTCACGCAGCGACACTTAGCAGCGGCTAAATAACGTGTTGGAACAAAAAAATAATAATCATTGTAACAGACGGAGCTTCCAGTAAATTAGCGCTAATGGCTAACAGCTGGAAACAAAGTACAAAAGCGCTGGGAAACTGTCAAACGAAGGAGTCGATAGCAGGAAACAAATACAATCAAAACGCTGGGTTTTCTGAGCAGGGGAAAATAACCCTGCGATCTTCTTCACACGGCATCGGATAAAGAAGCCGCCCATAACGGGCCTTCTTGCTCTTGGGATTGGCTGAGGAGTTTGGATCGCTAGAATTGACTTTTTTTTTTTTTTTTATATATATTACTCAAGTCGATTTTGTATTACTCAAAACGATATCCAATTGATACGAGTCAGCTTTTGTTAAATGAAGAAAAAAAGTTGTATTTTAAGAGAAATTTTACATAAATAAAACCAGAAATGTAAAAATTAAAATGATTTTTCTTCTGTGCCTGGAAAATCAGGGGGGTGCTTATTTTGGCGTAAATGCGGTGTATACATCAAGGCGGCGTGAGGAAGCTGTTCCCAGCTTTGACTGGACGTTTTGTTGTTTTTTTGCAGCCATGGAAACAAGGAGCTGTTCTCGTGCCTGGGCATACAGCTGGCCGTTGATTGGTTCCTGGAGAAAGGTCACAAAGACATCACCGTGTTCGTCCCGGCGTGGAGGAAAGAGCAGTCGAGGCCCGATGCGCCGATCAAAGGTACCACACGCCGTATGAGTGATTCACTTACGTAAGCTCAAGCTCAGTGCGTTTGTAAGGCGCTTTTCTCCGTTTCTACAGTTTCAGAAAATGTACAAAATAGAAGATTGTTTCATTTTATTCATTGTTCGTTGGTGTTAAGATAATGACCATGACCGCAAAAAAAGTCCGTCAAAATACAATAATTGTGTTACGGATTTTTCACTGATTTTGTCGATCCTGCAGAAATGTTACAATTACAGTGAAAACAATGTTACAGGCTGCAAATAATTTGTTCGTTATTTACTTTTTATTATTTTGCATGCTTTATTCGTCTTAGTTGTCTTCTCGAGCACAGACATTCTTTTTAACTTCTGCATTAAACTTGACAAAAGCGAGTAAAATTAAGAAATACAAAATATTGTAACAGAGTCTGTAAATTGTAAATCTTGTAAACATCTGCTCGACAAAAACAAGTCTAAAAGAGGAATTTTAACGTAAGAAAGAAATTTTATTTTCTAGGCAATTATATATATCTGCCCCCCCCCAATTTTTGAACACAGATAAATAATGGAAATTGTTATTACAAGACAATTTTTCCCCAATTTCCTTTGCGTTGGTCTCGAACCAAGAAAAGCACTACATAAATAAACTTGAGCTTGAACATTTATTTTAATGTGTAAATGCAACTTTACACTAAAGTTAAGATTAAATATAAACATATAAATAATTATAAGATTAAAGATCTAGAGTGACGTAACTTCAAACATATATTTGTTTCATCGTTTATTTTGCCAAATTTTAATTTTGCATATATTAAAACGACTTCACAGACTCAACTCACAGATTCAAGTTGATTCAAAAAAAAAAAAAGATCCGGGTCATCTTCATCTCTTCAGCAAACTCCACTCAAGTTTAACTTTATCTAGTCAAATCGACTTTTAACATTCAATTTAGGAGCTGGACTAATAGTTTGTGCAAATCAGTGCAAATCTTTTGTTTTGGGTTCCGAAAGTCTGTTTGGCAGCGTCGTCTTTCCAACTTGTTTACAGTCGCCATCGTTATAACTGGCCATGTGTCCAGTGGGATCGTCCATCTGTGCCGCGATGTTTACCCGCTAGCGTGCGTATGTCCGCGCGTGAGGTCACAGGAAGTGACGCGTGTGATGTCACCCTCCCCCCAGACCAGGAGATCCTGCGCAAGCTGGAGAAGGAGAAGATCCTGGTGTTCACTCCGTCTCGGCGAGTGCAGGGTCGGCGTGTGGTCTGCTACGATGACCGCTTCATCGTCAAACTGGCCTGCGACTCGGACGGCATCATCGTGTCCAACGACAACTACCGCGACCTGCAGAACGAGAAGCCCGAGTGGAAGAAGTTCATCGAGGAGCGGCTTCTCATGTACAGCTTCGTCAACGACAAGTATGTTGGCGCGCCGTTGCCGTAGTGACGGGGTTTTCTCTCTTCCGCCCGCGCACCCGTATGGCGCTTTCTCCTCCCTCGCTTATTTCATCGCACCCGCTCGGTTGATATTTACGTTTTTACACTTGGAAGACGCTTTTGTCTGAAGACCGTGACATTTCGTTGCGAGTTGAACCCGCAAGTAAAACGTGAATTGAAAGTTTGCCATTTTTTTCCTTTGTTGCAGATTTTCAACGTAGATCTGCTTTGTTTTGAGATTTGCCAACCTGCTGGACTTCTATCTGTTTTCTTTTTGTTCATATGTCGGACGATTTTAATGTTTTGCACAGGGTTACCAACCTCACAAATTCATTCAGTACATCTTAAAATTAAGGCTGTCAAACAATTAATTATTTTTAACTAATTCCCTGACCAAATTAATCGCGATTAATCACAATTAAAGTTTGTAATATTGGATATTGAGGTGTAATATGTAAATTATTGTAAAGTCATCACTCAATAAACACTTGTTTAATTACTGTAAAATAATTTACTATAATTTTTGTTCAATTTGCAATACATTTTTTTTGTTTTGTAACATTCTGAGAACGAGTCGCACCTTTTTCAAGATAAAACACACAAAAAAGTGACTTTTAGTATTACATAGTTTTATACATCAATTTAAGTGTTATACATCAATTGCAAGTTTGAAGTACATGCTTTTTTTAGGTTACACTCTTAATAAATACAGGACGTTGTGTTTTTTGTTGCAATAATAATAATAATAATAATAAAAAAACTAAAGGGTGAAGCGTGTTTTGCCTTCTCTTTGTCAGGTGAAAACAAACTGTAACTTAATAAATACTTATCACTCTAACATGAAAAGCTTTATGTCTACATGAAGCTTAAAATGTCTTTTTTTTTTATGTGTGTAAATAAATACAGTATTGTCTGTTTATCTAATCCGTATGAATCTAAAGCGACAGCTTTTTAAACAGAGATTTGATCCAACTGAGTATTCAGGCAAGCAAGTTATTTGCAATTGAAAAGTAACTGCGTCTGTAAAGCTCGGTGAGCAGGGAAAACAGGTCGAGTCTCATAAGCAGTTTCTGAAGATTAGAGTTTTAATAAGTCCATTTGGCAAAGTCGAGGCAGGCGAACCTTCAGAACACGGGTTGGACGATCGATGAATTGCACTGCTGATCATAATGAGCCGCACCTGGTGACACAAGCACTGCTCTCTTGGGTGTAACAGCCTCAAGGCGTTAAAAATAATTCACGCAAATAACATTTAAAATGTATTGCTTGCGTTAACTCGTTAACTTTGACAGCCTTACTTAAAATCCAATTTTAATTTTTTGGCTCTTGAATGTGTAATTGTATGATTCAAAAGAGTGTAAATTGTTTATTTGTAACCAATATGATGTCATTTGAAATGATTTCTGTTCTTTGTTGTTTTAGGTTTATGCCGCCGGATGATCCACTCGGCCGACACGGGCCCAGTCTGGAAAACTTCCTCCGCAAACGGCCCGTTGTCCCAGAGCATAAGAAGCAGCCGTGTCCTTATGGTCAGTACAGCAAAAGTAGGAAATTAATTTGTCTTTTCTTCAGAACATCACATATAATTTGATCAATAACTGCCATATTGTTACTAAAGCAAAGTAAGAAAAAAGTGTTTTCTTGGTAACAATGTTTGCCGATACATGGTACTGTGTTTTTCCAAAAAAAATCAACCTGGTAAAATGGCATTAGGTCATATTTTCAGGCTCATTTTTGTGTTTTTTCCCGTACTTTCAGAACATAAATGTAAAAAAAAGGTACAATTTTACAAATCAAGTGATTGTGACTTTTAGTTTGTAACTTTTGCAATTTGTAATAGTGACTTTTTATATCCTAATATGATAATCCATAATGTCACAATTCCCTAGGTCTCAGTTTATATATTCTATGTCACAGCATTCTTGAAATACTAGGTCTTACTTTTGGGGAAACACAGTAGGTACACATTTATCCGATACCATTTCAAAATATTTAAAACATTAGAATACTATTAAAAGCCTTATGTGCTTCTGTTGAGCATCCCTATTTCCCTCGCAGGTAAGAAATGCACATACGGTCACAAATGCAAGTACTACCATCCGGAGAGAGCCAACCAGCCGCAGCGTGCTGTGGCGGACGAGCTGAGGGCCTTCGCCAAGCTCTCTGCCGTCAAGACGATGAGCGAGGGGGCGCTGGCAAAGTGCGGCACCTCGGGGGCTCTGACCAAAGGAGAGATGTGTTCGGAAGCCAAACGCGTGGCTCCCAAGCGCCAGTCCGACCCCAGCATCCGATCGGTGGCGTGCGAGCAGGAAGAAAGACTCTGTCCCGCCCGCAAGGCGGAGGCCAACTCGGTGCCCTCTTTAGTCTCGGCTCTCAGCGTTCCCACCATGCCGCCGACAAAAAGCCACGCGGCTGGCGCTCTCAACACCCGCTCGGCCAGCAGCCCGGTCCCGGGGTCCTTGCACTTTACGCACAGCTCGCTGGAGCACGCGGGCAGCATCCAGTACCCCCCCATCCTAGTCACCAACAGCCAGGGCGCCTCCATAGCCTACAGCGACCCCTTCCCCAAGTACGACTCTGTTGTCAGCGACCATGGCTACTACTCCATGCTCAGTGACTTTTCCACCATCAGCCTCCAAGACAGTTTCTGCAGTCTGGAGCAGCCGGAGCCGGTAGGGGTGGGCGTAGGTGGTGGGTACGCCAGCAGAGCCTCCAGCATGTGCCCCGAGCCCGGCCGCAGCCACTCCTCAGACTCCTTCTCGTCCTACAGCGGGGAGATGTACCTCAACTCTCTGGAGGGGAGCCTGGACGAGAGCCTGAAAGGGCCTGCCGCACCCCCTCCGCCTTCTGCGCAAGCACGACTCCAAGCCTTCGCCCATGGCTTCCATCACGAAGCCTTGACTCGCGTGCAGAGCTACGGGACCGACGAGCCCAAACCGGGACCGCGCAAGCAGTCCTCCGCCCACCTCGCACCCCTTACCCAACACGCTGTTGTCGGAGCACGCTCCAGCTGCCCGGGAGACTATCCCCCTCTGTCCCAGAACGTACTGCCTTCTGTGGTGCCCTCGCAGCAGGGTCGAGCTCTGGGCATGACTCGCATGGACAGCATCTCCGACTCCCGTCTCTATGAGAGCAACCCCCTGCGCCAACGACGACCACCCCTTTGCCGAGAGCAACATGCCAGCTGGGACCCCTTGCCCTGTGGAAACGAGCCCTACGGGGGTTACGGGGGCTACGGGTTGACCGGAGGCCTCATGCCCTGCTGCGAAAGGGTGATGGTCCGCAGCATGCCGGAGAAGATGGAGCAGATCTGGAGGTCACCTTGGGACAGCTTACCCCCTTCCCTTCCTGCCACTCGCTGCCTCGCCGGGGAACCTCAAGAGCGCCATCCCATCCCAGAACACCAGTACCAAACCTACCGGAACCTCTGTAATATATTCCCGGCCTACGTGGTCCACTCGGTCATGGAGAAGAACCCTCACGTGACCGACCCCCAGCAGCTGGCTGCGGTTATTGTGACCAAACTGCGCTCCTGCCACTAAGCACATCCCAAAATGGCTGCTAATGCAAATGTGTATCGATGTTCTCTTGATGAATGACGAATGCTCCCACGCGATTTGAACCAGGCAGCGCTGATCGTGTTGGTACGTTACGCACGATCCTACCTGGTATGCATCCGCTAGAATCTTCGGAATGGGTTTGAACATTCGGGGGGGGGGGGGGGGTTGAGGTTGTCCCCAAAAGCCAAAAAAAAGTCGATGGAGATCCTGAGAGCAGCTCTGCCTGCCAGTTGGATGGCAGACGTTGAATGCGAATGTGTTCTTTTGTATGTGCTCCTTTTAAAACGAGAGTAATCTCTTGGGTCAATCGGATCAGAAATGATCCTGCACAATATGAGTGGTATTGTGTATGTATCTGTGTATTCACTTGCATTTACGTGTACAGAACACGGCGTGTTTGGCGAACGCTTGCGTACCTCGGAGCACGTGTTTGGACCTCTGTAACTTTTATGGCCTTACAGTAGAGTGACCTCGCCACATGCTAATGTGAATAGCGGTTAGCTTTCGCGGGATTCGCCGATGGGAAGGTTTCGATTTGGCTGTTCCTCGGTTCAGACTGGGCTGCTACTGGAAAGTTCTGCACCGATTCCACGTGAAGCCATTTTTATTTCCCTCTTGAGATTGAGCCAAAAAGTTTAGCTTCTGATTTGAAGACTCTAGGTAGAACCTAGCTAGATGACTTTATCGGTATGTGTGTTCTAGATGTGTTCGTTGTGTACTTTTTTGAGAGGGTTCGTTGGGAGATTAGCGAGCATGGGCTTGGGTGACCGTCTTATCTCAGACCGCATGTTTTACGTGGCGCTCCGCTCACGTTTGGCTCTTTAGACTTTCACAAACACGGAGGGCGACGTGTCTCTTTGGCAAGATGCTCTTGTGCAGCATCCGTTTCCTGATTGATGCCGAGAGACCTGCCTCCTTTAACCTGCTCCGCCCTGTACCGGAACACCTTTGGGAGAGCACGAATGTTATTGGTCCAGAGATGCTCTGGGCGTCCTCAATCGATTTGATTCGCTCCGTTGGGTTTTTGTTTTCCATGAGCACGGGTGTGGCCCCTAGGGGCGTGGTCACTGCTCATGGGAAGGTGTGACACACTGCCTACCTGTCTCACCAGGCTGTTGTTGGGTTGTTTCTGACATTTGGCTGAACGTTTGCTTGCTGACCCTGCTTTACTCGTGGCCGCCATACGTCCATCTCTAAAAAGACGACCAGTAACTCACTTTCCGTTTTTATTTCTTCTTTAATAAATACACACGTGCTGCATGTTGGTGTTTGTCGCGGCCCATATTAGCGTGTGTGAAAATTACGAGCACTAGCACTTATTCAGACCTTCCACGGCAAAGGCACACCCAATATTTATATTTAGCGATTTTAAAAAGTGCACTAAATTAAACGACTTGCGAATTCCTACGGATAACGGTTAATTGCATAAACGCACGCAAATTATTTATGAGATGTTGACACTCTTGAGAATTACATTTGCCTTTTGTAAACTTTTTGTGGTTGTTTGAGTCACCAATAGGTGTGTGGCACTCCGTTTACCGGTTTAGCCGGACCGTGATTGGCTGAATCTCTTCGAATGGGAAAGTGTTTTTATGGTCGCGTCTTTCCGGTGTCGTTCAACCAAACGAAGGTTCGCAAGCGGCCACCCATCAAATGTCCAGAAACGACCTTTTGCTTGTTGATACAAATTGTATCTATTTCTTGATTGTAAAAGTATATTTCTGAGCTGTACAGTATCACTTACGAGTATATATCTATATATTTAAAAAAAAAAAAAAAAAAA
>CM051493.1:9455079-9457579 GCA_028031935.1 Paedocypris micromegethes
CCCCCCCCCCCCATTGTTAACATGCTGGACGATTGCCAAATACATTTCACCGGACGTTGTTGAAAAATAATTGTGGATGTGACAAATACAATTTGAATTTGATACATGAGAAAAAAATTTGTCATATCTTGCGTAATCACCAAAAAGCGCCATAATGGGTGGAGTGTTTTAGTTTGTTCTTTGGTGGCACAGATCGGTTCGTTTCAGGCCTGAACCATTTAACTGAACCTCTTAGTAAATGAGCTTTGCGTTGAATCCAACACAAACTCTAGAGAAGTTTTTTAGATTCGACTTATAGTTCTTCCAATGCTTTCTACCACACAGTGCGGTGTGTGTGTGTGTGTGTGTACGCACTGCTTCAGAAGGAACGGCGTCGCTGGGCACGGGGCGTTGACGCAACAGGAAATCAGCTTGGGCCATTGGAAGTGAAGTCTGTTCACAAAGATGCTCTTCTTGGACATTTTCAGCTGCCGACCGGCTCGTAATTCTCCTGTCACACAGAAAGTTACAAACAAAATGAGGAAATTAATTACAGTGGCACCCCGACTTACGAATGTCCTCACTAACGAAAAACCAGAGTAACGAAATGCATCGCCGCGAAAATGTAGTCCCGAGTTGCGGAAAAAAAATTCGATATACGAAACGAGCGCGTCATGGTACCGCGAGCAGATATGAATGAGAGTCCAGAAGTGTAAAAAACTGTCGTTTAATCCTCAAGCACATCAAATAAACAAAAAATAACAACAAAAGCACTGGTTAGTTACAAACGTATTGCTTCCAAAATATAAAATGAGCTGGTATTCTCCTAGAATGGCTTCTGCGAGTCTGCCGTTGGTAGAAATAGAGCCGCGCGTGTGAGTAGCGGACACACTCCCACACACACACACTCACTTACTCAGCGGGAGTTTGAAGCAGTTTCAAACTCACTAACACAACAAATTTTTGAAATGTCTGAATTCACAAACTCATGGCACGGATTAGACAAATTGCATGTAAAGTGCGGCTCGGCTAACGAAACGGCCGTCAGCACGGGTTAATTTTAGTTAACCACTGTACTAATTAATTAAATTAATATGAATACAATTCCAGTAACAAAAACAACAATCACTTGTTGTAAATGAGAAGAAGAACTGGAAGTAACGCTGTTGTAACAAAGAAGAAACTGGAAGTAACGCAAGTGTTACACACAACAACGTAACAAAAAACTGTTGCACGTGGCACTCGACGAATGGGATTCAGACAAATACAGGCTAGCTTATATTTATACAGTGGTACCCGACGTATGAAATTAATTATATAATATGAAAAGTCGTTTCAATTGCCACATTTTTACAGGCAATCCATCGAACTCGTGTCATGACTTTGTAAATTCATTCAAAATGTATGTTATAAATGATAAAATATTGGTAATAAATGTAACAAACATGTTTCGTTTATAAAAGTACAGTCAATGATATACGGACAATCTCGCATGAACGTTTACCACCATCTTGAAATGACATCATGCAAATCCCTGGTGGTTCTACAGGAGAGAGAAGAAAAAAAACATGGCTATTCTGGGAGAAGACGAGCTTATTTTATAATTAGGAAGCAAGATCACTGAAACTAACTAGTGTATTTGTTGTTTTTTGTTCATTTGACGTCTAGAGAAGATTAAACAACTGTTTTGAACACGTCTAGACCCTCATCTCCATGCACGTTAGCGGTAAGAAAAAGACGCTATATTTTCCCTCCTTTCGTTAAGCGAAAATATTTCATATATTGAACTGATGGCATTTCGGCAGCGACGCTATTTGTTACTCTGGATTTTTGTTAGCTAGAACATAAATCGGGGTGCCACTGTATTTCTTGCATTATTCTCAATATCTATAATTCTGTACTATGCACGTTATTATCAATTGTGCAAACATACAGGGCATTTCAGCTCTTTCCGAAATTGAATAGTGTATTTTTCTAACAATAAAGGCGGCGTAAAAAATCCCATCTAAATATTTATAAACTGATTGTGCGCCTTGTAATACAGAAAACAAAATGTGTGCTTAGTGGTGCATATTTGAACCTATCACAAAAACATAAAAACATTTAGCATCATTATCGACTTTGACCAGATCAAATTGTAATGGGACAAAGTAAAACATTAGATTTTGATAGGAAATCCCATAAAAGTGAACAGGATCCGATTGGCGCTCTTACTGTGGCTGTTGCAGAGTAAAATCTGTGAGATCCAGGATGAGATGTAGAAGGTTCGGAGGCTGGTGGGATCGTTGGAGAGCTCGGTGAACAGCTTTCCGAGAATGACATTGACGAATTCCGACGAAGTCAAGACCTTCAACAACGGCAGCCAGAAATGAAAGAAGACTCGAGGCAGGCGGGGGGCGGCTATGTCGACTGAGTCGTCTACAAAAAAACAGAACGAGAAGAAGCGAAAATAACTTTTGTGCTCCACTAGGCGCCAGGTCCAAGTTGTGTTTTTTTTTTTTTACTGAAAAATCCATTTAAA
>CM051493.1:9462579-9471773 GCA_028031935.1 Paedocypris micromegethes
AACTAAAATGCTCCGTGTAAATGTTTCAGAAGTTTCAAACAAAACAAATAAAAACTAGGGTGAATAACATGCGGCATGCAAGCTACAATGAAAAATATGCATTTAATCCACAACAAACAGTCACGTTTAAATGATTCATCATCCAATCAACGACCGCACGTCAATAAATCTCTGACCATAACAGCCAAAAAAATTCTAAAAACAACATAGCCCAAAAAAATGCACGCCAAAAGCACTGTGACTATCAAAACAGCCGTTCATCATACTAAATAAGTTTAGTTTGAATGACTGTTATCGCTTCTTGTGATGGTGTATGGCAGTGTCCGCTATATCCGACGCTCCGTTATAACGGAACTGACCAGCGCGAGACGCCACTACAGTCCAGATAAACTCGCGCGACGCTTCCGTACCTGCCCTTCCACGCAGAGATGCGGTGCAGTGCGTGTTTCTGCAGCGCGGGCTCCTTGGAGTAAAGATACTCCAGCACGTGCTCGTACTCAGCTTTGTTCATCCAGGCCACGACGTGATGCGTCTTACTGACGCTTTTCTTCTTCATCGTCGGACCGAAGTTTCACCCTCCGCGCGGTGCTAATGATCTGTAATGTTACCGGTCACTACACATCGCACATACGAATCGATTCGGAGAATTTATTTATCCTGCGTTTGCATCTTCCGTTTTGTATAAAAACCATAACAAACAAACGCCCCGCGAACGGCGCGTCAGGTTAAACGTTCCCCCGTTGAACGGCACCTCGAACATTAGTTCCGGGAGTTTTCGGGAGCGGGATTTCGAGAAATAAATTATTCATCGATTATTATTTAAGTGTTAATTCAAACGTGTGTGTGTGTGTGTGGGGGGGTGATACTTAATATTAGTTTTTATATAACATAACTTTATTTAAAACAATCGTAAACCGATTTCACGTTAAAACATGTTCCCACGTAGTTGTCAGATTTGAATAGAACATAGAGTTGTTTAATGTATTTAATTTCACACGACTGCTTGGCTCTTTTATAGGAAACTGTTGTTTGATTCATTGGTTTCAAATGTTGGGAAAAAACGTCAAATTGGAGGATCGCGTTATATGTGGGAGAAAGTACAAAACAGAGAATACGTAATTACAAACGATGGAGTGTTTTTCCTCTCATGCTTCCAGATTGACTAAGCGCCCTTAATTCTAATAGCACGGTACAAAAACGACTGGACTGGAGTTCGGCATTCCCTCTTGCTTCACTTCAAAATTCCTCACCCGTGAGACAATCTTTATCACGACACCTTATCTAACACAAAAAGTCTCGCGATGTGACTCAACAGAAACCCATTTCCCGGGCCGTGCCGAACCCTGCCAGTCCAAGGCCGTGGAATTTCTCGGGGAACTTTGACGTCACTGCTGGAAGAGTGTGGGACACCCCCGCCTTTTCCCTCGGACAGGAGCGCGCGCGCATTCGAGTCGGGCCCGCGCGCGTGGGACACAAAGCACGCAGCAGCAGCAGCAGCGGATAACGGGGCCTGAGACCGGGCGGAGTTTGGATGGTGAGTCTTCATCGGCTGTGGGCTGGGTGTGGTTTTCAAAACTCAGTTCCGTTAGCAGGAAGCCGACTCGAGGACCACCAGCGCCTCGCCGAGCGACAAAGAAGCCGCGAAAAAGTGAGAAGTGCGCCGTGGGCATCTGAGGAGACGACCGTTAGCACGCGCGCGCGGACGCCAGCGGCCGAGGAAGAAAAGTTTGCCGCTCCGTGGACGTCGACTACGCCGTTTGAGGACACGAACACCGCCAGAATGCCGAAGACGGTGAGTAGCGACGCGTGCGCGGGCAAGCGCGACACATTTCCGCGCGTTTTTTTGATGAAAGATGACACCGCGTGGGCACCCGATCGGGGCGAGGATGGCATTTCACTTGTTGGCATTTTTTTTGCCTGGCTCGTAGGCCGGACGCGATGCACTATTTGTGGCGAGAATTAATGGCGCGTGCGAGCCAAACACGCCTGCTTTAAAACCTGTTGCGTGGCGTGGAGGCGATTTCTCACACGCGCTCGCGATGTTCAGGACTTGTTGGGTTGTTGAAGCGTTTTTACAGCGTGTTTGTTTTACGTCTGTGGTGGTGTTTTGTGTTGAATGGGGGCAGAACCGTTACTCGGTGACAACTAGTCACCCCCACTCCCCCCTCTCTCCCCAAATCTGATTGGCTGGCCCGCGGGAACGTGTCCATCAGTGGAACGGACGTCTCAGCGTTTTGCAGACGTTTGGCTTTGACCATAAAGCAAAGTAGAAACGCGCAATTTCAAAACCAAAAACGAAACGAGAACTTTCAAACATTTCCATTTCAACTTTCGCTGCAAACCCAAAGCGTGACCTTTGTTGTGGTCGACAAGTCGCATTACAGACCGAGCTACAGGAAACTGTTTTTTTTCCCCCAATTATGTTCAACATATTTTACAAATACAAAGATCTTTCAATAATCGTACAATAATCGTCCAGGCCCCACAACATTATAGTCACTGCTAGAAAGCACAAGATATATACGAACGAAAAACGGACTATGTAAAGCAAACACGAAAAGGCTTTCAATTTTTATTTGCAGCTTCTTTTACTCGTCATTAGATTAGATTCAACTTTATTGTCATTACACGTGTACAGATACAAGGCAACGGAATGCGGTTTATGTCTAATCAGACGTGCTACAGCAGTAAGTGTCGAATATCGGTTATAAGCTAAAATATACAGAATGTACATGTGCAGAGATGTAAATTCAAATGCTATGAACAGAGCGAGGCAGGTGTTGTATAAATTGTTATGGGCTTCGTGCGGACGCCACTGATTGGTCGAACCAGACGCTCTTCAGTGAGATAGTTGTATGGTTTGGGTTGGTGTCACCCACAGCTGGTGGATGGAGGATCTTTCCGGGTGGAGGCGCGGTTCCTGGAAGACTTTGAGCCAATAGGTATCAAGCTGTTTGGTTTTTATCAGCCAATCATCTTGGAGTGTAAATTAGCATCAGTCCACCAAAGAAAGCAGGTTTAAATGTTTTTAACAGTAATATGAAGAGGTATTTAACAAAAGAAAAACGTTGGTGGTGAAGGGACACAAAGATAAGCACGCTCTATCTCACTATGTATTTGAATGTATTGGTGTATATATCAAATACTAAACCAAAATATTTATTTATTCACAAAATGCATAATTATTACTCATTTTAACCCTCCTATTATGTTCGTTTCAGAGGAACATCAGTAATACCAAATACAAATATATCAACTGAACCCTTTTTTATTTGTAGATTACAAGACAAATTAGAGATAAGACAATTACACTAAGAAGTTTCAAAGTGGAAAAAAAAGTTTTATTGTTTTTACAGTATTATATATATATATATATATATTATGTGTGAGTGTATGTATTTTTTTATTTTTAAACTTTTAACTCTCTTCAATTTGACCCAAACATAATCTTTGTAACATAAACATGTAGCTTGGTGTTACAAATGTCAACTGAATCGGTGTATTTTTTTGTATATAAATCGCATAAAAAAAAGCCTATCAGGAGAAGTTTCGAATAAAAAAAACTATTTCTTTTAATATATTTTTAAACTTTGAAAACTGTTCAGTTTATATATTTATCCCGAACATAATAGGTGGGTTAAGTGAATACATCTATTTAAATACATATGCACATTTCTTATAGCACCACGCATACTTTGTCATTTATAATCTCACACACACGTTTTTATTCATAACACGGTGTGCGTTTGTAATTTTTTAATTCGGAATGTAAGAGTAACACACACATCCACACACATTCGCTCTTTATTTTCCCCAATAGTTTTGAGGCCTCCGTGTGACACTGAACATTACTCTGATAAAGGTGTCGAGGCCGAGCGAACAGATGAAGCCGACTTTTGAGCGGCGCACTAGATAGTGGCTTTGGCTCCGGAAAGGGAGGATGTTTATGTTATCTAGACGCGCTCCTCTACGCCACTGGAGGCCGTTTCTGCCGCGCTTGAGACCGGTCTGAACAATCCGCTCTGGACGCCTTGTTTTCTAAGAGTCTCTTTCCGATAGTGACTCAAGGTTTCTGAGCTTCAACTGCTCTTGCATCACTTCCTGTCTGAGCGTTTCCTGTGCGGGGCCAGCAAGACTCCGCACCATATTTGGCGTTTCACAGAAGTGCAGTATGTGCAGACGCTGGCTCACACTCGCTGCTTTGTGTTGCGAGCACGGGCCTCTTTTCCGCGGCTTTCCGGAGCTGAGAATGCCGCGGCGAATCGCGGCACCAAAATGGCTCCTTTCAGCATCCGCGGCGCTCACCCGCCGGCCTTTTCCCGCCGTCATCAGTTCCTCTCAAGGTCGAGTGGGAGTCGCGTGACCTCTGTTGGTTCAGGTCAGGGCGAGAAAATGAGGAACTTCACAGACGAGAGCCAATTCAGGGCCTTCTAGGATTTCACTTTTTTGTGATTTTTCCATTATTTTTTTTTTATAGAAAGACACTTTTTTTAAAAATATTTTTTTAGTAGCTTATTCAGATTTTTTTTAATTTTATTTTTTTTTGTTGAATCTCAGATGCACATCTGTACATGACACCGAACACAAAAAAAATATTTATGTTGGAGTTTTACAAGTTTGAACGACTTTACAAATAAGACAATTTCCCCGCAACAACCTGATGTCAACAGATCATAAGGATCATAAAGAAAAGGACTCCAAAGAGATTTAGGCTTGTGGAAACTTGCCTGCATTTTATCTTTCTCACAACTCGAAATCTTAATTTTTCACTTTCACTCTGAGAACCAGTGGTTTACTTAATCCATATTTATTTCAAGTGAAATTGACTTTCTGAAACCTGCTGCCATCTTTACGTCCGTCTAGTGATGGAGATCATCGATCGTAGGTTGTCGACTCTATATTGTGATCCAGAACTTTATTACACGACTTCAAAGCGATTCAGGTTTTGCTTTTTTCAACATCGCCGTCTATAGCCAAAATATTGTAAATCATTTCCGTTCAAGAATTAAAAAGTGGGATAAGCGATTGTAAGAAAATTAAGCGCACACTCACTCTTACACTCCATCTATCATGTAATTCACAAAAATATTTATTTTAACAAAATGTATGATTATTACTCAGTTTAAGTGAATAAATATAATTAAATACATGACACATGCTAAACAATTATTACTTCACTAAACGATCATATTTTGCTGTTGTGACGTGAAATTTCCCCGCTGTGGGACTAATAAAGGATTTTTCAATTCAATTCAATTCTTGTTTGTGCTACTAAATTACATTTTTTGTCTGATTTTATTTGGCGTTGAACTCCATGATCGCAGAACTGAGGAAAAACTAAGAAAGTCGGCACTTATGTACATACATTTTCGGAATGTTCCGGTGTGGGGGGGGGGTCGCACAAAATGAAGGGATTAGACGCAAACGCACCTACACGGAGATTAATGTCTTTTAATAAGGCGGCGCTGCGGGGGTCTCGGGGAAGGATTGGGGTCTGCCGAGCATTTCCAGGGCTGACGGAGGACCGAGTTGAGCAACGTCTGGCTTCTAAACTGACGTGAGTCGAAAACGTGTTTTACCTGCCAAAAAGCGGGAGCTCTCGGCGTGTGATGTCAGTAAATCAGCGGAATCAGGCGAGAACTTCCCCTGCGGCGTGAGCAAGGAACTTCCTTGATTAGTCAATCAGCGGGGTTCGTTTTTTTTTCCCGCCGTATGTTCGTTATCGATTCGGAGGCGCGATGCTTTTTGAACTCGTTTTCACGTGAATTCTCGCAGCTCTTCAGAAATGTTATACTTTTGTGCGTTTGTTGGCCGCCGGAAGGTTTGACCTTGTAGAAATAACAAACTTGTTGAATTTTTTTTTTTTTTTTCTTTCACCGTGTCATGTAAATCCTTTGTGTTCGAGCAGTTCTCTTTTTAACACTTTTTGACATTATTTTGCATCATTTTCATGCTTCAGTTCTCTAGGAAGAACATTTTGAGCAGAATTGGGAGTGTGTTCAAAACATTCCACGTCATCGGTGGAACGGAACCTTTCCTTCAGATTTAAAAACTCTCGCATCGGAAAATACGATAGAGTTTTCGTTTTAAATCGAGTCTCCTGAGCAAAATAACAGAATTGAACACAGTCTATCGTTGCCGACAACTTTGAACGGTTTTTCAGTAGCGAAATTCTTTAATTCGTTTAATTCTTTGTTTGTTTTTTTCGATTTGTCAAGGCATAAAAATCTTCCTGTCTTTCTTTACGATGCCTAGAAAAAGTATACACCTTTCCTAAGACGTCAGGTATAGTTTTCGTCAGGTATAGGTACACGCTTTACGTAAAACAGGGTATCCGCGGGTCCTTAAGTCTTAAATTTAATAATGTAAAAATAAGGCCTTAAAAGTCTTAATTTCACATTTCAAAGGTCTTAAAAATGAAATGTAACCGACTTTGTAAAGAGAACTTTATTTCTTGGTTTTAAATACATTTTAAATCGTTTCGTTTGTCACGTGGAACAAAATACTGTAGACGGAACCGAGTTCAACAACGTGTCTACATATCACTCATGACATTTATATTAAAGTTAATTTTGACAGGATTCTCTAGTTTGTTGCATTTTGGCCATGTATAGTGTGAAATAAAGTGAAATCTCGCCAGTTACACTTTAACAAGAAACTACAAAAAACATTTTAACTATGTAATCAAGAATGCAGCCACATGATTAATGTAACATTTTTTTTAGCCCGACCTTCTCAGAACAGAATGAATGTGTTGCGATGCATGGAACATTCTGGAAAAGACATTGTGGCTGAGTCAGTTCTTAACAGGGAGGATGAACTGTTGCATCAGTTTGTTGAGAAGATTTGCCGAGTCATTTAAAAATCACACGGGAAAGACAGGATGAAGCCGGACCGATTTTTTTTTTTTTTTTTTTTTTTTTTTTTTTTTCCCGCCAGTCTGTCGATTAAAACAAACCACGTTTACAACTTTTTTTTTTTTTTTATTCTGCTGTCTGAAATAGCAGCCATTTTGTCCCACTTTGTATTTTCCAGGCTGGCAGAGTGTGTGCGTGTAGGTGTGTGTGTGTGTGAGAATGAGATAAACACTCTTTGTGGAAGGAGTGTGTGTTCCCTTCCCCGTCTAGGCCGAGAGATTGTGCCAGTTCACAAAAACCACGTCTCCTGATTAGCATTTCATGTGAAATAATTAGCTTTCACGGCGTGTTGCGAATGTGTTTGAATACACAGAGCGCTTTTTTACACAAAATGTGTGTGTGCGACCCCCACAAACAAAGACTTATAAATATGGATGACTAGGGAAATGAGTAAAAAAAAATGTCGCAGTTTTTAAAAGGTCATCTCAAAGAAACTTTCAGTGGAAATCTAGTTGTGGATTTGTAGGTTTTTTTACGCACTCGAGCGGCGGCGCCGTTGAATTTCACGCACTGTCTGATTCCCAGGAGCTTTGTGAAGCGTGTGTTGCTAAAATTAACCCACTTCCCAAAAATAAGACCTAGTGTATGTGTAGATTTACACGTGAACTTGTTTTGTCTTCGGTTGTTTAAGATAGCACAAAACCCCGCCCACAAATGACACGCTAGGACGGGCGTGGCAAACGGAAAGTTTGTGTTAATGTGTCATTGCTTGTGCTTTGCTGCAAAATCGCCACTAGGTCTTATTTTGGGGGATTATTCAGAAATTGTCGCAGTTTTCAAAGGTCATCTCGCAGTGGAAATCTAGTTGTGGTTTTGTAGTTTTTTCTGAGCTGTAGTTTTTCTTGATTGACCCGTTAACAGCATGTGGAGTGTGTGTGTAGATTTACACGTGAACTGTTTGTATTGTGACATCACGATTGTTTATAATTACAACTTTTTCCGTTCCTTGCGACTTGTGATTCCGACGAGCCGCGTGTGATGATTACAAACTGCAAAGTGTCGAAACACAAAGGCCGGATTTTTTTTGTCTTCTCTTTTACGTAGCACAAAAACCCCGCCCACAAATGACACGCCAGGACGGGCGTGGCAAACAGAAAGCGTCTGTGTTGATGTGTCATTGCCTATGCTTTGCTGCAAAATCGCCACTAGGTCTTATTTTGGGGGATTTTTCAGAATTCTGGCAAATTAATTCGGGGAAGTGCTGTAGTTGGGACACCAGAATTGTGCATGAACATTTTCTGCCGCACTTTCTAGTATTTATAGCCCAGTGGTTGGGCAATTCTACACGCGATTGTTCTCGGTGTGTGAGGGAGTAGCGACAGGGCGATTGTTCTAAGAATAGAGACAGAAACTCTGACGGGTTCGATGTGAAGTCCACACCCATCACACACACACACACACCACGAGCAGGCCAAACTACTCCTTCTCAGTTCCTGCTTCATGAAGACATGAACTATTTTTACCCCGTGAGTCCATTAACTAGCCGATAGCGTTCCACATTCACCTCCTCCCGCACTTAACGCGCACACACTCCAGCGGAACCCTGCAGGAGGCGTGATGAAGGCCCTTCTTTGTGCCCGACGAGAGCCGGAGAGCAGCGGAGAACGTCCTCCTGCCTTCTGTTCCAGGTGGCTGATGGAGGCACGTGAAAGCGGAGAAGCCAACATCTCCGAGCTGGATCTCCAGACGCTTGGCAGACTGTTGCGCAATCGGAACGTCACCGGCTTGAGCGCTTGGAGATATGGACGTGTGTAGATGGCGGAGTGACCATCGGTTTCCTGTCCACCCCGGGTTTGTTTTTATGGCCGTGACATCACCACGAACCATTCGGATGGGTTTTGTTTTCAGAAGCTTGATTGTGACGTAGACGCTTTTATCCGCTATTTTAGCGGATAGTAGTCGCTTTTTATTCAATTCAATTAAAAAATAGCTTTTTCGGTTACAGTTGCTCACACAAAAGAGAAATATAACAATAAAAGAAACAAAAAATGTACATCTGCATACAATTTTCGATATAAAACAAATAAGTAAAATTGACTAACAGTAGAAACGTGAAGATTTTGATATGCAAGATATAAGATATTTAAGATATTAGATATTTAAGTGAGCAGATCGGACTCGGACACTTTCCGTTTCGCCACGTGTTTTCCACGGTGAAGATGAATTTTTGGCAACTCTTCAGCTCGACTGTTGGGATGAGTTTGTGTCGCTCAATATAAAGCCATTTTGCATTACCGTAATTACGCGACTATAAGCCACCTTTTTTTTTTTTTTTTT
>CM051493.1:9475857-9534514 GCA_028031935.1 Paedocypris micromegethes
TTTTGAAAAACGAAAAAAAAAAAATGTGACAAAAAAGTGTGTAATTCAGTGCCTTGAATGTGACTTTGGTTGTTAATGACTGATATTCTGGGAAACGCGGAGCTCAAAAATCTGTCAGAAGGTATTTGTGCGACTTTAATGTTGTGAATCTTGATGGATTTTTAGAAGTTTAAGTTTAAGTAAGACTTAGAGTATAAGAGTGAATTATGGAAAGCCAGATTCATATTTAAGCCAAAGTAACTAACAAATCATAGTAACTAAGAGTCACTAATCACTATTACTAGTGTAAATTTGTCTGTTGGTGTGTTTGTTTCTGACATTGTGGCACACAGAAAGAGATTTTTAAATGTTAATTCAGCAAATGCAGTATCTATATTTTTAGGTTCTCAGATTAGTGCCAAAATTATCAAATGTATATGTCTAAAAAATGAATTATTTTGCTTCCCATTTACGTTTTTTTATTTCTCTTGCAATCTTCACGTTTTCATTTGAAACTTAATTTTTTGCATTTAAATGTTAAAT
This sequence comes from Paedocypris micromegethes, assembly GCA_028031935.1. Taxonomy (NCBI): domain Eukaryota; kingdom Metazoa; phylum Chordata; class Actinopteri; order Cypriniformes; genus Paedocypris; species Paedocypris micromegethes. Next base: position 9,476,380 of record CM051493.1, read on the forward strand.
CAGATTGCCATAAATACAACAAATGCAAATCTACATTTTTATGGAATCAGATTAGTGCCAAAATTATCAAACGTAAATTTTTTCCGAAACGAAAGAAAACGCTTCCAATTTACTTTTTGATTTTCACGTTTTTATTCCCTTTTGCTTCAGATGTTTACATTTGATTTCAAATTTATATAAAGGAAACCGCTTTAAATGAAGGAAACGTTATTTTTCATGTCCGATGTTATGTAATAAGAAATGTAATTTCAGCTTGCCATACATTCCCCACTTTGGAAAAAAAAAATCAAACAAAAAAATGTGATGCAGAAAAAAAAGTTTCAAACGAAAACATGAAAATTAAATCAAGCGAAAAGTAAAAAAAAAACAAATGTAAACGGGAAGCATTTTTGTTCGCTTCTTAGAAATTTTCGTTTGATCGTTTTGGCAACCAATCTAATTCCACATATTTTTGGGTTTAGGTCACAGCCCAGGACGTCCGCAAAGAGAGTCCTCTACTCTTTAAATTCCGGGCCAAGTTTTACCCCGAAGACGTTTCTGAAGAGCTGATTCAAGAGGCGACGCAGAGACTCTTCTTCCTGCAGGTGTGTGTGTGTGTGTGTGTGTGTGTGTGTGTGTGTGTGTGTGTGAGAGAGAGAGAGCGTGACGCCGTGTTCCTCTTCTGCTCCAGGTGAAGGAAGCCATCCTCAACGACGACATCTACTGTCCTCCAGAGACGGCGGTTCTGCTGGCCTCTTACGCCGTTCAGGCCAAATACACCGACTACAACAAAGACACACACACGCCTGGCTACCTGTCCGGAGAGAAGCTGCTGCCTCAGCGGTGAGTGTGGAACAAAAACTTAGAATAAAGATCACGATTCTTTCTGGATGTTTCGTTATTTTAAATATTTGACCCTGAAAAGCAGGTCGTCATGCAGGAATATAATAGCACATATTACTCTTTGCTTTACATTTCTATGAATGCAGGGGTGTGAAGTACCGGACAGCCATACTTGAGTAAAAGTACAGATACTTACTGTAAAAATTACTCCATTACAAGTTACAAGTCATCGAAATTGGTGACTTGAGAAAAGTTGGAAATTGGAAAAAGACTTGAGTCAAAGTAGCAAAGTATCCAATTTGAAAAGAACTTAAGTATTAAGAATTATTTTTATTTGTGCTCAATATAGGCCCAAAAAAGAAATGTGCAAACAAACTGTTTTCCAAGACAGAAACAGAATTTAACCTCAATGTTTGAAAACAAGGTAGATAAAAAGAACAAAAAGTCAGTCTCAATCACTTAATTTTGCAAGTAGATATAAAATAAAATGACTAATCTGATTAGTAAATTATATATTATATGTATTATTTAAAGTTATATATTATATAATAACATTTGTAAAACACATTTTTACGCCCCTAATTCGCGTTCTTGTGGTTTCTAATTCACAAATAGTGTCCATTACCTTCAGCAGCCTAAAGATGGCGATATTCACCTCGTCCACCCAAGAAATTAACCGCGGTATAAATCGATTCTGGCTTTTTCCGCACAATCAAAATGTAACGAGTAACAATAAGTGTTCGTTCAAATGCAGTGGAGTGAAAAGTACTGCTACTCAATCACTAATGCAGTGGAGTAGAGAGTAAAAGTTGCTTGTATTTTTGATACTCAGTGCAAGTACGAAGTAGCCAAAAACATACTTAAGTAAAGTATCGAAGTACATTTACTCAAGTACCTTACACCCCTGTATAAATGGAATGAAAAATATAATGTTGCTCCTTTCGAGTTCTTTTTAGACTCAAATCATTCTTTGCGTTTTCACAGGCATTTATTTGAACACTTGCTGCTCAAAATAATGCCGTCAGAACATGGAATAAACGATAAATTAACTAAATGCAATAGCACAAACAATTACAAACACATACCTCATTGGCCTTTATAACTCAAAAAGGAACAAATCTTTCTTCAGAATCTTCTTACACACGTTCACCACGCAGCCGTCTGACGTAACCATCAAAATGTTCCCCAAAACCCACAAAGAAAAGAAAGGTTCCAATGAGGTTTAGCAAAATAAAACACTTATATAACTCATAACACAAAAAAATAATTATGTGAGAAGAACAAATTTGGCATAATATTAACGATAATAAAAACAACAGCACAAACATAACAACAGTTCCATATAATGTATTGTAAAAGTAATGTTGTAAAGAAAAGAAATCACCATTAAACATTTATGTTAATAAAAATAAGCATTGCAAGGTTACAGTGTGATGTGTAGTTGAGGACACAATAATAAAGCTCTGTTCAAAAGCACTTTTGAGATACTTATCAAACAATCATTATTTTGTAGGCGGGGCTAATCATTTCAATCGAAATGTAGATGTTTGCTGTATGTGGTTTGCTGAGTGTCGTCTTCTGGTTTGAAACCACAGCAAACACACACACACACACACACACACACACTTCAGAATAAAATCCTTTTTCAGGTAGTAAAATGTCAGAGTTGATAGCAGACTTACTTTACCGTTGTGTTTCCAAACTCATTCTCCCTGTTTATTTTCTGTTTTTTTTTTTAGTTTTTTTTTTTTAAACTCGACTGCCACTCGACTCACATCTACTGTTCTAGTGCAGGTAATGAAGCGCACGTGATCATTGCTGCGAGAAGTTTATATTTTTAAATATTTAAAAGATTGCGCTGGCCGATTCGCGCGCACACACACACACACACACACGTTCGTCGTAGATCAGAGAGTTTGGCCGAATCGTATAAATACTGGATTAAGATCGCGAGGGGGGTAGAATCAAGATCCTGATCTTTCATCGATGAATCACGCAGCTCTAGTGTGTGATTATTTACACACTGATCAGGTCTACCGTACACACCCATACACCAAGATCAGTTTATTGTCTGTATCGTGACCGTTATGGAGTGTTTTGTCGTTCCTGACATGTGTGACGCGTCTTCAGAGTTCTGGAGCAGCACAAGCTGAACAAGGAGCAGTGGGAGGAAAGAATCCAGGTCTGGCACGAGGAGCACAAGGGCATGCTGAGGTAACGCTCCGCTCCGCCACGCCCGCGCCACACCGCCAGCCGCGCTGATAACACGCCTGTGTGTGTGTGTGTGTGTGTTTCAGAGAGGACTCCATGATGGAGTATCTGAAAATAGCGCAGGATCTGGAGATGTACGGCGTGAATTATTTCAGTATTAAGAACAAGAAAGGATCCGAGCTCTGGCTGGGAGTGGACGCGCTGGGACTCAACATCTACGAGCAGAACGACAAGTGCGTGCATACACACACACACACACACACACTCACTCGTGCTGTGTTTATGTCATAGTGGGGTCCACCACTGTGAGAATAATAAACTGTAATATCCACACACACACACACACACACACACACCTGAACCCAAAGGCTTTTGGTTTTAAATTAAGGTTGGTATTAATTTGTAGCGGCAATATATATTAAGTGACATTGTGTTAATATTTGTAATAAATTAAAATTAGGTTACATAAAATTTAATAATTTGATAAATGTAATGAAAAGAAAATCGTGCAAAAGGTACTAAATCACCTTTGCGAATATATTTTTTTTGTACTTTGCTTAAAAACTATAACAATCTCTGGTTGAATGTACTTTATTGTGTTCCATTACTGTAGATACATTTAATAAAATGTTCCAATTTAATTTAAACGTAATAGCTAATTAAGTTTTTGATAATAATTTTTAATTAAGTATTATCTTGTTCTGTTCCAAAGCCTATTTGGCAAACACACACGCACACTTATTTAAAAGTATGTTTTGTGAAATGTAATTAATGTGATAAATTGTATTAATGTAATTAAAATTTAATGATACACAACAAAATTGTTTAATAAATGTAATTTTTTTAAGATTTGTATTTTATATAGCATATAGAATTATTGTTTAATAAATGTAATTTTTTAAGATTTGTATTGTATTTTCTATAACATATAGAAATCTCAGGTTAAACGGATTTTAATATTTAACCTCCCTGTAGACTAGTTTAATTAAATTTTCCAATGCAATTTAAACGTAATGGCTAATTTACCGCATTTTAATTGAATTGAATTTTTAATTTATAATTTAAAATATTATCTTGTTTTATGCCAAAGCCTATTTGGCACGCACACACACACACCCAGACGACTAGTTTACCGTGTGACAATAAAAGTGTCTGAACCCTGTGTTTTCAGAATGACGCCTAAAATCGGCTTCCCGTGGAGTGAGATCAGGAATATTTCTTTCAACGATAAGAAATTTGTCATCAAACCCATCGACAAAAAAGCTCCGGTATGTCAAACAGGAACATTCCTCCGCTGGCTCAGAGATAACAGACGCGGCGTTTCTCAAGTGCGCTGTTATCACAAGCTGTTCTTCTGCTGTGTTTACTGCGAGCAAACGTGTCGAGTGTGTGTCCCGCAGGTGGTGGTCAGTTCGTTGACGAAATATTTTTTTCTGCGTCGACGAAGACACTTTTTCCCTGACGAAAATGAAACGAGAACTATATAAAAACTCCCACTTAGGGACGAAAACTGTAACTACATTTATTGATATTTTCGTCAACGAATAAAAACAAAACAAAATAGCCTTTCGTGACGACGTCCAATCATAATCCGAGCTTGTGGAGAAAGGCGGGTGCAAACGCAAAGAGAACCAATCAGGACATGAAGCCTTTCAGCTGGTGAGGGAGTTATAGAGGCGAGTGTCTTCAGTAACGTCTTCTCCAGCAGGAAACACGTGACGCAATTATAATGAATTTTATTTTACTGTATTTATTTTTTTATCTTTGCTGAGGTTTCATTGATGAAAATACATCTATTTGGATTGAAAGAAAAGTTCAAGAAAAATAAATGTTTTTCCAAATAAGATCTTTGTATATTTTTTATATGTTCATAGTTAACTACGTATTCAGATTTCTTAGACATAGCAACTTTAGTAAACGTTTAGAATGTATAGCACTTATATTTTCGTTGACTAAATCTATACTGTGATTTAATTGACTAAAATGCTGTGGTGTTTAGTCGACTAAAACTAAAAAACATTAAGATGACTAAATTGGGACTAACACTACATTGAGTTTTAGTCAAAAGACTGTGACTAAAACCAAATGAAAAATCTTTGTCATAATGAACACTGCCCGCAGGATTTCGTGTTCTACGCCCAGCGCCTGCGCATCAATAAGAGAATCCTGGCCCTGTGCATGGGCAACCACGAGCTTTACATGAGACGCCGCAAGCCCGACACCATCGAGGTGCAGCAGATGAAGGCCCAGGCCAAAGAGGAGAAGAACCACAAGAAAATGGAGAGGTGTGTGTGTGTGTGTGTGTGGTTTGATTCCAGCGCTTCGTCATGTGACTCTGTCGTCTTAGGTCATTGTGCCATCCACAGGCGTTCCATCGATATTACAAACTAGGCCTGGCTATACGACAGTAAAGTAAAATATCCTGATATTTTTTCTTTCCTATCATCTGTGCCGATAATTGACACAATGAAGGAGAAATTGTTAGATTTGTTCCTTTTAAAGGCAAATGTTCACTTCTGAATGAAAACTGGAAAAATTTGACATTTTATTATTTGTGTCATTTAGATGGATGGATGGATGGATGGATGGATGGATAGATAGATAGATGAGTATATATGGATAGATAGATAGATAGATAGATAGATAGATAGATAGATAGATAGATAGATAGATAGATAGATAGATGGATGGATGGATGGATGGATGGATGGATGGATGGATAGATAGATAAGTATATATGGATAGACAGATAGATGGTTATATGGGTGTAAATGGATAGATAGATGGAGAGAAGCAGATAGATAGAAAAATAGATAGGTATGTAGATTGATAGGTATATAGGTATATTGATAGACAGACAAGTAGAACGAAATCTACCATTTTTTTCGGACTATATGGCTGAGCGTCTATAGGGTGTCATCTAATATTGCCTTTTTAAATCATTTTTCTACAATAAGAGCGGGATGATAGGATGTACATTGGATTTTTGGGGAAAAATGATTTAATTAATATAATGTGCTCTATAGTTTCAATTGTATGCATAGAATTTGTAACATTTACTTGCTTATTTTTTTAAGCTTTTTTCCCTTGCGTTCTTTGTGAAATTAACAGTAAGACAAATTTACATGCTGCATTTCAAATTTTAGCAGGATGTAATTTTTTTATAGCCATTTACGGTTTTTTTTTACTATGTATTTTTTTTTTTTTTTAAATCGTAATTTTCCGCTACGTTTTGATCCATTCCCGTAAAAAATATTTTTATCTTAAGCGTGATTTATAAAATTGTTTTGAATTTAGATTGGTCACTGACATAAAGGGTGTGTGTGTGTGTGTGTGTGTGTTTTTTTTGTCTCTGTACTTTGTATTCAAGAATGAACAACGTTTTAACTGCACGGGAGACAAAACTCTAAGTCTGAAAATGATGACGTAGATCTCTTTGATAGCGTGTTTCCCGCCTTTTTAACCCACACACGTTCATCTGTCAGGGCAATGTTGGAGGACGAGCGCAAGAAGAGAGAGCAGGCGGAGAAGGAGAAGGAAAAGATCGAGAAGGAGAAAGAGGAGCTGATGGAGAGACTGAAACAGATTGAAGAGCAGACGAGAAAAGCTCAGCAGGGTGAGTCGAAACCCAATTGTTCCCTATTTCAAATTTGTATTGCTTGTACGTTTTGAATCAGTACGAGCCGTATTTTTCATCATCTCGTGTAAATCATTCCTCACGCATTATATGAATAAGCTCATTTTCTACTTTTGATTGAACACTCAACATCATCAGACAGTTTGTACCACGTCTCAGTGTGGTTATTATTAACAAATTAACTAATTGCTAAATAATTCTAAAAATGGCGCGATAGTTTGTGTCTAGCGTTTTTTTTGGTAATTTACCCTTTTCTACATGTTAATAAAAAAAATACAAGTATTTAATATTAATTGAGTAAAACCATGTCAACCAATGAAGTCACAGTGAAATGTGAAATCAAAATCACAGAAATCAAAATCATTTGGCCTGGTTTTCAGAAAATGTAGTAAAAATATTGTAGGTGGATCACAATCCAGTATAATACGTATTGTGATTTGCCTTGGTTTGATGATTTGTTGCTGTCATACAGACATTATGTATATATTAATGTTTCATGTAATAAATTAATCCTTATATTAATTCATTACATGAAACATGAATATATACTTAATGCCCACGTGTAAAGAAAATAAACTAGTAAATTGCAACTTTCCATAATTTTAAATTGGAAATAGGCTACATAAAAAACGTTACTAGCTAATGTTCATAGCTATTTTAAGCATGTGCTGTGTACTTTATTATTACAAATTATTACAAATATTTTAGCCATCCAATAAAATACAATTATCATTCGAGAAGTCTGTGGAGTTGTAAAAGAGAAATATACTTACTGTGTTTCAATTAAAGACCGTTTATTTTAATGTTTCCTGAAAACATATTTTACATGAATTTGATTTTGATGTAGCCACGCCCACCCAAAACGCCCCGCCCCCTGTAGTATGCGTCCCTTATGTTTGAGTATTAGGCAGTGAGCGCAGTGTGGAGGGCATGAGTGAGTAACCCGCTTGTACCCGCAGAGCTGGAGGAACAGACACGCCGGGCGCTGGAGCTGGAGCAGGAACGCAGACGCGCTCACGAGGATGCGGAGCGTCTGGAGCGAGAGCGACGTCTGGCTGAGGAGGCCAAAGCTGCCCTGCTGCTGCAGTCTGAGAGTCAGATGAAGAACCAGGAGCATCTGGTCAGTAGTGCTGTCACCACACCACAAATAACTACTTCAACACGATACTGCATCGATGCATAGATGGGTGTATAGATAGATAGATGGGTGGGTGGGTGGATGGATGGATGGATGATGATGAGTATATGGATGGATGGATGGTAGATAGATGGGTAGATAGATGGATGGATGATATATGGGTAGATGGATGGATGGATGATAGATGGGTAGATGGATGGATGGATGATAGATGGGTAGATAGATGGATGGATGATAGATGGGTAGATGGATGGATGATAGATGGGTAGATAGATGGATGGATGATAGATGGGTAGATGGATGGATGATATATGGGTAGATGGATGGATGGATGGATGGATGATAGATGGGTAGATGGATGGATGGATGATAGATGGGTAGACAGATAGATGGATGATAGATGGGTAGATGGATGGATGATAGATAAGTGGATGGATGGATGGATGATAGATGGATGGATGGATGGATGATAGATGGGTAGATAGATGGATGGATGGATGGATGATAGATGGGTAGACAGATAGATGGATGATAGATGGGTAGATAGATGGATGGATGATAGATAAGTAGATGGATGGATGGATGATAGATAGGTAGATGGATGGATGATATATGGGTAGATGGATGGATGGATGATAGATGGGTAGATGGATGGATGATAGATGGGTAGATAGATGGATGGATGATAGATGGGTAGATGGATGGATGATATATGGGTAGATGGATGGATGATAGATGGATGGATGGATGGATGATAGATGGGTAGATGGATGGATGGATGGATGATAGATGGGTAGACAGATAGATGGATGATAGATGGGTAGATGGATGGATGATAGATAAGTGGATGGATGGATGGATGGACGATAGATGGGTAGATAGATGGATGGATGATATATGTGTAGATGGATGGATGATAGATGGGTAGATGGATGGATGGATGATCGATGGGTAGATAGATGGATGGATGATAGATGGGTAGATGGATGGATGATAGATGGGTAGATGATGGATGAATGATAGATGGGTAGATGGATGGATGATAGATGGGTAGATAGATGGATGGATGATAGATGGGTAGATGGATGGATGATGGATGGATGATAGATGGGTAGATGGATGGATGGATGATAGATGGGTAGATGGATGGATGGATGATAGATGGGTAGATGGATGGATGGATGAATGGATGATAGATGGGTAGATAGATAGATGGGAATATAGATAGATGGATGGATGGGTAGGTAGGTAGATAGATAAAACTTTCAAACTTTAAAAAAATTAAATTAAGACTAAATTAGGGATCTCTATTCCAAGCCAAAAATGTAAGTAAAAGAGTACGATATTTTCTTTGTTTTTCAAAAAAAGCTGTTTGTGTGGTAGAAGGACGTCCTTCTGGTGCTTAAAAATATTACACATTTAGAAACAATTGGTATTTGTTTTTATAGTTAGATCAAGTCTTTAAAATCAATAAGCTTACAGTTGAACAGCAGTATTTATATAAACTGATTTAGATTTGGGATTTAATTAAACATCATCATTGATCAGAAAATTTTTATTTTCTCTCATCAGATACGTTGGTCTGACGTTTCTCGCTCTGAGGCGGATTGTATTTAAATGCATTAACGGGGCAAAACGAGACTTCAGAACACTCGTGTTAATAATGAAACAGTTACTGGCTTCACGGAATTTTTTTCTACACGTCTGCGTCTCGCTACACGAGGTGTTAACGCGGTTTAGTATCATCACTTGTATTTTGATCTTCCCGCATCCACCGGCTTCTCACGCTCACTTTCCTTAAAGCCGAAAAAGTCCCAGACAAAACTATTTATCGAAATATCGATATTTTTTGACAACCCTACTGGTTAGTTACCACCACCACTATGTAGCTATCATCAGGTCTGTGGTTTCCCCATGTTACCTGGGAACAAACATCTGTAACCATGGCAACAAAGTTAGATCTAGTTTCCATGAGAACTAAACATCACCCACCACAGTGGAGGACCCCGGGATTCACGGTGTGTGTGTGTGTGTGTGTGTGTGTGTGTGTGTGTGTGTGTGTCCGTCCGCAGGCGACTGAGCTGGCAGAGTTAACCTCCAAGATCTCTCTGCTAGAAGATGCCAAAAGAGCAAAGGAGGATGAAGCGACGGAATGGCAGATGAAGGTGACAGAGGAGCTGTGTGATGCTCACATGCACACGTTTACATCTAGTCTGTTATAAGAGAGTCTGTTATATCCAGAGATGCTTTGTCATAATTATTTTCCATTGACGGGAACAATGTATTTGTGTCAGTAAAGTATAGAGTTGTACCAGAAATTACTTTGAAAATATATTTGAAGGCTAAAAATGAACAAAATGTTCATCTCAGTTTGCATTAACTCATGATAGTTATTTTGGTAATTTTCTTAAATTGCATTTGACCCAGAATCAGACAAGTCAATGTTTTGTTTTGTTTTTTTGTCATTTTGAAACAAAACCAGATTGAGATGAAACTATGGAGTCTCGTAATCAATATTTATTTAAAACTTGTTTGAAAATGACGTGATTTGCAATTAGACAAGCTGTAACTTTTGCTTCGTAAGTTGTGGAACTCGTCAACTTCCACAGTTTTCGTTATGTCTGATGATTTTCCTGCATGCTGGTTGTGATGCATCATGTCCGATTTAGTCGATTAAAACAGGATATATAACTATTTATATAGCTATAAATAGATGTATAAAATAGGTAACAGACAATAGAAATATAATATATCTAGGATATAAACTATTTAACACCCTGTACATTATTCATCTGTATATTACTGTATATTATTACTGTATATTTTCCATGCACCTGTATGTTTCTATTTTTTTTTATATCTTATATTTATTTCAAAACTGTAAATATACGTCATATGCACTTCTGGTTAGAAGCTAACTGCATTTCATTGTCACTGTACACGTACAATGACAATAAAGTTGAATCTAATTGTTATACCATTGTTATAGACCACATAATAGACCATTGTTATACTTTTAGGGTGATGATTGGTCAATTTTCTTAAATTACTTTAGATAATTACAGTTTACATTACAGAAACACTTATAAATAATAATAATAATAAGAAGAATAAAATACGTAGCCTATACTGTACGTACACCTCAAAACATAATGGAACAAACACAAATGTCCAGAAATACGGAGAGTAACCCAGGCCTTGGGAACAGCAGAACTAATTTGATATTATACTGGAATTACCGTGAAAGTTTTGTATAACAAACAATAAAAAATCAATTCTGTAGTTTAATAAAGAATCTCTCTGGCATCACTGTCACCGGAGGGCTCGAAGTAATAACCGACTCAAGTATTTGAGAATACTTTATTATCCAGCCGGAGTGTTTTTAGCCGTGGATCCAAAAGATTCAACTATGGTTTTGATATTTGAAAGGATCAAGTTGTTTTTACCTCCAGACTCACTCATTCATATTTGTTATTGGATGAAGAAAAACCACTTTGTGATCGATGCGGGAATACCTCGTCTGTAAAGCATCTTTTAATTGACTGTGAACAATTGTGTGATATTAGACAACCGTTTTATTCAGAAAATGTTTTAGCAGATGTTTTTAAGATCGTTTCACCACAAAAGATTTTACAATTTTTAACAGAAATCAACATGAAAGAGTGCGTCCAATTAGTTGAAGTCAAATTGTGTATTTATTGCTATTTATCAGCTGTTATAGAGATGCTTTGCTTTCTAAAGTGTAAAATTGTCAAAGACCATGTTTGCATTAATAAAGCCATTGAAGCTAAGATGGCGTAAAGAATCCAACAAATAAATGCATTTAGTGTAAATGCGCTTTCTCCTGCAGGCCACTCTGGTGCAGGAAGACCTGGAGAAGACTAAAGAGGAGCTGAAGAACAAAGTGATGGCCACTCACGTCACCGAGCCCGTCCACGGCGAGAACGACAACGACGAGGGCGACGAGAGCAGCGCCGAGGCCAGTGCCGAACTCACCTCAGCCGCCGCCTACAAGGACCGCAGCGAGGAGGAGCGCATGACCGAGGCCGAGAAGAACGAGCGAGTGCAGAAGCATCTGCTGGTGAGCACACAAGCAGTCACATCCCCGTTACTCAAGCAGAAGTGTGAATGCAAAAATCTGTGGAAGTAAAAAGTATTGGCTTGAGATTTTTACTCAAGTAAAAGTACTGGGACTGTTGCTGGAAGTAAAAGTACTGGGACTGGTGCTTGAAGTAAAACTAAAAGTAGTTGCATCCGTTACTCACGTAGAAGTATGAATACTAGAGTTAAGACACTTCTGTGGAAGTAAAAGTATCAGCTCGAGATTTTTACTCAAGTACTGGGACTGGGACTTGAAGTAAAGCCAAAAGTAGTCACATCTGTTACTCAAGTAGAAGTATGAATACTAGAGTTAAGATACTTCTGTGGAAGTAAAAGTATCAGCTCAAGATTTTTACTCAAGTAAAAGTACTGGGACTGATACTTGAAGTCAAACTTCAAGGAAAAAAAGGGAAAAAAAAATGCTGTAGGGCTATATTGTTAGATTAAAGTGTTGGTGTATATAATTACATTGAAAATTAACATGTATTATGTATTATTATTACATTTGAAATATTAATAACATTTTTATTACAAAACTTTCACATTATAGAACCATACCTGTGGTTATCATTTAAAAATAAAATAACATAATTTAGGCACAGAACAGAATTACAAAGATTGACTAATAGGCTTTGTTCAGTCGCGAAAGTGGGTACGCATAGTTTTTAAAATGTAGGGAGTAGAAAGTACAGATAATTGCATTTAATTAGTAAGAAGTAGAAGTAAAAAAGTAGGCAGGGGAAATAATTACTCAAGTAGAATTTTGGCCAATTTATACTTTACTTATATAAAGTGACTTTAAAAGTATTATTACTTGGTTACTCGCCACCTCTGGTTATGTGTGTCAAGTTTTAAAAGAGCTTTCATGTTCTGAGTTCTTGACTTTAAATGAACATTGCAAGCGTTTTGGTTTGAACAACGCATTTTTTTGGCCAAGATGTGTGCAAATCCACTCCCTGACACAAGATGGCGCCACACGACTAGCTTTTTGACACTCGCTTGTCACCAACAAGTTTATTTGTCTGGTAAAGACGAAAGATAAATAGTTGCTTGAATTGTGTGTTTTTTTTTTGTGACGTTTTACACCATTTTCAAAACCCAGAATCCGAATAATTTCCTTTGCTAAATGATGAGACCTTCTATGTCAAGCAATGTTTGTGTATAAAACTTCATTCACAGATATTAATTCAATTAAAAAAATGTAATTTCTCGCAGGCTCTTACATCCGAGCTGGCCAACGCTCGCGACGAAACCAAGAAGACGCAGAACGACATGATCCACGCGGAGAACGTACGAGCAGGTCGCGACAAATACAAGACGCTTCGCCAGATCCGCTCGGGAAACACCAAACAGCGGATCGACGAGTTCGAGTGCATGTAACGTGCTGCGGTCGGCCAGCAGGGGGAGCTACAGCCTGCTTTTTGTGTCAAACCTGCGGAGGAACTACAGTACCCACAACGCACCACTCCAAAAGCCAGACCGGGCAAAAAAAAGCGGAAAAAAATTTTAAGCCAAATATAGAATTATGCTGCACAATGCCTTTAACTTTGGAGTGCCGCTTGGGTCACTGAATATGATAAGGGAGATTTATATTTTTGCAACTTGTTTTTGATAATAGTAGTAGTGTTTTGTTTTTTTTGTTTTTTTAATCTGCTGACTAGAATTAAAGGAACGGTTTGCGGAGCAGGCGGACAAAAAGGGTTCTAACTTCAGTAAAACCAAACGTTTGAAGGTATGAAAACATTCCAGTGTTAGTTTAGACGTCAGAAGGCTCCATATGGACCTCATCGTGCCAACCTAGAACTCCAGAGTGCCACTACGATGGTGTAGATGCCTATAGAAATGCCGTGGATTTGTGTCGGTGTCTTGATCCTGACATTTAGACGGGACGAGGATCATTGCTTCCAGTTCTGCATCTTCTCCGCAAGAGCCAAAAAAAAAAACTAAATCACAACCAAGTACTTTGGATATTTTTCCCAGTTTAGGTTTCTCTTTGCTGCAGGTTTGTGGCTGCTCCCTGTTTGTGCCTTTTCACTGAAGGAAATGCAGAGAAAATATCAAACTGTATTTTAGTTTAGTTTTTAATCCTATTCTTAAGCTCTTTTTTTTTCTCCGTGAGGCGGCTGTTTTTGTTTCTGATGTTTCTGCAGTATTATTTTGAAGTTTCAAATAGATCGCCTCTTTTTGGGATGGTTTTCCCTCGTTTCGGAACAGTATTTACGCAGAGTGTTCACAGTTTTAAACCGCCCTGCATTTGTAGCTGGTGCCTTAGCTGCTTTATTTTCTTTCTTTTTTTTTTTTTTTTTACGTGGCATTAAGCTGCACGAAGCATAAACATGTTCATGGTGAACTCTGAAGATTTTGATTTTTTTTTTTTTTTTTTTTTTTTTTTTTTTAGTTTTGGAATGTATTTTCACGTAAAAACATTGATCTTTACATAGAACCATCTTGTTAGCTGGTTGACAGCTTTTCACACTCTGTGTTTTACGCCCCTTGTCAAACGTTCACTTAAAAGATGCTGCTTAACGTTTTCATTGCAACTGTCAATAAAATATTAAAACCATGGTGATTTTGTCTAGTTTTATGTTGGAAGAATTTCATTTATTTTATTTTTTTTCTTTAAATCATAATATGCGATTCAGTTGTGATGTTGAACTTCAATTCACACTTGGTTTTGTTTAATTTGGTGCCTTTCAAACTTAGTTTTTTAAAAGTAGCTTATTTAAAAGTAAAGGTTGTTCATATTGTGTGTTGCCTTTTTCAATCGGGATAATTCACAATAATCAGCGCCGATATGTTTTAGTCTATATAGCCAACCGGAAATAAAGTGACGCCTAATTGCAGTTCATTTGGGTGATTGGTTGGTTCCATCGGATCACGTGAGTTTTCTCGTTTCTTCCAACGCGGAAACCAAACGCTCAAAATGTGTTTTAATACCCCACAGAAGAAACGGCGCTTTGGTTTAATACCTCGATAAATTAACGTGTTTGTGTGAGTTGGAGGTCGACTTTCTGTGCCACTGCTTGTTAGTATTGTGTGTAATTGTATTTCACCTGTGTAATGACTTACATTTTCGGTTTTTACCACAAAATGTCCCTTGAAAAGTACAATGATTTTTAACAAAGTAAGAGAAACTGGAAGATACGGTATAATATTCCGTTTTTGCTTCCGCAGGTAGGCAGAGCATGACGTATATTTAACGCGCATGCGCATATCGGGAGGTAGAAAAAACGATGGAACGCCGTCTCCTCAGGCAGAACTCGCTGTCAAGTAAGTGAAGGAAAAGTCTCGGATGAGTTTTCTAATTTTACTAACGATTTTTTTTATGTAATTTCAGTCACGCTGTAATTGAAAATCACAAAAACATTGAACGTGAATAATAAAAATGCACAAATTGTCGTCAGATGAGTTTTCTCAATCATTATTCCGTCTCTTTTCTCAGAAACTATTTGCCTTCCCCATTTGGAAAGCAATGATTTATATCATTATGTTTCCTGGCTAAGTGTAGTTTGGGTGTAATTTGACCGCACGTGCCTCTATTTTACCTCACGCAGATTTAACTCGCGGTTCTTGAAGAAATGATTTACAAACCGCCTCAAAGCTTCATCATAAATCTTCCCTTCAGCACTGATGCGTAAATTTATTTGACTTCTGTTTATTTCCACAGGGACAAACATCTTGACAGCAGATCTCAACAAATATTGTGTTTGTTGAAATTAGTCTCTTTGAATTATTACGTTGATCCAGATGTAATTGCTTGGAGACTAAAGTGAGTAACCCATTTCAATCAATTAAAATACGATTCGATTAATTATTAAATTATGTAGTTTATAAAAACATAGTTCTGTGTGTTTTGAGGACGGGGGGCAGATTCGGGTTTGAATCCCGCTCCAACTGATTTAGCAACCGTGTATCCTCGATCGAGACTGCCCACTGCTCCGGGTTTGTGCGTGTTCACTTTTCCAAAGGGTCAAATACAGAGACAAATTTCCACCATTATCATGTGACCCATGTGATGGATCTTAAAACTGTAATCGTAAAATTGCTCCTAAACGCATCTTTACACTCGCTTCAAGAAATGTTAATACAGCACTTCAGTTGAAAATTTTCAGCTCTCTTTCTACTTTCAATATAATTGAATAACAACTTCAATAATTAACTACTGCAGTTTTAGACCATGCATATTAGTGTATTTTCTAGTGGACTCTACACGTCGTGGGCCAGTTAAAGTCAACCAATGGGCCACACACGGCCCTGGGGCCTTACTGGTTCTCGACTCTGCGGTAAGTGTAAGTAGTTTTAATCCCTGGTAGAATTGACATGTTAAATTGCCCATTCTATTTAATCCCCAACACTTTTTTAATCTAATGTTCCGGAAATTGAGGCGAAACGGACTTTTTATCACAGCTTGACAGAAGGTGGCTCACTTTTTCCAGCAACACTAATTGCAAAATGAAAAAGCGGCGTTGAGCAGAGAACAGCATGACCTCGCTGGCCCAGCCATTTGTTCCAGCCTATTTTAATGCTCCACTGTCATTATTTTTCCCTCCAGGTAAAAGAAACGGGCGACTAATGATCAAGACAAGTGCGACAGATGAAGTTGGACTGTATGGAAATGTAAGTGATGTAAAGATTTCTCCTTTTTATTTCACCACAGAAGGTATCTGACATGTTTTCTTTTTGACGAATATTGAATTTTGAGCCACACAGAGCAGTTCACTAGATTGTTTCCTGTGATGTTCAGGGGAAAATCAAAGGCCTGGCTGTAATTACACACCGAGTCCCAGATACACACACGCACGGAATGAAATAATTGTTATTAAGGGCAATATTTTGTTGCTTGAATGCATGTAAAAATAGTACGTCAGCGGGTTGTGGGCTGAAGTCGAATAAAACAGACGCTCTCTGTGTTTAGTTGGAAAACGTTGCTGTATGTGTTGTTAGGGTGTATGGTAAATATAAGAAAGTGTTTAGACACATACAACATGGTAATATAAAGAACAGATTGTGTAAAAAAAAATGTTATAGTTGTGTTTGTCATTATTGAATTCAGAAGAAATTAAGTAACAGGCTTTTGAAGGCTTTTATCTCAACAACTCAAAAAACGTTTCAAAGTAAGTGTCATAAGTGTGAAAGTGAAAGAATTACAGTTGTGCGTGTGTGCGCACGAAGCTAATTGCAATCTGTCATTGTGAACGCTTCTCTCAGTCTGTTATAGAAGAAATGTCAGTGTTTGTAATTAAACTTTTAATTAAACGTGATTAATCTCCGGACGACTTCACCATATTGCATGAAACACGTGAGTCCGTTCATGGCTTGTTCTTCGCCGTTCCCCTGTGACCGGGGAGCTTGATCCAGATTGTGTGGCAGAAGGTTTTTCCTGCATGTTTCGGGAAAGTTGGATCAGTTTGTCCAGGGCTGAGCTTTTTCAGGTCATCGGAATCCGGAATTTTACCGGAGCCAGGTAAGGAATCAGCACTGCGCCGAACGCCTTCCACATTCTGGCACTTGTTTCCATCCGTCTTACCGCTCAATCCATTGCTAATTTTAGCGGTGCTATCATTAGCGGCATCACACAAGCCTGAACCTGTCACCGACACGTTCTCCTGAGCCTGAACTGAAGTCTGCAATGGTGAAGAACGCAGCACCGGTGGTACATCATGGACATAGAATAGCGTTTGGGGGATCGGAACCTCCACGGTGTCTTCTACTCCCGCCTCTTGGGCCACACCGAGCCCCGTCTCCGTCTTCCTGACCCCCACAGCTCGGCCCCTGACTTGTTTCAGACGCACTCTTCCGGCAGAAGGAAAGAAGGTGATTTTCATCCTGCTCACCTTCTGCCCACCAGAAGCTTTCGGACATGTCAGCTGAATGTGACTAGTAGATTTGAGGCTTTTGGGATTGACCTGCTCTTGCGTCATTGTGGAGTCCATGGTGTCCGGCGTTGAGCGTGTCGGGCCGGAGCTCACTGGAACAGTCCGTGGGCAGATGCTAGGATTGTTCTCCGTGCCAGGAGATGCTAATGAGTCCGTGGACGGTCCAGGCACATGTTCTGGAGTTTCTGGGGTGACGTTGTCCGTCGCTTCTTCTCCGTCGAGTCCCAGGGAAGGTGCTGGAAACTCAACCCTATGTGGGACGTCCACGCCTCGACCCTGTTGGTCCAAAATGTGGTCGTTCACCTCCTCATAGCTGAAGACACTTGTCCAAGGCTTTCGAGACAATTCCGGCGTGAGGGGTCGCAATCTCGCGGCAGCTCCGAACAGAAAGGGGCGGGACGGGGCGTCCTGGGGGCTGGGGATTGGCTCAATGGAGGTTAGGGACATGGTGCTTTCTAAAGAGCTGAGGGAGGACGTGGTGGTGGACGACAGACTGGACAAACTCGCCAGCCTCTGCGCCGGATGCCTGAAGCGGTTGGGAATTTGCGGCGACTTCCAGAAAGCGTACCGCCTCTGCCTTGCGCCCGGTCCGTGATTGGTGGCGTGTGGCGCTCTACCTCGGCCAGCAGTGACCGAAGCATCATAGCTGGACTGACGCACCACAGAAGCGTGAGTCAGTGGCTGGACTTGAGGCGAGCACATGGTCGGCTCGGAACGGCATCGATTACGGGATTGGCCGAGTTCACCTGCCCCCAGCATGTTGGCCAGAGAGTCGGAATGCGACGAGATGGAGCCCAGTGTTCTGCAGCTGTGGGCAATTTGCATGGACTTCTTGTCGCTCAGAGCGAGTGCAGCCAGCGGAAGGAAGAGAGGATGCACTTCAGGGGTTATCTGAGGCGATGTGCTAAACTCGTGATCCGTGTCTTCTGAAGAAGAGGGCTGATTAAGATACGGCTCGTCTAGAAGAGCAAGGGGAGTTGTGATTAAGCCAGCACGACTCGGCAAATACAGTCAATGAAACGAGCCTCTAAATTCGTTGTGAAGCCACAGGCTGAAACATTCAGCACGGTTAAATCAGAAACTGAAATGGCGATTCAATTATTTCACAGTCGGTTGCTGCTGGACTCAAACACTAATATTCAAATAAGCCACAAGTTTGTGTTAAGCGAAAAGCAAAATTATATAATTGTTGAAAAATTTGCTTGTTGTGTGCTGGATCGTTACTATCCGTTGGCATTTATTTCTGCGTTTATCTGTTGCTGTTGTGGAAAGAGACTCATCTTTTTGGATTTCACTCAAAGCATTGTAGAAAGATTAGGTCATTTGGTAAGATTGGTCAGATTAGAGTACGGATCAGATTAGAGTACAGGTCAGATTAGAGTACGGGTCAGACGCAACATTGTCCCTTGCTTTGCAGTGTTTTTGTAGCAATTTCCTGATTCAAAATGTGTGTATATATAGATTCATTTTCCTTATTTTTGATGTGCAAGATTCATGTGTTATTATATATAAAAAGCTCCCTATACAGAAAATCTAAATGAAAATGTCCTCAATGGCTCACAAAGATGTCTGGACATGCCATTAGAGTCACTTTAGCGAGTGAATCATGTTTCAATCGTACTTGACGGCGTTCGCGTCTGAGTAAATGTCCTTGAAATGCCACTCAGCAGACACACACCGTTAATCTGTCTGATAAAAGGTGTGTGTGTTCTCACAGATGGCTGTGTGTTGGCGCTCTGGGATTAGCCTATATGGAAAGAAAACCCTGAGGAAAATACTACAACGAATAACCAAAAAATATTCTTCACTAGTTTTGTGTTAACCTGTGTTCTGTATTCTATTCATGACTACAAAACGAAAAGCTTTTAGTGACTTTCCATACTTTTTCAAACGATTTCCGTTTTTCGATGTGACGTCATTACCTATTGAGTCCCGGGTCTCCAGTCGTGAGCTCATCTGCTTCACAAACAGACTCTCCAGATCTTCTCCAAACAAAGTCGCCGTGTTCTCTATCATCATCTGGATGAGCGCTGCCACCTGACCGGAAGAGAAAAGCATTACACATGCCGTCACTTCACTAACACATGCTGAGGACATTTGATCTGAGCTCCCGTCCTGCCAAAGCCTGAATGAGCATCAAGTGGGAAAAGAATAGAATGAATTGTAACCAGTTGATTTCCTCAGAAGCTCATTCACTGAACGTCTTAATCATCCGCAATTCATGTGTGCACTTTACTCTAAATAAAGAACGAGCCGGTGTAGGTACAAAAAGTGCTCGGCCTGCAAAAACCGCTCGGGGTCCTGCGACTGGTGATGACGTCACACAGTTTGATTGGCCGTAAGTTGGAATGACGTCGAACGGATTTTGCGCTGACAAATCACGCTCGAAACTCCATTATTTTTAAATAATTACCAGGGAATATAACTATTGCATTACGTTTTTTTTTTTTTATATGTCAAATAACTTGGGTGCTCTCCTTTTTAACTATGTTAAAAGAACGAAATTATAAAGCATTGTAGCATATCAATGCATTGTAAAATGATTGTAAAGCTTTGCACATTAATATACACTTATTATATAAATATTGTGTTTAATTTTTGTAAATATTGTGAATAATAAAGCACAATAGAACTTTTAATATTTATTGCACAAACCACAAATGGCCAACAAAAAGTGTAAATATAAATTACATTTAACAAGCGACAATTTAATTTAATTCAGTAAATATAACTTGCTGTAGGGCGCAATTGTCCAAATTCTTTTGGTTCATAGGTTCTGAATCCAGCTAAGAAAGAGTTGTTTTTTGCTGGATTCGCTCAATCCAGACGGCTTTGGCGACGTTGTTTCCATACCCTCTTTAGGTTTTGTAACATAAGTAGCCCTGTTCTGTAGCTTGTTCAGTTTGGGATTTTTTTTTTTTAATTCACAGTATTCCATCATGCAGGTACAGAAAATATTGGACCAATCTGGCAAATGACAAGATTTTATTTTGTAAACTGCTTCATCTATCAGGTCTGCTTTGAAATAGTATGAATTGCAATATTTGGTTAGCACAAAGCCTTGTTCAAAGTGTGTGTGTTTTTTTTTAAGTTTTGCCTCGTTCTAAGGCTGTTTTTTAAAGTTTTGCCTCGTTCGAAGGCTGGTTTTTAAAGTTTTGCCTCGTTCCAAGGCATTTTTTTTAAGTTTACCTTGTTCTAAGGCTGTTTTTTTAATTTAGCCACGTTTTAAGACTATTAATTTTTTTATTTTTTTAGTTGTGTTCAGTTGCTATTCATTCACACCAGCAACCACTATGAGGTGAATCGTTTGTATTTCTTATCATTTATAGTTTGTAGTAAATAATTTGTAGTAAAATTATTTTTGTTGGAAGGATGGCGTAATTGTTAACTCTGATTTTATATAAATTCACACATAAAGACTTTAATCTCTGGTGAATTAGAAACAAAGTGTCACACTCACAATATGTGTATGTTCATATTCAACCCATATACGGACAGAAGTCAATCTTTTCAATTAAACCGTTTAAAAAGAATGCATGATTATAACTTTAATTTTTAGGTTTAAACTGTAAAAAGTACAACATGCCTATTAAGGCACCACTTGCTCCGCTAACTTCCGGCGTCTCAGACTATTCTGCGGTTCTGCAGTTGGTGGTTATTGGCAAAACATCGCGATTTACAAGGTTTGTCCAAGTGGTTTCACCGTAGTGTGACGTCATCGCCAGTCGAAGGACCCCGAGCGGTTTTTGCAGGCCGAGCACTTTTTGTACCTACACCGGAAATGCATTGTGATTCAAATTGAATCGCATCGCTTGGACCAATCCACGTAATATTAATATTTAACAAATGTTCTGTGCTGGAACAAATTGAGAAAATAGTATCAATCGAGACAAATTACAGCAGAACGTTTTTTAAACAATAATGTGTGAAATTGGAAATGTCAAGATTGGAACTACCTTGAGTATAGATAAATATTCATAAGCACAAACAGTTGAGGACAAACTGATTAGCCCCACTACAAACTAGTCAATGTTTTAAAAGTGTTATAAAAATTAGCTGTCTAAAAAAAGTTGTGTACATAGTTTTTTTTACACCTGTGCTAAACAATTCACAACACAGTAGCGCAGTAAAATAATGTCATGCTTTCCTTCGCAATTGAACCAACACATTTTGTGCATTGTTATCTCTTGGCGTCAAGGAACTTGGGCTTTCCAATCTCTATCGGTTTTCATATAAATTGTTCGCACAGAGAACATTAATTCGGAAGATTACAATCAACAAGAGACGGCAAAGTAGTGGCAACGTGTGTAGCTGCAACGTCTGAAACGTGTAAGTGATAAAAGCAACTCGACTGCGGTTGGTGTGCTTATCTTCCACCAACTTCACGATCAGATCAAGGAAATTCGTCACCCGTGTGTCTCTAAGGGTTAATTTTCTTCTTCAATAACTGGTAAATCCCGTCGGCGGGCTGTTGAGTTCATGTATAATTTTATCTCCCTTCTCGGAAACCTATAATAATACGACACCATCTGAAGCGTGAGAATTTCTCCAATTCCGAGTCTGTGAATTTTGTGTTTTCGAGTGCTGCTTTGAATGTTGGTCTGAGCAGAATGAGTCACGCTTGGCTGTCACCTTGAGTATCCGAACGTGAATAAAAGCAGAAAATGAAAGTTTCCTGTCACAGCAGAGAGGAGCCGAGTTTGAGACCCAGTCGGGACCGTTTCTGTATGTTCTCTCGATGTCCGCGGTTTCCTCTCATCGTCTAAAAGCATGGCTTCTACACGCCGTCTTTTAACGAACCGTCTTTCTTCTGAGTGAGCGTGTGATTCTCTCGTCCTGTGATGCTAATCCTGCTCGTGCTCCTACTTTTGCCCCAGAGATGTCAGGATTGAAAGCTGGACTGATGTAAAACAGTATTATAACTAGAGCGACATCAAACCACATTCCAAACCTTTCAGCCCATGACACCCAGAGAACCAATGGCAGCGTCTCATTATCATCGGGAAACACGTCCACAATTGCATGGCATTTTGTAGCATTTCAAGCTTGTAAAGCTATATTTGCTTGGACAACGTGTAAATCTACGGAGTCAACACTTACTCCGTAGATTTACGATTCACAATCTCATGTGAGAATAAATGTATGTTGTGCAGTATGTTTTGATATCAAATCAGATCCTTTGATATTTATACTCTACATCCGTCTATGCATCCGTTTTCTGAAACTTTTTCAATTTCTGGGTCACGGGGAGTGGGAGCCAATCCCAGAATTTCCGGGTTTGAAGGTGGACGCACATTCTGGATTGGTGGCCATCCAATCGCAGAGCGAGCCACACACATTCACACTTTTCTTCTTATCTTTCCATTCTTGTCACACATCTATCATTTTATGGAATCCGGTTAGTGGCGAAAAATATCAATCGTAAATTTCGAAGAAACGAACAAAAAATCTTTTTTATTTTTTGCTTGCAATCAGAAAAACGTGAAGCGAAAAAAAAAAGTTTCAAATGAAAAAGTGAAGATTGCGAGTGAAAACAAAAAAACAAATGTAGTTCTAAGCGAAAAATAAATGTGAAGCATTTTTGTTTGTATGTTTGAAATTTACGTTTGATATTTTTGGCCCTAATCTGATTTCATATCATTTTCCTTCCAGTTCCTGGAACTTGCAAACGCCATACAGAAAAGTATCCACACACTACGCAACCACGCATCTTTTTCAATGGCCTGACTCCAGTCATGCGTCAACTTGTATGAATAGACTCTGACAAACCTCTTTCACGCTCTGGCCCGCTCTCTCTGGACTGATCTGAGAAGACCTCCACAGCATGTTCGGTGCTATGCAGAGGGACAAGTTGCTTGCCGTCATCTGGTTCGACTCGGATTGGGCATGAATTCGCTGCAGCACGCCGAACAAGTGGCAAAGCAAATTATAGTTCTCCTCTGGAAGCCGTGCTAGCAAACTGGACGCAAATTGATGGAAAAATAAACATCAGTGTGTGTGAGTTGAATCCTGTAAAACTTGCAAAACTTCACGCATCAAACGTGTGATGAAATGCACATGGATGCAGCTATGAAGCCAGCGGGGTTGTTGCTTCAAAAATCTTTTGAAGCCTTCCATTGGAAACCTAGACAAGATCTGTTATTGTCCAGTTTGTTCAGTCTCCAGTATTGGATTAGAGACCACAATTAGAACAAAAAAAATCAAGATTACAATTGGATTAATCTAGATTAGAAAGGTCCACCAGCAATGTATATATGTAGAAGTTTCGAGTCACTTCAGTGAAAATAAGACAACTGAGCCTGGAATGAAATCTAAATTACAAAACATTTAGCAGAATGTCCGTGTTCATTCATGTCTTGGTGAATGGCATGTCAATTTAATAGCTATTTGCACTTAGAAAAATCTTTGAGGATGCAAAGGTGATTTATCGTTAAGAGGAACCGGAGTGTTTGTACAGCGTTTGTGTTCGTACTTGAGGCAGCCAAGAGGCTGAATGGGATCGATGACATTGACCTGAGGCTGCGTCATGTGTTCTCACCTCCTGACTTTCTGGAGTTTTTTATCTTTGTCTTCCATCTGTAGAACCTCCATCCATTCTTCATATAGTTCGCTGCACAGCACGCCTCCAGGCAGTTTACGCAAAAACTCCTACAAACACATGCGCAGATTCTCTTTGAAGGGTTTTTCATGTACTGCACGTGGAGCGCAAGAGTTAAGGAGCCAAAAACGTTTTCAGTGTCTTTTAAACCGTAGTGGAGCCAAATTTTTTTTATTAAAATGTAAAAACATTGAGTAACAACGTTTTTTTTTTTTTTTTGCAAGCATACATTTTAATTCAATTGTTTTGACGCTTTGGATATAAATGTCTGATGAATGTAGACTTTAGATAGTTGTGATAGACTTGAGATTGTAAAAAGATAGTTGTCTTTTTGTGCATTCACACATGTTTCTTTCAAAGTCTTTTGTTTTCAAATTCAAAAATAGCTTTGCATTGTAAGGAACACTTTGCCAGGATTTCTATGATTTGTTTTTAAAATGGGAAAACAGTTTGTATCATCCGATTGTTAATGGATGAATAAAATGTAGGAACTAAGGTTCTATGTTGAGTTTGTCTAAAACATTGTGTGCACTTTGTGGAAAGTGAATCAGTGGAACGGTGCGTCCTCACCGTAATAAGAGACGCAGAGACAAAGACGGATTCTTCATGTAGTGAAAAGCTTTGTCCGGAATTTATCCTGTCCTTCAGAATTTGGCAGTTTTTGGCATTGGCAGAACGGCGAAAGATTCCACGAGTCTCGGGACCTTCACAAAACAGCAGATACAGCAGATCCTGCAGGCACAATATCAGTAGAATCATGTATGAAGTCATCTTTCCTGTAGTTAAACTAGTGTGATTTATGATTTATTCATTGGTAGAGGTCATGAAATGTCAAGCTGTTTAATCGTATAGATGTACCGCAGTGGAAGTCTAATCGATGCGCGAATGTACGATTAAAGAATTTCAGTGTAGCAAAGGGATGAACGAAAAAATATTCAATAGTCTTCGCTTCAGAATACAGAAGATGCTGCGCGATCAATAAAATCCCATCAGTTCCTCTCAGTCTGTGAAGAACCGTGCTGTAATGGAATTAAAAAATTAATTCCTTTAAAATGACTGTCAGGTCAGAAAGTGAAACTCGTGAGCAGATTAATCAGCGCTTGAGCGTTCAGCTAAGAACCATAATCAAGCGTACTTGAACAGTCAAGCTGCTTAAGAAGAACACGCGTACTAATCCTTTGCTGAAACAAAGCCACTCGTAACTTTATAATACAAGTCCAAAAAGCTCAATGCCAAAACTACAAAAACTGCTTGCAAAATCAATAAAACGCATTGAGAGTTTGTTAAAAGAATACACTGTTTACCAATATCGGCATGGGGAGATTGCCATCAGTGCAAATGGAGGAAAGGGATTGGCCAAACAACTTGTGGGAGGAGTCTTCAGGGTCAGAGTGGCCGTCTGATTGGTTAAAGTTGGCTCTCCTCAAAGCCCAGGCAATCAGAGAGCGCTTCCTTTTCAGCTTTAACAAAGACACTGAAAGGAAGAGAAAAAAAAACAATCTTTTTAAATACATTTGAGTTGTTTTACTGTGCTGTTTACACGTAAAATAAAAACGCAATTTAAGATCACTTGAACAAATTCATTTTACAATTCATCCTCCGTTTTTCAGTTTTAACATTGGATTAAATATGAAGGCGGAGCCAAGCGTATGCATTCAGTATGTGGGAGGGGTTTTGATGGACAGGGTTGTTGTCTGATTGGTTGGCTTCTGAGAAACGGAGATTGGCTTCAACTCCATGTGACCCAGAAATGAAAAGAAGCTGTTTAGATGACATATGATTGATTTAGTTTCATTTTTGGTTCAATTTTTGCTTAAAAGTTTTGTCAAACTAGTGCTAGCAACATTAAAGTTTGGGGTTCTATCCCTATATCAAGCAAGTGTTTGACTGGTATTTATCGCAAGTCGTTTCGGATAAAGGCGTCAACCAAAGCCATTGATGTGAGAAAAATACCTTCTGAAATGTTGTTTTAGGTTTGAGATCCGTATTTAACATTGAACATTGAATGGCCGAACGTCCAACAACACATTTTTCCGACTTCCATTATTACAAATTACAACAGGTCCGTGCACTCTAACAGCTTCTAGACCCACGTGCGCCGTAATTATTATCTTTCCGCAACAAAACTCTTTGTCGGGACGGACGTTTTCTGAAAAGTAATGGATGTGAACACAGCGGGAAGCGCACCAATGGCGAATTAATTACAGTCGTCTCACCGGACCCGCGAAGCGGCGATTTATGACATCAGGTTCATTCATAAACACCTGCCACGATAAATACTGCTCTACTACCTCCACAACACTGAAGCCTGTCGGAAACCAAACATCTACCACTCCACATCTCTAAAGATGGAGCTGCTGGGCAAAGTGTCCTGCTAAAGCCATGTGTGGTGCACGTGTTCCCGCTCATGACATAAACAGACCAGGAAAGCACATCAATTCCGTGTTGTGCCGCCGGGATCAGCGGGTTTTATAAGGCGCAAGACACAGACTGCGGATGTAAATAGACGCGCCTCTGACCTTCAGCGCTGGCATTTGCACTTGAAACCAACACGCCAAGAGTCTGGCGGAGATTTTCCAGCCAGAACTGTGAGATTAAGCTCCAGACGTCGGCGCACTTATGTGAAGTCATAATTACTTGTTGAAAGCACCTTTTGCGAACAAAGGATTTTCACCGGAATAAAGGCTCTTTCTGACGAGACATGTTGCTAAGAGACGTTTAAGTGAGAGATAACGCCTAAAACGGAGAGTGAACAGTGAATCGACAGAATCACGGAATCAAATGGGAATTTCGATTGGAGACGGGGAAAGAAAACAAGTCGTAATTAAAGAATCTACGCACGATCGGCACGCATTTATAATAGACGCACTAGTTTCACTTCAGATTCATTCATTTCGTATTAGTAATTTCTCTGTGATCATTTGCAGCCGAGGAATGATTCTCACTAATGAGTTGAAAAATATTTTCTTGTAAAAACCATTTAAACAAAAGGACAAAAAGAAAAGTTGATAAACGGCAAAAGTTGGTGAAAAATCCCATTGTAACTCAATAATGATGAAACATTGGTAATTAAAGATGATGTTTGTTTGTTTATTCAGACAATGCACCATTCCAATCATAATCATAATCATAATGATAATCAGATATAATGGACAAGAAATAAGGGATGGAGTCTGAATTGAATCCTTTTTTTTTTAAAACATATAAACATAAATAATTTGAAAGTAAAGACTTTGCGTTGGTCTCAAACTAAGAAAAGCGCTATATAAATAAACATGAACTTGAATTCCTGTGAGTTAATAAATCGATCTGTTTATTCTGATGTTTAATTTATAGAAATGTATGAGAAGGACACAGGGGTGTGTAAGTGAGGAGTCTAATGATCTAATTAACTATGTCTATCTAATTACTAATTATACCTGGAGGCATAAAAGTCCTTCCAAGTGAAATAGCAAGATCTTGTTTTACCACAGGACTATTTTTCCTTTGGTAAAAAACACAACTTTTGAGAAACACAAGTGTTGTAGAGACACGTCCTCACCTCTTGGAGTGTGTGTTCTTTGTTTTAGGGTGAAGAGAGTTTTGGTAGTCGGTTCTGTCTGCTGTAACGAACTTTGGGCTTCTTGTTTGCAATGACTTGGGACGTGTAGACGGTCCTTCTGGATTCTCAGCATATATCGATAAATGGCGAATGGCAGCTCGTGACCTTGAATTTGCAGAATAACAAAAAAATACCAGCATGAAATACTGTACGTTGAGCATTTTACTGCCATCAGACTTTTGGTTTTGATGTCTCGAGCACTTTTAGATGAACTCTCCTTGTACTTGATATTTCATGCATGAGGAGTGTGTATAAGTGAAGAAGTTGTAAAGGTTATGACCGAGATTAGTTTAGCTTTCCCTCTGTGACTGCTACAGAATTGATAATGAACGGTGAACACACTTTTCAATGCACATTCGGAAGAGGTGTGAAGCCGCTGAAATGAAAGTCCAGGTAATCCATGGATTAGTTTAGAGAGAGAAGATCAGTGTTCTTTGTTTGCACTTGGCATTTGAGAGACTTAACCTAGGGTTTCACCATTCCAGTTAAGAAAGACAAGTAGCTATCATCCTGAGATTTAAAATTGATTACATTTGGGATCCGCTTCTGGTAAAGTAAACCTCTCATATCCTGTTGTCTCATACAATAAACCTTATTTACCACAGGACAAAAAGAATCTTTGAAGGGGAGCAAATGGATCTGGTCAAATGGTGAACTTCAAGAGGTGAATTATTTTCAAAATCGTAAGTGGCTTTAACTTCAGCCTAATTTCCATGATAAAAATGTTCCTGGGAGACTGGGATCTGGAGGAAGAATTCTAGAGGTCAGGTGTATGCTACAAGAACTATTCTTGAAGGTTTCTCCTTGGGTCTTTGGCTGATAAAGTCCAAATTCACCAGACTGGGTGAGTGAAAGCCAGTAACACTAAATCCAAACTGGTTTGCATATAGAGAGATCGTGGGGACATCGTCACTTGGTGCGAAAGGACAACTGTGTGTGTGTGTGTGTGTGTGTGTGTGTGTGTGTGTGTGTGTGTGGAGTATATCCGTGTAGAGCAGCACTGCATTGGACTCAGTATTCCACCTGCACAACCATCACCTGTACAAGAGTGAGCCCACATACATCAATACTCCAAATCCCCACGGGTTATCCCCAGGGCTGTGTAATAAGCCCTCTGCGGTTTTCACTCTACACTCATGACTGCAAATAGCTGGAAACACCACAGATGTGGGCTTATATATAGAGATGAAATGTGAGTGCCAGTGCAGGGATGATGTGGAGAGGATGGGAATGTGGTGTAGAGAGTGCGACTGGTTTTTTGAAGTGAAAGTCACAGTGGACAAAAGATGTAAGAAAATTGACAGTTGTCTAGTGTGACCAACAAATTGGCTATTGTGTGCAAATGTATGCTGACTGATCCTCAGTTGGTCAAGAACAATATCACACAGTGTCGTCTCCTTGTGAGCCGATGGTCTACACTGAGAGCTCAGCTGCATTCATCTGGCTCCGTCTGTAGATCACCACCTTTGCAATAACAAAAGGCCATAGGTCCAAGTCTTGTGGAAAGCAAATATTTTCTTCAATTTATATTTTATACAATGGATAGAATCATCTTCAGAAATGCATAAATGTATGTTACAGCAGCGGCACAGAGCTTCCGGGAAAAGCACACCAGGCTCTGCTGCCTCAAAACGAAAAGAACATAAAAGTGACCCTTTATGTTCACCCCGGACATGCGCTTTTTGAACCATTGCCGTCAGGTACATGAGCAACTTAAACAAGATAAACTTCTGGAATAGCAAACGCCTTCGGCCTGTTTTAGTTTATCATATTCTTGAAAAAAGAAAAAAACTCCAACAATCAAAAAAGGAGTCTTATGTTTGCATTGATTCATGGCATATGGCAAAAGTTATGAGTCGTAAAAAAAATATTAAAAACACGAGATTATTATACAGGTGTGTAATTAAAACCAGCAGGTCTGTTTTATTGGGTTTCACTGCTGTTTGCTTTAGAAAGGCATAATTAAAGGTATGCAGACGGGAGCGGGATTACTCTCCATTATTGCCTTTGCATTCTTAGATTAGTTTAATACTTTTAAACTTTAATAAATTATTTCTGATGGACTATTTTGCCAACCAATAAGGAGGCATGAAAACTTGTACAAAAGCACATTGAAATGCGTAATTTGTCACCGAAAAGAGGGAACGTTTCCTCTTCTCTCTCCGAGTTCACCCACAGCTGGTGGCTCGAAACTTCACCCTGCAAACAGGAAGCGGCCATTATGTGTTGGAAAGAAACAGGAAAGAGGAAGTGGCTGTTATCAAGTCCAGGAAATGCCCCTGGACAAACTCGGAATTATCGTTGGATTACCAGTAGATGAAAAAGCAGCAAGACGCATTGACTCGCCAAGCCAAACTCAAGTTCTCTTGAAATAAGAGATTCTTTCAAGTTCAAGCTGAAGTGGAATGCTAGTCACTTTCCTGCGCTCGCTAACTAGCATGAGGTCACACTCACAGGCGTGTCTCACCTAGCGTTGCCACCCGTCCCTTGAAATACGGAATTGTCCCGTATTAGAGATTGAAATTGCGATTTGTCCCATATTTTTTAAATCGGTTTTTAAAAGCTGCGTTTCATGCAAACTATTTATTTATTGTTTAGATTTTACGCATTTTATGAAGATTCTCCTTTCCCGCTTTTGATTGGGTAATATGCAACGTCGCAGTTAGTTTGATCGGTCTTTTAACTTTTAACTCTCTGCAAAGTGTTGTGAGAGAGTGTCTCATTACCGTAATCATTACCTTATTACATGAAACATTACTATATACAACGTAACTCCCATGTATGTCAAATAAAAGTAGTAAATTGCAACTCTTTATATTTTTAAGTTAGAAATTGGCTATACAAAAACTTTACTATAGTAACTATATATAAGTATAGCTGGATGTGCTGTTTCCATGTTGTTACTGCAAAAATAAATGACAAATATTAGAAATATTAGAGAAGTCTGTTAAGTTGTAAAAGAGAAAGACTGACTGCATTTCAATTAAAGAAACTATTATTTTGTCTCATATTTCAAGTTGTGATCACATGGCCCCTCCCACGTAGCCCCGCCCCCTATGTTTCTATTTTAAAAGTGGTAACCCTAGTCTCACCTGTAGCTTGTATTGGTGCATTATGTGCTGGACAACGCTTTCCGCAGTGGTGCTGACGTCCACTTCCACCGCAACCGTCTTCATGGAAGAAGAAAAGAAGATCTAATCAAACGGCGCTCAACTCAAAGGAGACGCTTGTAAACGCGTATAAACACAACATCACTGTAGTTCCCTGTAGACTGGGAGTTGACTCAAATGAGCTGAAGTGGTACCGTTGGATCGGTGTCGTCGGAATGGCCGACCAGCAGGACGTGTAGGACAATGGCAGTGGGTAGGATTGTTTGCCTGGCGCTGAAGGTGTGCCTGGAGAATAAAGCAGGAAATGGCTTACTTTGCGCAATAATCCATTGGAAAGGTTGCGTTCATTTCATCGCCAGATTCCGAACAGTGAATGCATTCCATCCACTGAATGGAGATACATTTGCAGTAGAAGGACACGGACAAAGACGACAATGGGCGAATGGCTTTTCGCATTAAATCAAAGTTTGCCAACGAAGGGTTGCACAAAATCGATTCGACGCAGCTCAACGAGATTGAGGAAAGTAAACACGTGAAAACGCAAAAGAGCATCCATTCTAGCACACGATCTGATCCAACGTCAAGTTAAAATTTGAAACTTAAAGTTTAAACTTGAACGATAAGTGTTCTAACCCAGAACTGGCAAGTAATGGATGATTAAAACTGAAACGATAAACCGAAAAATCCAAAAAGGAAATCCTCGTTTTACAAGTGAGAAACTAATAACATGAATACAAGAGTGTCATTGGTTTCCCTCACCACTGTAGAGCTCGAAACCATCTGTCCTTTGTTTCCGAGGAGCTTCGGCAAAGGTGAAGACAAAGAGAATCACAGATGTTGAATGACGCACAACAACAGACTCTTGAAGTTCAACGCAATTTCACCACTACCTGAAGGTGACAACGTAATTAGTCGTCGGCCAGCCAATCACGAAGGAGTTTTTGGATGTGATCTTCCTGTCAGTGACGCAATGAAGGTGGGACGTGTTCATCCACACGTCTGAGAGACCAACACAGGCCTTCATCTTAAGATACAGTGACCTGAAAAACACCAGGATCGTTGGTTGTGCAGAAACGCATCAGCTTGCATGCAGATCTTCACGCACTTGGTCTTGGCAATGATGAGCGAGTCTGTGAACAGCAGCAGAAGTCTTTCTCTGGACTTGAAGCCCAGGGAGAGATGAACGTGGGCTTCCATCAGCAGCACGGCGTTTTCCGATGCATGACATGCGTTGTAGTCGATTCTGTAGAAAAGCAAGCGGTTGGAATTCACTTTTCTCTCGTGTCTTTGCGAGACTTCAATTAGTTCTTTGAAACCAGAGATGCATAATTAAAATTTCTTCCCGGTCATTTATCTTGGCATCTATCTTGCCATATCTTTTGTGTGTGTGTGTGTGTGTGTGTGTGTGTGTGTGTGTGTGCTCATACTCTGAATGACGCACATTGCCCGCTTTCTTATAACGTGTGAGCCTGAGGTTGCATTCCTGCCTATATAAGGCGCAGTGTGTCTCTTGGCTATTACTAAGGAATGGGTCAGATATAAACAGCGTGTGTGTGTGTGTGTGTGTGTGTGTGTGTGTGTGTGTGTGATGAGACTGTTGTCAAGACTGACTGTCCTCAGGAAAAAATTTGACACATTCACAATGTAAAATGAATGCGTAAAGCAAAAGCAAATTGCAAGTTTGACGGAAAAATGGCACCTGACAAATACACTACAATTGGAGAAGAAAAAAATAATAATTGGTCCCAAAGTGCCGAATTGACACAAAATGTAAAATAAAAGCATATTTATTTTGACAACTTTCTAGCTCAGGGCCGGCAGGGAAAGTGCAAAATATCAAAAGTAAAACATAAAAAGTTCTTTAGCAGATGTCAGTCAGCATGTTTAGAGGTTCTTAAACAGAATGATATATCAAGCCAAAAAAATATAAATTTTTTTTAATTTATGCATTCATCCACTCCAACTTTCGCCTGCAATTTTGGACGTGTGTTTTCTAAAAGGACCATAGAGGAAGCGAGTAATTATCCTTGACGCGAAAGAACCAACCAACACACAAAACGAGCAGCACATAATCTGTGAATAAAAGATGATGTTCCATTGAAAGTTAGGCTCTTAAAAAAATATCTGAAATTAGACGAGAAACAAAATGAAAGGACAAGATTAGTCTTATTGTATGTCATAATTCTCTGTTTCCTAATTGTACGTAATTGAACAACCTGTGTCTGGTTTTGCTGAAAGCCTTGATGACTGTAGTAGATCCTGGTTTTCTCCTCTGTACCGTCGATTTCATCTTCTGCACAAAGCAAAACCACAAACCACACACTGTGCGTTAGCATCAACAAACATTCTAATCGTAATGAAAAAACGAATAAACTAGCCATCTGTGCTCTAGCTAGTGAACACGTCAGATGATCTTCCTTCACCTAACATCTGGTGGAGAACAATCCAATGGGCTTTTTAACCAATTTTAATCATTTATAAGGAAATAAGATTAGGAATAAGGAAATGAGATTAGATGTTCATATATACACGTATAATTATAATTGATATTCCTTAATAATTTGTTTCAAAAAGCGATTATTTCCCCAATACAAAAAAACATTTACTCGTTTAAAAATATCCGAGTGTCATTGTACTAGGAGATTCGCGTTTTTACTGATGTTCTTGGTGTTTTACCGGCTGAGAGACTTGTAGATTTACTCCTTGACAAAAGGTGGAGCTGAGCACCTACTGGAGCTGTCAACAACTTAAATTGAACCAATTAGTAAATAAGAACTGGCTCAATAATTTGACCCAGCGCATTTTGCATAAAAAAAAATAATTAAATGAAGCCTGGCAATTTATGCTGGATTTCCTGTTAATGATTCCATGTGGATCAGCCAAAAAAATGTAAATGCTCAGGTAACAATCATCTACGGCTAGACATGACGTCAGCGTAGAATCAAACCATGTGATCAATTATGTGATAAATCAATTATCCACGTGAGGTTCCTCTCAATTCCATCTACGCGTGGGAACATCATGTCATACAATATAATCCATAGGTAATCAATAGTGAGTAACTAATCAACATCCATATAACCAATTTCCGAAAGAGAACAGTTCAATACAGTCTTTGGGAAAATAACATTCAGATAATGATTCCTTACATCACCCTAGATTAAAATGATGAGAAAACGATTCACATTTCAGCATACGCAACAATATATTTTGCAGTTCATGAATTTATGTATGTTACAATTTGGCTTCACTTTAGCAAATGTATCTCAAGACCAAGGAATAAGTGAAGGCCTCGAGATTGAAAGCTTTTAGCTCTGTTTTGTATTGACGCAAATAAAAGCATGTTCTAAGTGCACAAAGCCATTTTGCAATAGTCTAAAGCCTAATTTCCGAGGTCTTGGCAAGGACATTGAATGTATGTTAATAATCAGAAAAGCCTATGGCACATAGTACAGATCCTCAGACCTTGTCGCCACTCCACTTCTAGTAGGTCCAAGATCAATGCCGTCTGAACCACTCTGCTGTGGACTCATTTTCATCCATCTCCACTAGACGTCCGCGACGAAGCTCCCTAGATCTTCTCTATTCCACAGACAGCAGTAACTCCCCCGCTGTCAGTGAACGACAGTATGGAACGTCTCCGCTCCTTAATAATTAAAAATATTTGAACGTTTTCAGAAGAAGAAAAAAAGAGATAAGATTCCCAGCCGCTTCCCGTCCCCGTCAACTTTTTAACTTTTCATTACCGCGCTCTTCCTCGCCCTACACTCGCCCTCCCCCTTCTCCTCCCCTCAACAATGTTTTTCCACTTCTTCCCTCGTTTCACCCTCCCTCTCTCGCTCTAAATATGGACACAGAGATTCATCTGACAGTGCAGGAGATTCTCCACTTGATAATTGGCACTGAAGGAACTTCTGAAAATCTTAATTTAGTTTAATTGCAGCCTTGAAATAATAGCCACTTTAAATGCGTCCATTTTTAGCTTTACACCAAACTGTAACTGAACGAATGTCGTCACCGCACACACATCTTTCACAACTCCTAATTGTCCTAATTGTCTCAAAAAAAAAAAAAAAAAAAACGACAGACAAAATGAACAGTTTTTCTTTACAAACTGCCAAACACCAATTCAATCAACACAGCCAGAGGAAATAACCAGCGTTCCCTTGTTCCTGCAAATGAAACGGAACCGTTTAGTGACAGCAGAATCAATCTGACGTGTGAGTCACACGAGCATCTGGGACCATGTTCCACCATCTTCTGAATGATGGATCTCTGTGGCTTAATACAAAATGGGAGTTCCAACAATACACCATCCATTTAACAGGACACTTATTACACCTAAGCTGCAGGAGACCTGGAGGGTTGTTCACCTGTGTGGTACGGGGAGATGGAGTGTCCTAAGGTGGATGGAGATGAGCTGTGTGGTACGGGAATGCTTTCCTACAGGGATGCTCATCTAGTATGGAGGGAGATGATCTCCTGTGGTATAGGGATGTTCACAAAAGGTGGATGGAGATGCTCTCCTGTGGTACAGGGATGCTCACCTAAGGTGGATGGAGATGCTCTCCTGTGGTATGGATGGAGATGCTCTCCTGTGGTACAGGGATGCTCACCTAAGGTGGATGGAGATGCTCTCCTGTGGTACAGGGATGCTCACCTAAGGTGGATGGAGATGCTCTCCTGTAGTACAGGGATGCTCACCTAAGGAGGATGGAGATACTCTCCTGTGTGGTATGAGAGTGCCCTCATACAGGGAACATCATCTAGGATGGCTGGAGATAATCTCCTATGGGACAGGAATGCTCACCAAAGGTGGATGGAGATGCTCTCCTGTATTACAGGGATGCTCACCTAAGGAGGCTCTTGTCTTGTGTTCACTGTTTTTGTTGACTGTCCTGCTGTTCTGTCTAGTAAGTTTCCTTATATAGCCTGTATTGACATCTACTGTAGCCTATTGTAGACAAATTGCTTCACTTGCTCCTCTTTTTGTAAGTCGCTTTGGATAAAAGCGTCTGCCAAATGACTGTAAAGTAAAAGTAAAGTAAAGGAGGATGGAGATGCTCTCCTGTAGTACAGGGATGCTCACCTAAAGAGAATGGAGATAATCTCCTGTGTGGTACGGAAATGCCTTCCTACAGGGAACTTCATCTAGGATTTATGGAGATAATTTCCTGTGTGGTATGTGGATGATCACCTTTGTGAGCTGAGGTCGTGTTCTGAAAGAAAAACTATTTTCAAATGACAGTAAAGCAGTTGCTCTGCTTCTTGAGTATTATCTTCACGTTCCCCTGAGAGCACCACGCAAACAACAACAGAGCAAGAATCTGATGCAAACAGGCTGATGAAATCCCTTGCCTAAGCGA
The DNA here is from genome assembly GCA_028031935.1 of Paedocypris micromegethes. Lineage (NCBI taxonomy): Eukaryota > Metazoa > Chordata > Actinopteri > Cypriniformes > Paedocypris > Paedocypris micromegethes. The sequence goes on from CM051493.1 coordinate 9,512,840, forward strand.
GGTGAAATAAGCCTACTTCCTCTTTAAGGCAAACTGAATCTTCCACTTTAAGAAATATAGAATTTTAGGTGGTTTGGTGTTGAAATGGTGATTACACACATCAGATCAATTGCAAAGATGCTGAAAGCGAGTTCGCTACCCAGTCACGCAGACGGACAGAAACATGCACACACAATATTGCAGTAGGGATGACAACCCTATCATTTCACACACCGCAATTACTCATCACTTTAGGCAAGAAAACAGTCCTACGCTTCTATGTCAGCTAACATTGGTTTCTGCCGAAGACTTGCATGATGCTGCAAGTACAGATCTCCAGAAAATATACGCTTGATGATAATATTTGAATTTTGAATACAGCCATGGAGAAGTTATTGGCACCTTGTTCAGCATAATGTGCGCATGGCATTTCGCAGCAAATTCCTGCTTTTGCAAGTGCCTTTTTAACCACTTGTTTGTCTTTGGGAAACGACAAAAATAAAATGTCAAGAAGAATGTCAAACTTCATAAAAGCTTCAGGTTCTACTACCTACACCTGGAGCCTTGCCAAACGAGCTTCCGAACAGCCTCATTGGCTTCAGTCAAGGTGATGGAGAACTCAACCTCTAGGACGTCATCCTCGGCTTCCTCTATTGATGGTCTGTCAACAATGTTGAGGAGATCCTCAAGGAGGTTTTTTTAACTCCACCCTCTCACACTTTCCTCTGCTGATGTTGTCAGCTTGTCACCTACACTCTCAATAATGTTGGCTGGAAACTGTTTTTCCACGTTTGCCAGAATATTTGTTTGAGGCAGACTGCATTATTTATTCATTTTTTTTCAACGCCTTGCAAAATTCCTGCTGAAACCCCAAGTGTTTGCCTCTTTTGCCATCTGGTGTGGCATGTTCTTGACCGGTCCATACTGAGGACAATTAGAGCAGAGAACCTGGTTCAGTCTTTCCATGTCTCTTGTCTAACAGCCTTGATCTTCTTGTCCTGAACCTAGACCTTCTGTCAGATGATACCAACATGTTGCCATTGCTTCTTCCACAGCGAGATGATTCAACTGGCCAATAAGAATCCAACTTGTCAATTTGACAGATTGGATGCATTATTAACCCAAGATTGGCTATGAGCAGCTGCAATGTGCAACTTTCCCTGATGGATTCCAGTAGAGTTTGGTATTTTACCGTCGTATAGCTGAAAAGAAAATGTTGAGAATCCATCTTTCTTGGAGCCACTAAATGCAATTCAGTTGCTGCAGTGCTTAAATAGCGCAGAATAGTGATGGGAAATGGGCGAATAATCCTTAGTCACTCTGAAAACAGGTGACGGACAGTGTGAGATGTCAAACGGAAGAAATGGCTGTAAAGAATTTGTGAGCGAAAAATGACGGTTGCCAAAGTCATCATGTTGTTATAACAACCTTGATCTTTATCTTCCTTACGCTGTGGAAAACTACTACAATGTCCCGTTTTGACACTAATCCTGTCGAGACCTCTTCACAGACAAAACCAGAATCCTTTTTTTAGCTGCATCAAACCATCGGACAAGGAGAAATGATTGAAAAAACTGTCTCCACAATAGAAGCAGTTCTTTCTCTCTGTGATAATAAGACCTGAAATCTCGCCGCTATTGTGACAAGCTGTTTCCCACAGCATGGGGAGCTAAAGCTGGTGAGTCAGAATCATGTTGCTCGGGCTTCCTAGAAATCTAATACATGAAAAAAATCAAGGTTTGTGGAACTCCACGTATAATTAAAATAATCCGTAGTCTATTGATACACCATTAGAATCATCTTGTTCCGTTGACTGCTCTCTGTCACTCAGTCTGTAATCTCACAGTTTGAATAGACAACATTAATGATTCATGAACTCGTCTCCTCTAAAGCCTTCAGTCTCACTCTTCCTTTCAAAAAAGATGAAACCATTAATCTAATCATTAGAGCCTAATCTATTAAATTCTCTACTTTTAATTTAATCGTAGATTATAATGAGCATATGCTGCACATTCAATCAATCAATAAATCAATCAACTTTATTTATAAAGCACTTTAAAACAACTGTAGTTGACAACTAAGTGCTGTACACAGAGGGTCCAAAGGGACAACTAAAAACAGTAAAAGCAACACAATGTAAAACAAGACTTTAAGAAACAATATAACGTAATACAAGTACAAGTACTCAAGACGAGAAGCACAATGTAAAACAAGACTTTAAGAAACAATATAACGTAATACAAGTACAAGTACTCAAGACGAGAAAAACCAATAAAACCAACATGCTGTGTTTCATGCCAGAGTTGAACGCTAGAGAATAAAAAAATGTGTTTTTAAATGAGTCTTAAAAGTTGTTAGTGATGAGGGGTAAATTTTAGGAATTGTAATGATGATAGTAATTATAATAGTAATATTATTATTAATAATAATATTAGTTCTCTGTGTTTCTTCTTCAGAAGGAGAGAAGGTAACAACTGGTTGGGAGATGAGTCGAAGTTGAAACTGATTTAAACGCAATTGTTTTGTTGTGATGGCAAGAACACAAATAATCCATGATATAGTCGATGGTCTAAAAGACCAAGCTCAAGAAACATCAAGCTAGTGGGACACATTTTGGAGCAGTTCAATGAGAACAAGTTTGAAAAGAGCATACTGTATGCGGCAAGACTCCCTTGTAGTTGGCACAGCACACCGATGCTAAACGCACCGCCCATGAGTCGTTTGTGAAAGGAAAGCTCTGAATGCTTCTCACAAATGGGCACTAGCTCACACAGTGAAAGAACCTGGATATTGACAAATGAAGGACACAATCCATTGCCCCTGTAATGCTAAGCAACACGGCTCTTCAAGAGCCTGCTGCATCTTACAAAGCTCTCAAAAGATTGTGTCAGCGGGTGATTAAGTAACTACTCGTGCAATTTTATGCCAAAAAAATAGAATTTTGACATTTGTTTTGTGGCGAGGGAGATTCAGCTGTGCACATTAGCCAGTTAGCTAAAAGCAAAGACAACGTGGAAAGGCGCGGTGACGGACTGGAGCGTGCACGGTCACTTCTGTGCGTTTGTTCAGAGCAGTTGTTTTGTGTCACTTGCGTGTAAAAGCTCTTGAGAAGGCCTTTTAGTAGAAATCCTTCAGTCCCACAAGGTCTGGCAATAAACCAGAGCTCGTGTCAAATTAGACGCAGTAATGAAGACTCCACGCTCCTGCATTTGTTGCCTTGAGAACTGTGTTGGGGTTTCTGGACGTTCGTTAGAATGGTTTAGGCCGTGTCTGTCAAATTGTTGTTATTTTGTAAATGTAAATGGAGTCTCGTCCCCTAGTCAAATACAGAGTCCCACAAGTCCTCAGACCAATCCTGTTTTCTTTGAAGTAAAGTGAGTGAGTTTGTCAATATAGCCACTAGGGACCATGTCAACATTGTGCTCTGCTTTTAACACATTCAAGTGAAGTGCACATACACACAGTGAAGGGAACACACAAATACGGAGCAGTGGGCAGAACATGTGGGGTTCAGTGTCTTGCCCAAGGACACTTAGGTGCACTTTGGATTCGAACCTGCAACTTGGACCACAATCTCCTTTCGCTGATGATGACACGCAAATCTATATTTCCACAAGGCCCAATAAAACCTCGCAATTTACTAAAGAATTTGATTGTTTCAGTGATATTAGTGAATGGATGATGAACGTCCTCATGCGTTACTCTGACAAAATCAAATTATTTCTCATTGCTGAGCTTTTCCAAATGTTATCATTCTTGTGAGCTCGTAATCAGGAAGTAAACGTCTTCTCGTTTCAAGAGTTCAGCACGCAAAGGGCCTTTTTTAATTCTCCCTCTGTAATTGCATAGTCAGCCGGTCTGACCTTTCTTCACAGACCATGAAATTGGGTGGAGAGATTTAAAACGTGTGAAAAAGAAAAAGCGACACGTGTGACAGTTGTGACTTCAACGACAGAGCCATTTTAGCCTGAAATTAAGCCATTCAGCACAACATGTGTGGCTTGATTACACGGTGGAAGGATCAACCGTCCTGCAAATGCCTCAAACGCAGTCCTCACCTTGTCGTAGTGTTAAATAATACGATTGCGTTTCGGTCAGGGCATCACTTGCAGGCGAATATATTGTGTTTAACAATGTTCACCGCACTTCAGAAGGTAGAAGACCCCGAGTGCCAAACGGAGACGGAGGTTTCATCAGCCAATCAAGTCGCTGCAAAAACTCCACAGGCCTTCACAAAAACAGAGATGAAAGAAGGGATGGTTCCAATTCCAAAGAAACGTTGCATAATTCAGAGGAGTTTGGATCAAATAAAGTCGACGTATTTTAATAAGAATAGAACATGAGGCTTTTATCGACGTAACTCTATCTGCACGAACACAATGAGGCGACGTTTGTCCATAATGAACGTCCTGAATGTAAATTCCTTTGATTAGAATCGCCAACCATGTGAGGCATTCAACGCTGAGACGTGTGAAGTTCTCACTAAACTTGACTAAACTTGCCGTTATTTGAATGTTCGACACGTTGGTTAAACCCGTCCGTGGTTACGTGCAACCAAGACGATGACGATGTAGAAGCTAGTGTGTTTTTCTTCACACTCTGGGCCAGAACATGAGGCCCCGAGACCTCCAGCAGCGTCCGTGCATGAAGAGCAAAAGCGTGAAAACACCAGCCTCAGAACATCTCACCAGGAACTCGCACATTGCCACATGACGGATGAGCACAAGCGCACCACTGCTGCCTCGACTCCTCGCAAACTTCTCTTTCTCTCTCAACGAAAAGAAAGCCATTACTTCTCGAGTACATCGAAAAAGCCACGTGAAGTTTTAAGTATGTCTAAAATAGTCAGACTTCTATTTTTCCTGCGGCTGAAAAGCCAGCCTGTCAATTTGCCAGGCTTTTAGACGTTAGAAAACCTTGCGTTGGTAATTTTTCCAAACGTGGCTTGTGACTAGGTGAGATTCTCAAGTACCTTTGCTGTTCGAATAAGGTTAAACAATTTGTACGTGATAACTAATTTTAATATACAGTAAAGTGGACCAGAACCAGGACTCCGAAAGAGAAGAAACCAAATGGCCAAAATCAAGATTTTAGTGCAGTTGTGGTAGTAGTGGTAGAGAGTTGTAGGTTCGAATCCCAGTCTGTGAGTTTCACATGTGTCTCTGACTAAGATCTACTCACCGAGCTCCACGGCTTTAGGCTGCCCACTGCTCCGGGTTTGTGTGGGCAGTTCACTTCACTGTGTGTGTGTGTGTGTGTGTGTGTGTGTATGTGTGTGTGTAACTTCACTGAATGAGGTTGACTCAATCCTTTCCAAACGACAAAAAAGACAACCAACCGTCTCAATGAGTCTTTACACTGAGAAGTTAGAAAAATGGCATAACGTAGATCCATGAAGCGATCCAGGATCCGGACGTCGCCCTCAAAGCCGATGAAATCAGAAATCTGCGCGATTCATGTAATGTGTTCCTAGCGGGTAGCTACTGGGTGTTTATATTCAGTGTTATTCATGTTTATACTTATACAGTAAACTCTAGTTTGAGGCCCGGTCGAGGCTGTTTTGCGGGCAGTTTGTGTGTTCCTGCTTGTGTGGGTTTTGGGTGTGAGATTGTCAAAAAGGCCACTATTTTTTTTTTTTTATAATTTTGAACTATCGAAATTGTGTTCTGCATTTAACTATCGTGTAACACACACAAAGCTGGACAGGATTCCTACGGGTGCTTGAAATCCTTGAAATTGCTTGAATTTCATTTACGTATGCTCACTGCCTTAAAAATGCTTGAATTCTAAACAAAGTGCTTAAAAATGCTTGAAAATTTAGTTATACTTTAATTATTAGACAACAAATACAGTGGCACCTGACGTACACAGAAAATCTTTGCTGACAGCAGTTTATTAAAGAAATAATTTTCATAAAACGGGATGCAGTTAACATGTAAAAGCCCTAAAAAGTTCCAAACCGCCATAAATTATTTTTTATAATATTATAAAATATTGTATTAACGTAATAAAAAACATGTTACATGTTACAGAAATTTTACAAATGAGTACTGTAGTAATAAAGTACAGTACGTAAAAATAAAGAATAAAAATCAGTTTCTCTTTGTTCCCTCTCATGACAGTGAAGAAAAAAAATACACAATTTTGACTCAAATCTTTATCTCTTGAACAAAAAAGTGAACGAATCATTTCGAATCACTCGTGCATTTCGTTAATTTACATTTTGTTCATTTGTTTTATATTGACTGTGCATGAACTAGTATTGACAGTCGACTAGACAGACAGCGACACTTATACAATTCCCATTACAAAGCAAAAGTTGGTTTTTGTTTGTTGTTGCATACTATCTCTTTAAATGTGATTTACAATGTCAAAGTTTCATTTTGGTTGCATTGAGGCAGACCTTTAAAGATACGTATATTTTACCACCACTGTACTCTAACTGTATACAACCCAAAATGGTGCAGGAAAAGCTTGAACAAGGACAGTGAAAGTGCTTGAATTTGACTTATCACAAACTGTAGAATCTCTGCAGGAGCAGTGGGCAGCCTCAAGCAGTGGTGTCCGGGGGCTTGTGGGGTCTGTGTCTTACTCAAGGACACTCAGTCGTACCTCCAGGATTCTGCTTACTGGAGCACAACTGGAAACTTTTGTCTTGAAAATGGAAAGAGAATACAAGGCATTTATCAATGCTGTTTGAAGAAAACCGCTTCCTGGAAACTCCTTTCAAAGTAATGACTGTAATCATCTTCTGCTTATTTTCTTCTGAACATATGCTCAATGGTTGAAAACATTGCGGCACGCGCTTCTGTCTTCACCTGATGAACACGTGCTTGAAGGACACTTGAGCTCCACTGCTTCTGATCTGATCTGCTGTGTGATCAGGAATCTCCCCACTGTGGGACTATTAAAGGCCTTGGAATTCAATGTTCAATTCAAATCTCCATTATGGCGGCCTCCACTATGGACGGTGTTTGCCACGCCGTTCTTAATATCCTCTCGTCTTTGTGGCGTCTAACTGTAATTTTTTTTTTTTTTTTCATTTCACAACTACATTTCCACACAGCGCGTATCTTCTGATATTTCCTGCACTGCGGCCGGCGTGTTATCTTCCCCCTTTGACTTCCTCTTCGAGCGAGGGGCTTATTAGTGAACACTCGCTCCGACTCCTTCACACTGACGCTCTTCTTCGCCCGACACGACAGGACAAACCGATCCACCTGAGAGACGAGAGCAGGTTTGAAACATCTCCATCCGTTTACAAAACTTTCCAATTTGATGAATTTATGCAATTCAGAAGAATTTTTACAAAACTTTACATATATAAATATTCACACAGACGCCAAATAACACTGGATTCGTAACGTAGCTGCAACATTTTACAAATTCCACCAATTTGTCTCCTAATTGGGTTCGGAAAAACGGAAGAATGCTTTTGTGCTAATGTATAGAGAGTTTAATATTGGAATAAAGACTAACTTTACTCTCATTAGAATGAGAGTAAGAGTAGAGTACTCTTAGAATTAAAGAAAGAAAGCTTGGAAAGAAAACACATGTTATATTTTGTGCTACATCAATGTAACATTAAGCGTAGCGCAACATTTCACGAATTCCACCAGTTTGTCTCCTAATTGGGTTCGGAAAAACGAAAGAATGCTTTTACGCTAATGCATAGAGAGTTTAGAAATGAAAACAACTGAAAAAAAAAACGCTTTAGTTTGAATATAAACTGAATTGAATTTTGAAAAAATGGCAATACGTTTAATACTTTCTTCTACCTCAATGTAACATTTTACAAAATCATCACCTAGTTATGTTCGCTAAACAAAAAAATGCTTTAGTTCAAAAGTATGCTGAATTGAATTTTGAAAGAAATGGTATTACATACTTTAATACTTCTAATACTTTCTGCTACATCAATGTAACATTTTACGTGAATTCCTGGTTTCAAAAACTTGCTCTATAAGCCAAAGTTAAAATGACACTTTTTACAAACACTCTTGCTGTAATATCTCGTGTTTCCATCACCTCCGCAGGTCCGTCACTCCCTCTCAGCGTTCTAGACTCTTCTCTTAGAGTATTTGACAGACTGTGGTCGACACTCGGTTTAAGGGGGTGTCAGTTTGTCAAATACCCCAAGAGAGGAGGCACAAATCGCCGCTACTGTCCACGGGAATCCACCTGATGCCATTCGTGACTTCAGAGGTCATTGTCGTGACCTTGATCAGACCAACCGTGTGTATTATTCGATGTCTCTTATATATTGTCACTGGATTGACGAAATATACCGCAGAAACGTCACAAGCACACACACCTACACACTCCACTTTGGCGTGAAGACACACTGAGTCGTTTGGAGTTGTAAAATGTGTTGACGCGCTTGCTAATCTGTAACCGAATCTCCACAGCAATGCGGTTCTCTTGACTTCAGTAGCGTTAGCGTGGCAGATTTGGATCTTACACAGATTTCGACGCAATTTATGTTCTCCCTCGATGCCTCAAAAAGCCATTATAGTCCTCAATGACACGGACAACCACGTGTCACAACACTTGCTAAATATACAAAAACAAAGACTCGTGTTTCACTTTTGAACCGCTTTGGGACAGCGAGCACAGATGTAAACACTAATCTGAAAAACCCAAGGCCCCGCCCCCGACCCATGTGACTTTTACATAAGAAATTAATTATTGAAAGCCACCAAACTGTAAATATTTTATTGATTTTTATGCTTTACAAAGACGGAAACTTCCCGCTTGTAGTCTGAAACCGAATTGCTACTGTTGCATCAAGTTGTGGCGAGTAAACAGTGACTTTAACTGAAATTATTCCGAGTGTTATTAAGACCAATAATAATAAGTAGCTTGGAATAATTATACACACTGCAACAACACACAGACACAGAACAATCAATCTAAACACACACACAGACACACACACACACACACACACACACACACTCTCTCTCATTTACACACAATTGGTCTCTCACACACACAAACACTCTCTTTTTAAATACACACACATACACTCTTATATATACACACACTCTCATTTACACACAAATGGTCTCACACACACTCTTTTTTTACATACACACACACACTTGTTTAGACACTATACACACACACTCACACATATACCCTTTCTTTAATTTACACACAAACTCTCTCTCTCACTCAGACTTTCACACTCGCTGTCATTTGCACACTCTTTCTTCACACACACACCTATTCTCGTTTACAGACAAGACAAGCGCTATAACGCACACACACCCTCCCTCTCTCAACACACACACACACACACACACACACACACACACACACACACACACACAAACTCAACCCAAGAAGCAACAAAAGAGCAGAACAAGACAAATTATTCAGAAGTCTGACATTTCATAAACCTTTATTAACGGCGACATCATTCACACGTGTAAAGCTGTAGTAAGTGGAGCGTGATCAGGCGCTGCTCGCCGCCTCCTGCTTCCCTCGCTGGTCTTTAGTCTCCTGAGGAACGCGCACTGTCATTCCGTCCATCCAGCGTTCCACGGTCACCTGACAGCCCAAGCGAGACCTGAGGAGAGCGCGTCCGTCAGACCCTCCGTCACTGTGATGACCCAACGCGTCTTACGTCTTGGTGAGTCCGTACGCCAGGTCCAGCATGTCCAGCTCCTCGTCAGCCACAGGCGGGAGTTTATCATGGACGTCCTTCTCAAATATCAGATGACACGTGGAACACGCCAGCGTTCCCTCGCACGCTCCTGCAGAAACGTAATGCAACAGTTTGGTTTGTTATAACACGGTAATAACCACATGACCACTAATCCATTTTAACATATTTAACTTGTTTTTTAATACTGGCGGTGGAAAAATAATGGCGGTGGGATTTTAATATAACTTATAATTGTTACTGTACTCTTACTTTACGGTCATTTGGCAGACGCTTTTATCCCAAGCTACTTTCTAAAAAGAGGAGCAATGTGAAGCAATCTTATATTAGTATTCTTATATTAGTTACTGCAAACTCACTTGAGCAAAGTTTCTTCGCTCTTTAGAAAAGATAACGTAATCTTAGTTTAGCAAAGTTGTTTAGCAAAGATTTAGCAACAAAAAAAAAAACTTAAAAAAAGTTTAGCAAAGATTGCTGAAACGAAAATGTTTCAGCAATCTTGTTTCATGAGTGTTACTTTAACTTTACTTAAAAATCTTCCTTGATTTGACGCAATATTGCTATATTCTAATACTAGAAAAGTTACTGTAGATGTCTTCAGAATTACTTTTTCTAAATCTTTGCCAATGTTACTGTAATCTTACCTTTGTTTACTGTAAACTTACTTTGCTTGGAATACGGTGACAGCGAAAGAGTATTCTTACTCTAGCCAAATTTACTGTAATCCTAGTTTAGCAACTTTTTGTTCTTACTAACTAACTGTTCTTGAAGTAATATGGCAAATACAAATGTAGTTTTAGAAATACAGTAAACTCCTGTAAACAAATTTGAAAGTTTCACTACTATCAAGGGCTTTTTTTTTTTTTTTGTAAATGATCTAAACAGTCTGTATATGAATGTATACTGTATACGTTCCTTAATATCTACAACTTATAATGTAGCTCAACCTGTGATAAGTGACAACATATGATGCATTCCACAATCATTTACGTGTATATAATCTATAAATGATACGACACACAGTGTTAATGGTCCTTACCGAAGCCGCTGATGTCTAGGTTCTTCTTGACGACGACGTCGAGGAGACTCTCCCCCTCTGCGACATACACGCTGTTTTTCACCCCCGACTGATTGACAAAGTGCACCAGCACTTTAGAGTCTGAGGAGCTGAACAAACACACCAGTGTTTCTCACAAAGGCCTGTCGCACAAACTCAATCAAACAGCAACTCTTAAAAACTGTAACGCGACGAGCGTCAAGCGGAGTTGCGTTGTTCCACACAAGTGCACTTAATTGACTTTCATGCTTCTCCCTCGATGTATGTGACGCCTTCGCAGTCTATATGTGGAGAAATAAAGGCACCAACGGCGTTTCAGATTTAGTCAAATGCCAAAAACTAAAACACTACTGCGACACACGACACTTGATTTACGTCAAGAAATGTCCGACTGACGAGTATGTCCCGGTTTAAAAATTCCGTTTCTCATCGATAAATCAGTCAAGAACTCACACGGCCACAAAATTTTCACCGTTTTGTGCAAGAAAAACATTAACGTCTTTTAGATAACAAAGCTGCTTAAAACAAATGATAAGTCAGAACTCAAGCCTCAAAGCTCAATGACAAAAATACGGCTTTTTTAGACAAAAAAACGCCTTCTAGATCAGGAGCAGCTTAAAGTGAAGTGAGGAGGTTTGTCAGTATGGCCACTAGGGGCAGTGTTGAAAGTGTGCTTTGCATTTAGCCTCCCGGAGCAGTGGGCAGCGGTCAGTGTCTTGCTCAACGACACTCCCTGGTGAGACTGAGATTCGAACCTCCAACCCTTTGATTGGCAGGTCCAACTCCTCACCTCTGGTCCACAACTACCCCGAGTGCTTTCCTAGTAGCGCAGTCAAGTAATCGATGGATTGTAAACAAAAAACAATAAAGTGTCAATGATCAGTCTGGCAAAAAAAAAAAAAACAGAACAATATTCCTTGAATTCCAGCACGTAACTTATAGGGAATCCAACCGAACCAATGGCGGCTTTTGTGAAGCTCCAGACCGTTTATCTTCTCAAGGTCCTCGACAACGTCAAGTTCCTCCGATCATTTCAAACAGAGTTTTTGCAGACTTACAAAGACTTACTTGTTTTGCTGACACCGTTGCGGAGCCTTGGATGAGTGGAGGAATCTTGCGCGGATGGATGTGAAGGGAATCTGGAGGAAGCTCCTCACGCCGCTCCTGCAGGCCATGATGTCCACGCTGGAGATCCGCGCTGGAGAGCCGTGGCTTTATGAGCAAGCAGCCTGTGTGATTTGGGTTGTTGAGGGGCTCCAAGGACGGATCTGTTAGCCAAGGGAGATAAACGACGCTGAGCGGAGCAAGGCTCTACACGCAGATACGGGGAGGAAAAGGTCAAGACCGACTGAAGGAAAACAACAGACTGCTGGAACACACAGGCCAACTGTCCAATTAAAATGCGCTGGACTGCGCCGTGTCAGCGGGGCGTCCTTCAGCCCGTCACAGATGCAGAGCGAGTCTTCACCGCCCGCTGAGAGACACGTCTACTCTACAACATGGACTGAGGGGGATAAAAACTAAATCATTAGCGCTTCATGGAGGGACAATGCATTACTAATCCAAAACTGATAAAAGCACTGAATGTCTTGAAACCTTTTGTGGACGTAAACAAAACACGTTCCCTCGTCTGATGGCTCCCAAAGAGCAGATGCTTTAATGCTCATGAAGAAACAGGCCTAGTGGTGATTTAGACCGGGGACCAAAAAGTTGAAAAGTTCGAATCCAAGATTAGTAGGTTCTACACCTTGAGCAAGAACCAGAGCTGCTCATTCAAAGCTCAAAAAAATAGTTTTTCGAATGGATATGGATAGTGAAAGGATGCCATTAATCTTCACAACTCGGTATTTAACCAACAAGGAAAGAAGCGACAGGCCACGTGTTCTCGCAATGTGTGATTTAGAAAACATCCGTAATGGCTGCAATTTGTGTAATTGAATGAAGCACAAAGGCGAGACGTTCGCTTACTAAAACCCACTTTTTGCCCAGTCTGGTGCGATATCGCTACAGACATGAATTCGAATAATTACCGGAGAAGCGCAACAATGAGATAGTCAATGGTGATTGGCTGAAAGTGCTAACACACTCTCAAAGTGTCAATCCTTCGATTGTCCAAAAGACCAATTAAATACAAAGCGAAAATTGCGATTAAAAACACATCAATTGTTGTTTGACACATATAAACCCTCATTAGAGAGTGAAATCAACCCTGGTGGGTGGATAATGGCATTGCGACGGCAGGTTAAATGGATCGGTGTTATTCTACTCGTCTGTTGTCAGAGTTCTACACCAGCGTCAGGACACCAGTGATGAATGGAATCACATCAGGCGTATGAAGAGATGAGGTCCACCACGTTCGTGTGCCGTGCTGTGATCTTCTATTCAGAGCCGTGATCTGGAGAAGGATCGTCTGTGGTGAATGAATCATGATGGAGCAACAGCGGTTTTGAATCAGCGCTGACGTTTAAGGTGATGACCTCATAACAATTTAACAAGAACGGCCTCTGCCTCTCAGAGCGACTCAACCACTCCACAGTTTCCATCTCTGTCCGTGTATTCCTGGTTCTTTTAAGGGTCGTGAGAAGCACATTACCACTTATCTACAGAGCTTGGGTTTTCTGAACAGAAGTGCAGAATCCAACATTTTGGACGGAATACAAATGGAAACGACGTTGACTTGCTTTCATTTTATCATTCAGTTTGCTAAATCCTTTTCTTTCCCATCCAGAGAGGACAAGCTTTTCCTTGCCAGTGAGCTATTCCTTTGGCTTGCTCCCTGAGCTAGAGATCAGTGCGGCACAGCATCCCTACAGAAAAGATTTCGAATGATGGCCGAAGAAGTTAGACGATGAAATAGTTTTTCCTAGCCAGTTCTTACTCACCCTTCGGTTTCGGTTTCACTTCACAAAGGAGAAGGTCGAAGTTTGAAATTGAAATGCACTTTCGAGAGCATCTCTAAATTCGCAGTGATTGTTTGTCCATTGACAGTAATGACCCCGTTAACCTGCTGTCTGTTTTTTTCAATCGTTCTGAATCCGGCGTCATATTTGAGGATTAAATAGTACTGCCTTGAAATGTACGAGCTCTTAAAGTTGCCTGAACCCACACAAAAGGTTCAGGGACAGTTTGTTCTGTCAAATCTAAAAAAACCTTTCTCACATTCAGTGGAAACGGTTAATTGCAAACGTTCACCCTTCAGCTTGAGCTTCAATAGCACCTCTGGTTTTCCACTGACAGAGCTGAGAGAAAGTGACGAGACTATGGGAAATACGAACAACTGAATGGAGGAGAGACCGGGTTTGATGAAAGACATAAATCTACCATCTTATGAAAGCTGCCCAATCTTTGATGAAGGTAAACATAATCTTAGTTATGGTCCAAGTCCAATGTAATGAAGGGCCTGAAGAGCAGGGCTTTTCTCTAGAATAAGAAGGCGTGTCTATGATAACGCTTACCAAAGGAGATGAGTCGTTGACCAGTGGTGTAAAGTACTTGAGTAAATGAGCTTTGTTACTTGAGTATTTTAGCTGCGTTGTACTTGTATCAGAAATATAAGTTACTCTCTACTTGACTACATTTGTGATTCAGTGTCTGTACTCTTTACTTCACTACATTTGAATGGACACTTACCGTTACTTGTTACATTGTGATTGTGTGTGACGCAGAAAAGTCGGCAGATTTTTCTACCGATGTTAATTCTTAGGCGGACAAGGCAATATCGCCATCTGCAGGATGCACTTTTTTCCACCTATGATGTGGAAGGAGAGATGTTGACTATAGGATGCGAGGTGTTTTCCAGATGGTTCTGAGCAATATTCAGTCCAGTTATTTCAGCTTTCTGGGTACAGTTTGATCTTTGCCAAACTCGTAGTATTTACATTTACTCAAGGAACAAACTCTTAAGAATTTACATTTTGTCCTAGAAATGCTGTACATTATACATTCAGGAGAAATTAACATAACTATTATAATAATCATGTTTCGCCGTGTTGAGTTACTGGTTCTCAACCGTTCATTATTCACTCTTCTGTAGAGCAGACATCCTGTCGTGAAGCTAATTGTTTCTTGGATCTTTTATACCTTGACCAAGGAGCAAATGAAAATGTAGAGCAAGAAGAGCGTAGAGCCGTGGGCCAGACGCGATGGAGGTCAAGGAGTAATTTCATTTTTTTTACACTTAAATAGTGAGTTAATAGACTTGAATTTGTATTGTATTTTTTGAGGATTTTTTTTTCCAGCTCTCGTTTCGTCTTCCAACATCCGCTGCAGCGGCAACGTTCGGCTCATAAATCAAAGTCACTAGCCTGCTGTTCTTTGAATCGGTGATGAGGTAAACCCTGTAGATAAACTGTATCTAAAGAGAAAAAGTACAGTTCTGTATGATACGAGTGAACTGATGCAAGGATTTTACGAGATTGGTCTACTTTTCTGCTTCGCTACTCGAGCAAAAGCTCAAGTTATAAGTTGAGGACGCTGCTGGGTGGGGACGTGAGCAGTGATGTCATGAATCCCCCACCCACTGTCCAAATACACGCCCACTCTCTATTTGCGGAGTGTGTCTACTCACAACTATTTCTTCGCTTTGCAGATTCAGTGTGATTCTCACAGCTGTCCTCACCATGCTCTGCAGGGTCTTATGGTCCATGATTGTTTGTAGAGAGACCCCTGTGATCTTCTCAGCCTGATGGGTCTGGTAGTCCGTGGCAGTGCATTTCTCAGACTCGCTGCTCAGGAAAGTGGCCCTGTGGTTCCCCAGAGGTGGTTTGAATGAGCTTCTTCAAGAAGTGTGTGGACTCATGACCTTCCTTGTCTACCATCTGCAGGATTTTGAAGCAGAAGGTGCTGCTGAATTTCTTATCAGCTTCAGCTTATCGTTGATGCAAACTCTTATTTTGACACTTTCGGCTTTCCCACAATCGCGCTACGTCTGTTTTCCGGTCCCGCTGTTTTCATTTTTTCGGTCTAGTTCGGTTTTTAGTCACCTGTTTTTGTCTTCACCTTTGGCTTTGATATTGTCTGTGCGTTTTCCCTTTGATCCTTGTCTTGCCTGGATTTGATGACTGCTCTTGCCTTGTTTCCCGATTTGCCTAGCGATTTTGTCCCGTTCCGATTTTGATCTTTCCTGGAATTCCTTTGCTTGACCCTTGTTGTATCTTCTCTCCATGTACCGACCCCTGCCTGTTTGACCTTGATTCTGGATTTAAAACTGTTAACCCTTTATGAAGGGGTCTCCATCCAGCAGCCGAGAGCCTGTGGATGGTGTAGCTGTTTCCGTGGTGATTAGTTGAATAAGCAAAGAACACAATGCAAAAAGTAAAACCAACAACTGTGAAGCAGCAATTACGTGCAGTGGAGAGGAGCGACGGCTAGACACCAGACGAGACGTCCATCCTCCGCCGCTATAAACTCTTCCGCTCGCCTGACGCCCACTTTTACGTCTAGAAGAATCAAATTGCAGGTTCTCTCACCATCTAGACTACTTTCAAAACCACGTGATTGACGCAAGTCTCCAAACACGACATTATCAGCAACGTGTTGTCCTGTGAAGAAAAGAAAAAGTCGAGAACTCGCTGGAGACGCTTTAGAAAACATGTTTAATGTGACACCGCTGAAGGAAAACAAGGCGCGGCTGGCCTGACATTTAACCGCAGTGACAATAACACGCCAATAGAACGTCTGAAACAGCACAACACAGACGGAGCTGGTCGATAGCCGAGCCGTAAAAATCTGACATTCACCCGGCGAATCGGTAGAGCTGGAAACGAGTGGTCTGCGCACGCTTCATTCTGGACAAGTAACGTTCTCTTTTATCTCCTGGCCTTCACAATCAAAACTTCATATGTGGTGAGAACAATAGCATCAAGGTCAAAGGTCACAGCAGTTCGCCCAGGATTTTCAGCAAAAGGCGGAATGGTTTGTTCTTTTCATTCTTTGTCAAGCGCGAGGTAATTCTCCAGCTCTGGAAATACTGAAATTCTCTCTGAAATTCCTTCCTTTAACAACGTCACCCCAAAAAATGCTTGGCGCTCAAATTCTATCTGACAATTTGAATTTTTACGCCACTATTCATTGCGGGATTTTTTTGAATCACACCAAATTTGTTGCAAACAGGACAACAATGTATCGGCTTCATGTTTTCCCAGGAATCGAACCCACAGGCAGTTGTTGCGAACATGAGACGCAGGAAAGCTGATACACGTGACCGCGCCGGAAAAAACAGACTTCAAGCGGATTGTTTACACACTAAAAACGTTCACAGAAGGACACGTATCGCTTCTTTTCAGACTGTTTTTGAAATCATATTTGGTCATAACAAATCTTGCATATAAAAACACAAAGATGAAACCTTGAAACCTCACAAATACACAATCCACCGCAAAGCTGGAGACAATCGACTCGGACAATCCAGCCCAAAAGCAGCAACGTTAAACGACACAATCGTGTCACCATTTCGCCAAAATTATTGTAAATATGGGATATTTTACGTACAAGAATTTCCCTCATTCACACAATAACTGTATTGAAATTAAACACTGACAAACAGAAATCTCACTTGGATGACTTACTTAAAAAAAAACAGCCACTTGGTCTATAACATTTTTTTAAAGCTTTTAAATCGCACTAAACATTTTACATTGCGTTTGTAGCCATAATGTTATCTCAATGTTTTTTTTAAATACGTAGAATCGACACAATAAACTATATATTGAATACAGTAAAAACAATCAACACAATCAAGTCTTGAATTTTCTTCAGCATCACCCAACACTTCCCATATTTGATTCCTATGACAGTTTCCTAAACGATCATAAAACAAAACGTTGCTTTGTTTCTAAACAGATAAAGATTCATGTCGGTCGTCTTAATCTTCCGAGTTCATAAAGAACGTCTGGCTGTAAACTGGCGGTTTAAGGCAAGCGCAAAGATTAGCGTGATTCATTTTATTCCCGGAAATCTCACTTCAGATGGATTAGAATAATACTACCAATCTGAGCGAGGACTTCTAGCTCTCCATTTTAAAAGACTCTGACTGGGAGCCAAAGAAATGTGATGGAGACGATCCGGTGCTAATCGTGACAACGATTAACTTACAATAAAAGTGCAAACAACAAAGTTGGTGCATTCACTGAGAAGAACCTGAGAATATCTCATGCATGTAAATGATCGACAAGAACACATCTTTAATCCATCAAACCATGTGCTGGAGGAAAGGCTGGTGATGTTTAACAAATGAACAAACTGTTTTCTCGACACGCCCCTACGCGTATAGAATTGAGCTCATCGGTAAACTCATAATAAACGACTAATAAAGTGCCGTGTAGCGCACGCAAGGCTGAAATACGAAACCAAACAAAGCTTGACGGCATCGAGCGAAAAACTCTTTTTTTCTATCTCTTCCACGTCAACAAACGGTCTAGTCTGAGTTTGGACGTCCTTCACATTGATTTCTTTAGCGAATCTATTATAATATTTTATTCTCTTGTTTTTTTTTTTTCCTAGCCATTGTCGCCTATTGTCCTGCTCACATAGTCGACTAAATTGTTAGATTATTCTCACTGTTCAGTTGAATTTGCAGAGCTACTGTGCTCTGTGAAACAAAACTCCAACTTGTTAACGGAGGAGAAGAAACACAACCAAAGCCGCTAGCGAACATCGATCTGAAAGCTTGGAGAGACGATTGGCTGCTGTGCTTTTCTCGTAAACATGGAAATCGCGGCGTCCTCAGGATCCTCAGGACTGCTGGACGGCGTTGGTCTTGACGAACCAGCCGATGACGGGGATGGATCGGAGTTCTGCTCGGAAGCTCTGGTTGAGCCAGCAGTAGATGAAGGGGTTGTAGCAGGTGGAGCTCATGGCCAGCCAGTGGAAGGAGAAGTACAGGCCATTGTTGGCGTGAATCATGTTGCTGGACATCAGCACCACGTAGCAGTTGAGAGGAAACCAGCAGACGGCGAAGATGGCCACCACGGCGATCAGCATCTTCAGCGTGGTCTTCTTCCTCTTGCGGTGGGCCGCAGACTGGGCCAGCGTGACGTCACCCACCGCGTTCTGGAACCAGACCTTCTTGGCCACCATGATGTAGGCGACGGAGATGACGGCTAAGGGCAGGACGTACAGGAGGATGAAGGTGGTGAGGTCCAGGTACTTCCAGAAGAGGTCGGAGGGTTCCGGGAAGTTGGGTAGGCAAGCCATTCGCACCCTGTAATTGCTGAGAAACGAAAGTCATGAACGACATTTTTTTTTAAAGTCATATATCACTTCAGCAGGGGTGGGCAAACTACGGCCCAGGGGCCACATGCGGCCCTTTAAATGTTTTAATCCGGCGCGCCAAAATTAAATGAAAGTCAGATCATTTTTTTATGTTAATCTGGTTAATCTGTTATGGTTTATTTTATTTTTTTGTAACACATTTTGTCACATTTTGAAAGGCGGAAACATAAACACAAAATGTACGAAAAAGGATGGTTCTAGTATATTTTTAACATTTATTTTTACATTGTCAGTCTATGGAATCAGATGCCAAAAATATCAAACGTAAATTTCTAAGTACAAACTAAAATCTTCAGGTTTCACATTTTATTTGCGTCAGATTTTTTTCATCCGTTTCATTTTTTTTTTTTTCGTTCTGACTTCTGGCACAAGCGGCCCTTACTCTGATTGGCTGGTGAGAATGTGATTGACAGGAAGCCCGGTCCGGTTCTTTGTCAAAGAACCCAATTATTATTTGTCATTAGAGCCCAATATGGCCCGCCAATCAATAAGTTTGCCCACCCCTGCTTTACAGTGTAGTCTAAGACGCATAGGAAATTTTCACCCCAAAATTACAGTAACTTCCTGTTAGAACCGGGAAGGGCTAGAATCCCTGCTGTACTGGTACCATTTGTGGAGGTTTTTTATTGATTTATTTAATCCTGGACAAAAACACTTTCACAGTCAAAAACAATTGTGTTTCCTTTAACTGTTAAATCAGCGAGACGATCTGCTTTTTTTCTGACCCAAAATCCAACCAGTCACTGGTTTTCTGCCTTTTTGAAACAAATATGATGAAACTGTGATGTCTCGCTATCAATATTCATGTTAAAACATGGACAAATTATTTTAGAAGCCAATAATCCACTTGATTACGTGACAGGAAATCCCGTCGTTTGATCAACTGGCAATAACTTCTGACGCGTGGAAAGTCGTGGAACTGAGATCGATTCTCCCGTCACGTCTCAGTGTTTCCGGTCCCAGAGCGATTGGACTATCAGACCCGGTCCAAATTGATTATTTATTCATCAGCCAGTCAGATCACGTGACGTCCCTTTAAGTTGAGTTAAACATGCACACGATCTGATGCTGTTCCCAAACGTGGAAGTCATCTCTGGGTGTGGGAATTTTTTTCTTTTTTCTTTCTTTTTTTTTTTCTTTCCCAGTAGCTCAGTCAGTAGAGCGCTGGTCTTTGAAATACCGGATCATGGGTTTGAGTTTCCCAGGGAAAGCGGGAATTTGTTGAATTGTAAAAATTGTAATGAAATGTAAGTCGCCTTGGATAAAAGCGTCAGGTAAAGTAAAGTAAAGATCCACCTTCACAGACGCATGTTTCTGTTTATCTGCACTGTTCAGGGAACATCTTAAAATTGCAAATACTTAATCAGTAAAGTCTTCACTGACCCAGAAAACACACACACACACCCGAAACATTTCATTTGAATTTCGTATTTCCGTCTAACGTGTCCGTCTTTATCTGTGTACTTTGTCTGTCTGTCTATTTATTTGTTTGGTCTTCCATCCATCTTAATGTTGCTGGTTTAAGTCGCTGATTCAGCGTTGATATACTATATTCCCCTTAATAAAAATATACTCTTAATCTCCCTCACTCACTCTCTCTCTCTATCTCTCTCTCTCTCTCTCTCTCTCTCTCTATATATATATATATATATATATATATATATATATATATATAATACAAGAGAGAAAGTGTTTTTATTCATATTTACTACATATATCTACACATAAAGGAATTCATAAACAGTATATGTATAGAGAGAGAGAATTTAATTTTTTTAATGTACATCATACATTTAAATGTATATGAGAGTGTTTACACACACACACACACACACACACACACACACACACACTCAATTAATTACTGTATTATTGAATTCTCTATAAATTTAACTATAAATCCACATTTTCTGCTCAACTTACTAGTGTTATGAAAATGTCCAAATAATGAATTAGTAAAGTCTTCACTGCTCCAGAAAATACACACACATAACACACACACACACACACACACCAGAAACATTTACTAAAAAAGCATAACAAAAGACTCAAGGCCCAGCATTGCCGCTTGCAGCTGTATTTTCCAAAAAAGTCGTGGTTTAAAAGATGGCGCGCTGGAAATGTTCGGAAAGTCAGATTGAAAATTTAAAAGTGGTACCCGAACTCGAAGCGGTAGAGTTTCTGGTAGATGGCGTGAGGGAGAGAAAAGCAGGTGCCCATCACCCAGATGACCACGATCCAGACGATGCCACGCAGCCGCGACATCCGCTGTTTCATCGGATGCATCACCACCTGATGGACCACAGCGATGAGTCATTCAACAGGAAGTGACCTCACGGACGCCGCCTGACCTGGTGTCTGTCCAGAGCGATGGCCACCAGCGTGAAGACGGAGACGTGGACCGAGCAGTACTGGGCGAAGCGGCTGACGTGGCACATCAGCGCCCCGAACACCCATGTGCTGTGAACAAAGCGCACCTGGGAAACGACAAGCGCGGCGGCCTTGAGTCCAGAAGATCCACGTCACACATCAAAGCCCACACGCATTCACCTCACATACAATCACCCACCCTGACCCACCTCAACACATCATCACAACCACGCCAAACACACGCACTCCAGCTCACACAGCTCATAGACGAGAGGGGGAGGAGAGAGAGAGGGAGAGGGAGAGAGAGAGGGAGGGAGAGAGGGAGAGA
>CM051493.1:9544268-9563940 GCA_028031935.1 Paedocypris micromegethes
AACTTCAAGGAAACGGTTGCAGGGAGGATTTTGTTGAGGCGTATGAATCTGTGTGCATCAACTGTGAAGCTCTGAATAAAAAGTCTCAGTTAGATCTGGAAGGAATTCTACTAAAGCTAAAAACAATCACAGGAACATCAGCTGAAAAACGTGACCAGTGCAATAAATCATGTCTGGAAAAAATTGTGGAACAAATACAATGTATTGAAAAAAAAGTCAAAGATCTGAACGAAAAGAACAAACGGCTTGAAGAGAAAGTACAAAATCTGGAAAAAAAGAACAAAGATCTTCAGCATCCAGGTAAAATAAATTATGGAGAAAATTATCTATTTTTTTCTTACTTTTTTCTGCTTATTTGACCAAACGTTAAAGCCAGGAGAGCAAAGACATGACATGAATTCATTCTGTTCATCTCATGGCTTTTGTTCCTGGCTTTTTGATCCAGGTTTGCGGCAGGAAGGAGAATCTGTGGCGAAGATCAAGAAGCCTAGAAATGACACAGAGAGTGTGTGTAGAAGTGTGTGTGCACGAGAACTCTCTCACTATCACATCAACTCACTGTTTGTGGAAGGAAGATGTGAAGAAGGAAGAGAGTGTGTGTGTGTGTAGAGAGCGACTTTTATTTTGCCTGGAGCTAATGAACATGTGTCTGTGTTTCAGAGGTCAGACTGTTTCACACGTCGACTGGACAAACGTTCGGTGCGAATGAAACAATCATCGAGGACCTGAAGAAGCGAATCCAGGATCTGGAAGTGGTTTCTGCTGCAGACGAGAGCCACATCGAGATGGTTTTTTGTCCAATAGTTTCTCGCAGTGGAACAGACGTCGACCGAGCTGTGAAGCGTTTCTCCTCTTCTACAGGTTTTATATTCAGACGTGTTTTCTAGAACCTTCTGTACACGTGGAACGAGTGTAAGATCTTTCTCCTACAGACTCAAAGCTGCGTGTTCTGGTGGTTCTTCATCACACATTTGACTCTGAGAAGACGCTTCCAGACAGCAGATCTTTAGTCAGGACAGAAGGAACTCTGAGCGTGGACTGTCTGTTCTACGAGGACGGTGGTTTGCTGAAGTGTCAGAAGAATTCAGAAGCTACTGACACACTCGTCAACTGGTTGATTCAGGAGGTATTTAACTAAAGACTTGAGCAAAAAAATAATCTGATGGATTATAATGCTAATATTATTTCTTCACTTTACAGGGGAGCAGAACAGGCCTCAGAATATCACCTTATCCACGTAATTATCCTGCAGTTGACCCTTTCTGATCTATAGCATTTTAGATTTTGTTGATCATTGTTTTTCCAAATATTCAGGACACATGGAGAGAACGAAAGAGTTCAAGGTTTGTCTGGATCTTTGTCTTTGTAGTAGAATAAAAAATTCCAAAGAGCTATAAAAAAAGAAAAACAGCCGTTGATATAAGAACAGCATGTGAGAAAAATAAATGTAGTCAGATGAGGATGGAGAGACAGACAAAGAGTGAGAGACAATTAAAGTATACAAAGACTATTTACTCAAGTGCTTTCTTCACATTTTTGTTTGAAGATTTTTTCTTGATCAGATATCGGGCATCGGTACAGAGCCACTTTTGTCAAATCAGAGTCAAATTGTGTATTTTGCATGTACAAATCTTGTTTTACTGACACACAAATGCTCAGACATTTTAATTTCCACTGGGATAGATTTTTCTTCTTGATTGTGTATTTTCAGAATTACACACCTGAAGAAACCAGCTCCGTTAACCCTCACCGTGGTTTGTGTCATGCACTTTTTATTATTCATGCATTCATAGTTGTGAACTATAATACAAGCAAAAGAATCAAAACACAGATCAATAATTCACTATTTTAGAACTACATTTTTCCAACTTAACAGAAAAAAAAAAAAAATACCAAGCGTTTTCATTTTCCATTTTAAGAATACTGTGCTGGTTTTGTTTAAAGCAGTTAAACAAACCCTTTCATGGAGAAACAAGGTAAGGAAATAACACTTCCACTTTTGTCAAAAACACAAATCAAAGCAAAAAAAAATAAATCACTTTATACAATGCAAATGGAATGTAGTGACCTATGTATCTTGATTTTATTCACATCAAAATCATATTATTTTTTACATTTATTATTATTGGAATTGTCATGATTTTTTATCAGTATTTATTAGTAAGAGAATATTAGTATATGTGCTTTGAGACAGTTAAAACTGTGAAAAGCGCCCTACAAATACTCATATTATTATTATTATTATTATTATTATTATTATATGACTGTATTATAATAAAGTAATTAGTGCTCGAGTTTAAATTGAAACCTCTTTTTTCGTACTTTTTGCAGGAGAAGCAACAGCTGCAGCCGCCGACAACCTTCTGTAAGAAAAATCGTTTTCTCTCTAAAGTTTAGACACATTCCAATGACGTCATTTAAAATACTGAAAATAATAATCACATTTAACTCGGCCATTTTACATTTACATGCATGAAACAATTCTGTTTTTACAGATCCACAACAGACGAAGTCCTCTTCCTCTGATCCAGTTCGAGTTTACACTCACGCTTCTGGAGACACACACCAAAGTCACTTAGACTTTGTTTTTTGTCTGAAGAAACAGACGAACATGTCAGAGGTTTCTTCAACGCTGAACAGTGACGTAATTCTGCTCTTCTGGAAGGTTTCTTCTCCCTCTGATATTGAATCTGCTCTACAAGCCTGTGAGAACACACCAGGTAACAGACATGTGTTCAGATTGACGGATGATCCTTTCTGGTTAGGATGATATAGTCTGATTCATGTCTCTCTCTTTCTTCAGAAAAACCCATTGCTCTGGTTCTTCTTCATTTTTCAGCAGAACCGGTTGATCAAGTGCCTCACGGCGCTTCACACCGGATCAGAAGAGATGTTTTAGTGGTGGATTGTGTTGTGTTTGTCCGTGACGGGCTTCCGCTTTGTCAAGTGAATCTAGACGCCATTTCCACCGTCTCTCGCTGGATCAGCCAGAGATGATCAGAAAGAAATTCCCTTCAGAAATTGAGATTTCAGTGATGCTGCCGATTTATATACTGTCATGTGAATCTCGATCAATAAGGACGAGGTTTCGTTATTCATCATTCCTCTAAAAGACAATCTTCTGAACCCCAATGCTTAAATAAAAAATGTAACGATTATTTACGCAAAAACGTTGACTTTATACGTTACTATTGTAATTTTTCTTTAAAGCTTATTCACTGATAGTATGGCAAGAAGGTTATCATTAATTACAGAAATATGTTTAAATGTTTGAGTTAGTAGCGTGATTAAAGAAAGATACGTTGTATTAGTTGTGTCCAATTTGTGTTTATATTCTCATTTTAAATCTTGCAACAATTCCACAAGTGTCTATGGACCTTCTGGGTCGATGAGTAGTTTAGCGGTTTTGTCCTTAGTTAACTTGACTTTTTTGTCTTAATTTTTTTAACCAGGCGAGTTAGTTGAGAAAAAAATATTCTTATTTACATTAACAACCTGACCAAGTGGAAGCAAAATACAACAAAATAAACACTGTACATGAATACATTTACAAGAACAGCATGGGCAGAATTTAAAGTGAAATGATTAAACAACTGCAAGGCATTATCAAGTATAACTACCACTTGTATTGCTCTGTTCTGTTAGATCCGCTTCGAATAGTAATCTGAATTCAGTCATTCAAATTCTCTGCTGCTGGAGAAGGAGGAGAAGGTTCAAACACGAATATAAGCCATGAGTTTGATCGGCGTTTGAACCGTCCGCGATTCCTTATGAGGACCTCGGTAATGAGCCACACCTGTCGCGGAGGGAGATTAGCTGCAGGTGCGTAAACTGTCCATTTCCGTTCTCCTGCGCCGCCACCAGGGGGAGCTAAGCCACAGAAGCGTAACTGCTCTTTCCACTACAATTTGAATTTGAGCTGTTTTGTAATAGCGTTGGGGTGGATGGATGGATAGATAGATCGTTTTTATTGTCGTTAAAACAGTTCATCTGGCGTATTTAATTCCTGTCATTTTTTTTAGTAGTGAATGCAATGCGTTTCTGTAACTCTAGTGCAGAGCAACACAAGACAAAACAAGACGAAAAACTGGGTGTGAAAAATATCTTTTATTACGTATTTAGTAGTTTTCTAAGTCTGAATCTAAATGTATGTCTTTTTTTATACGTTTTGCCATATTAACAACCTGCCATGCCCTGTTCCTCGAGATATTATTGATTACTCGCGCACAGAGAAGCGACTCGACCGCAGCAGTCAGACTGAAGTCAGTTTGACGCCAGTTAGTAAACGAAAGTGAAAGAATAACGGACTTGTTTGTCTTCTTTCTTTCTCGTGGAGTCAGTGTGAGGAAGAGACGAGAATAAGAATGGGTGAGTGAAGACGACACTAACGCAGATATTCTCTCAGACCGAGTCTTTTATTTGGTTTTCACTAAAATCGATAGAAACTTATCAGACATTGATTTTCTGAGACAGAAATGATTCCGTGGACGATCGATTGTTATGATCGAATTAGAATGTACACGAAAGAAACGTGTTGAAAGCCTGTTAATAATTTGTTCAATCTGGTAAACAGAAACCTTCTTCAGGTCCTGCAGTCTTCCTCATCAGATAATAAACATATTAACCAAGATTTTGTTCATCAGGTTCAGTCGATAAACTAAAATGACGTGTGTGTGGCAAGTCTCTTGACCTTTAATTGACCAACAGAAACTGATGTGAAAAATTCACTAAATGATGGTCGAAATCAACGGCTCGAGGTAAGATTTGTCTTTTACTTATAGACTTATTAAAACACATTAATTTCGTTATTAGAATCCAATATTAAACTGA
The DNA here is from genome assembly GCA_028031935.1 of Paedocypris micromegethes. Classification (NCBI taxonomy): domain Eukaryota; kingdom Metazoa; phylum Chordata; class Actinopteri; order Cypriniformes; genus Paedocypris; species Paedocypris micromegethes. The sequence continues at coordinate 9,549,099 of CM051493.1, forward strand.
CTGGTGAGTTTTGTGTTTCTAATATTGTGAAACAGGGAGAACCTCAAGGAAACCGTGGCAGGGAAGATTTTGAGAAGAATGAAAAAACATCAGAAGATGTAGAGAAAGATCTACAAGGAGAGTCTGGTAAATGTTCAGGTTTTACAAACAAATGAATGATAAAGCACCACAGAAGAACTATTTCTGGGAATCTTTTTATTTGAAGTATATTTTGTCTTTAAAGAAAGTTTAGTTCCTGTAATAAGTTGGTGTGATTGTTCTGAACACAGCGGTCAATCAATCGGTCAATGGCACCTCTGAGTCACGTGACACAGACGTGTTCTAAAGCAGAGGGTTATGGGAGATGCAGTTCAAGGTTTGTCTCAGTCTCTGAGTGAGAGCACAGCCACCCTGCGGAGGAAGCTCATTTCCACCGCTTGAATCCGGGATCTCGTTCGCCAACAACTGGTGGTGGCCATACAGTATGGTGATGGTAGATTGAGAGCTTTGCTTTTTGGCTCAGCTCTCTCTTCACCATGACAGGCCGATGCAGCGTCTGTCCATCTCCTGCCCCAACCCAGCTGTTTCATACTTGAATAATCCAGTGAGAGTTTCTGATCACGTCCCAACGAAGGAAACAGGGCCACGTCATCCGCAAAAAGCAGAAACTCCATCCTGAGGTCACCGAAACCGGATCCCCTGCCTCCTCGGCTGCGCCTAGAAATGCTGTCGGTAAATACAGAGACTGGACAGCCCTTAACAGGAGACCTCGAGGAACACGGTCGAATACCTTCTCCAAGTCCTCAAAACACATGTAGACAGGTTGGGCAAACTCCCATGATCCCTTTGTGTATGTTTAGAGCTGGTCCGACGAACTCTCCTCTCCAGTATCACTGAATAGACTTTCCCAGGGTCCTTCTGTATTTGGAACAGACCCTCTGGTTCCCCTTCTAGTAGAGAGGAACCACCCCAGTCAGCCAATCAAGAAGCACTGTCACCGACGTCCATGCGATGGTGTAAAGGCGTGTCAACCAGGACGGCCCCACACCATCTGGGCGGATCTCATCCACCCAGCTTTTTGACGACCTCGGTGACCTCTGCCCCAGAGATAGGAGTACCCATCCCTGATTCCAAAGGCTCTGCTTCCTCCTCTAGAAGACTTGTTAGTGGGATTAAGGAAGTCTTTGAAGTGTTCCTCCCTCCGATCCACAACGTCCCGAGTTGAGGTCAGCAGCTCCCCACCCCCAGCTAAACGGTGTTAAGGACGGCGAATGGTGGACCAGAATTTCTTCGAAGCCATCCATGGTCTCGTCAAACTCTTTCCAATTGCTTGCAATTCTCACCACCAAAAAATCTTTCTTTAAAAAAAAAAAACATTATTAGAAATTGTGTAGTTGATTGTTATTGACCAGAATGATGGTAATTTCACTCGTGAAATTAACTGGGTTCACTTGAGGATTTATGATTGTCTTCAAGAAGATAAAGTAGAAACACAGCGACAAAAATGAGCACAAGCCACTCGGGCAAAGAAACATTTAATTTTTTCAGACAGTGGAAAGTGTAAATGTTCTGAAAGTGATTCACACCATGTTAAAATGGGATAATCCAGTGGAAGCTTTGTGTGTGTACATACGTGTATGATGTGTATTAGAAAGAGAGAGAGATGGAATGTAGACAAATATGAAAGTGATTTTATGTCATTTATTTAAAAGTAAGTAACACCTAACAACATTTCTACTATGCGATAAAGATGCAGAAACTAAACGTCTGAAAAAACAGCTTAAAGAGAAAGACACAGATCTGGAAGAAAAGAACAAACAGCTTGAAGAGAAAGACAGATATCTGGAAGAAAAGAGCAAACGACTTGAAAACAAAGACAAAGATCTGGAAGAAAAGAACAAACAGCTTGAAGAGAAACACAAAGATCTGGAGGAAAAGAACAAACAGCTTGAAGAGAAAGTCAAAAATCTAGAAGAAAAGAACAAACAACCTGAAAGGAAAGACAAAAATTTGGAGGAAAAGAACAAACAGTTTGAAGAGAAAAACAAAGATCTGGAAAAAAAATACAAACGACTTGAAGAGAAGGACAAAGATCTGGAGGAAAAGAACAAACAGTTTGAAGAGAAAAACAAAGATCTGGAAGAAAAGAACAAACAGCTTGAAGAGAAAAACAAAGACATTGAAGAAAAGAACAAACAGCTTGAAGAGAAAGTAAAAAATCTGGAAGAGAAGAACAAACAACTTGAAGAGAAAGAAAAACATCTGGAAGAAAAAAACAAACGACTTGAGGAGAATGTAAAATATCTGGAAGAAAAGAACAAAGATCTTCAGCATCCAGGTAAAATAAATTATGGAGAAAATTATCAATTTTTTTCTTACTTTTTTCTGCTTATTTGACCAAATGTTAAAGCTAGAAGAGCAAAGACATGACATGAATGAATTCTGTTCATCTCATGGCTTTTGTTCCTGGCTTTTTGATCCAGGTTTGCGGCAGGAAGGAGAATCTGTGGCGAAGATCAAGAAGCCTAGAAATGACACAGAGAGTGTGTGTAGAAGTAAGTGTGTGTGCACGAGAACTCTCTCACTATCACATCAACTCACTGTTTGTGGAAGGAAGATGTGAAGAAGGAAGAGAGTGTGTGTGTGTGTGTGTGTGTGTGTGTGTGTAGAGAGAGACTTTTATTTTGCCTGGAGCTAATGAACATGTGTCTGTGTTTCAGAGGTCAGACTGTTTCACACGTCGACTGGACAAACGTTCGGTGCGAATGAAACCATCATCGAGGACCTGAAGAAGCGAATCCAGGATCTGGAAGTGGTTCTGCTGCAGACGAGAGCCACATCGAGATGGTTTTTGTCCAATAGTTTCTCGCAGTGGAACAGACGTCGACCGAGCTGTGAAGCGTTTCTCCTCTTCTACAGGTTTTATATTCAGACGTGTTTTCTAGAACCTTCTGTACATGTGGAACGAGTGTAAGATCTTTCTCCTACAGACTCAAAGCTGCGTGTTCTGGTGGTTCTTCATCACACGTTTGACTCTGAGAAGACGCTTCCAGACAGCAGATCTTTAGTCAGGACAGAAGGAACCCTGGTAGAAGGAACGACGGTGGAAGAAGGTTCTGAGGAACGTCACACCCTCAATCATCTGATGCAAACATCTCCTAAATTTAACTTGACCTTGTGAATCTTTTTACTTTTGCATAGACAGAGTTTAAAATGTGGAACTTTTAAACTTTTATGTGGAACAGGTTTCAACAGTAACCGCTCTAAAAAAAACATTTAAGTTTTGTTCTAGCACCTACGTTACTACCAAGAATATCAAACGAAAATGCTTCACATTTACGCTTGGTTTTTTATTTTTCCCTTCGGATTTTTCGTTATTTTTGTTCGGATATTTCTAGTCTTGCATTCCCTCTGATTGGCTGGTGAGAATGTGATTGACAGTTGCACGGTGTTGGCACATGTACACTGTGACATTCACTGCTTTTTTTATATTAGTACACAACTGTGATTTAAGTGTTATTTTTGCACATTATTGCTAAATTATTGTAGTGGCAGATACTTCAGAATAATAGTACACTGTTGTTTCTTCACATCGAAATACTGTGTATTGCTGTATTTGTATATTACAAACGAAAACGTGAAGACTGGAGAAAACGAGCGAAAAAAGCAAACGTAATTGGAAGCGAAAAGTAAAAAAAAACGTAAATGTGAAGCATTTCCGTACGAAATTTACGTACGCAAATAAGAGAAATTCGCAAGTGCAACTGCCACTTGTAACCTTGAATAACGAATTGGTAGGAAGACGCATGGGAACGCCCACTCAGTCTGATTCGTTCTCGCATTCTAGGGGCCAATGAGAAGCTCGAACTGGTTGCGTGATTTACATACGAGACATTTTAGCTGGAGCTGAGAAAAAGCACAAATACAATCACGTCAAAACGTCTTCGTCCTTCCATTGAAGAACCAAGACTATGGAAAAAACACAATAATATTATTTTATAACACGGCGATGGATAAAGAGATTAAGATTATGTAAAATAAAAAAAAAAAGATAATGGGAAAAGTCTACAGACAGTGCTATTCTATACATTTTGATTTTTTTTCTGGATTTTAAAGATTTCTATAAATATAGATTTGACACAATATAATCTCTACATGTATGTTTCTAAATATAATAGTTAATGACTCATTACATTTGAAATGAACAAAATGTAAAGCCTAGTCAGATTTGTGCATATGAATTTAAACACTTAAGCCATTGAATAGTTCCTCAGTCTGGAAATGAAGAAACCCTGACGCAAACACACAGACACTGAAACACACGGATATATACAACCTGTATTTATGAAGTAGTGCAGATATCAGTACATAAATGGTTTAATGTCTCGTTTCAGCTTTACAAGTGATCCGCTCATTTCTCTCCGACACGGCGCTGAAGACTGAAACCCGTTGAGAAACATGCACAGCTGTTGCATAGAAATCACCTCTATATTCTCTTTCATGCAACTTAATAGTGTTTTTCTTTAGTTCCGATTGTGAGACCACTGACTCGGGGGAAACAGAACAACCCACGGGATCCATCCTTTCTTTAATGCGCCGTTAGAGGAGTAAAACAAAGGAATGGCGAGGTCAAGCTCTGAGAGAAGAAAACTCCAATGATGATGGAAGAAATGACGCAACTAAAGACTAAAGACATAACGAATGATCGTGTTAAAACCTGAGATGAATCAGACTTGGAGCCAGTCTTCTGTCGAAATAACTTCTGATAACAATCTGATGACAAAGTAAAGCCATATTATGAATAATAAATAATAGATTTAATGAAACGTATTTTGAAATGTTAAAATTCTTTAAAACACTTATATCAACAGCAGCAACAATTGTTAAAAACTAAAATTCAATTTAGCACTAACATGTTAAAATTAAAATTACATTAAAAAGTTAAATAAAATAAAAAATGCATAGACTACGCAAATTTTGGTCGTTTTTAATGACTTGCTTTTCGCCGCTTCAAATACGTATTCGTAAGCAACCTGAACCACACGAGGGCGCCAAAAGCTTTTTATTTTTATTTTTTTCCCAATACTGTACTGTTGTTTTCAAACATGGAGATAGCATTAACTGTGTAAAATTTACCTGCGCGAACAATAAAATATAGAAGATAGCCAAACGAATTAACGGCACAGAATAAATATATTGATGGTGCTATTTTTCGGCCAGGCACGGAGCATTTCTCGTACAGCAGGTGGTAGCGACTCAAAAGCGACCTCGTGTGGCAAATTTTGAAACTTCAGGAAAAATGTGAAACGGACGACGTGCTTTTAAATTGTAACGTAACTACTTCCGTACTGTGAAATTGTGCTTTTAACAGGCAGACCAAGAATAATGTCTGGAAAAAATAACTAAATAGAACCCAAATGCTGATTTAGACTCGGTATTGTTGCTCAATCGCCTTAGTCACATTAACACGTCAGCGATAAAACACAACTCAGAGCAGATTTAAAAATAAATACAATCCCTGCAGCTTTTGTCATTTACACAAAGAAATATAAATATCCCAAGCACTAATAATAATGGAGTTAAATCGGAATCATAAAAGACTAAAATTCACTTTTTTTTGGATATGTTGATGCATAAACAGAACCGCGATTGCATAGACAATAAGGCAAGTCAGATAAAAAAAAAATAAACCCAAAACGATAAGGAATTAAATAAAGCTTGACCTCACCATACGAACAAAACTCTGAAGCCACAGGGACTTCGACACCGTTTCAAAAGCAAATAAAAATGCCAAAAGCAGGCAAACTGGATTGAGTAACGTCTCCCGTTTATTCCTTTAGTTTGTGTAATATCTGTGTAAATGCTCTTTGTATGTTAGACTCGGGGTAAACTCACTACCGTAATATCTGTAGTAGCAGATCTCACAGAAAACACAGTCTCGTCAGCAAGGATCTCGATCTTTTGGCCTGTTCAGACACCAAAAATGGCCAAATAATCGCAGTCTTTGTGTTTCCAAGAGGCAGAATTCAGCCAGGGACGTGTGAAATCATTCTTTTTAAAGTGTTTCAGTGTTACAAAAAGGATTTTTTTGTTCATAATTTGACATTGCAGTATATACAAATATATATGTATGTATGTATATATACACACATATATACACACACATACACATATATATAAATAAATATATAATTATATATATTTATAATTATATATATTTATTTACACACACACACACACACACACACACACACACACACACACACACACACACAATCTTTTTCTTTTTAGCATAACAAAGTGACAGACGCCCTATGTTTAAGTGTACTAATCATTTTACAATCAATGGAGGACGTAAAGGGAGACGATTCCGATGGAAAAGCAGCATTGTTGTACACGTACGGGAACGAGCGGTGGCTCCGCCTCCTGGCGAGTGCGGCGGGTGATCAGGCGCTACACTGGCGTTCCTGCAGATGGAGCCAAACACACACACACACACACACAGGACGTTTCACGGGAAGACGCGTGAGGTGGTGACCTTTAGCCGACCTCTACCCATAATGCACCACAGTTTCCCTCCCGTGCTTGGAGGAGCAGAGCGGACAGTATATTGCTTGGGTAAAATGCTAGTAAAGTGGAGCTGGAGTCGTCCTGGCATCCGTCCACTTCCTCCTCACACACACACACACACACACACACACACACACCTGGTGGAGACAAAAATAGAGCAGAGCGCTGTCTTCTCTCTCATCGCATCATCACGTGGAGCGATGAGTCATTTGCTTTTCCCCGACGTGCTGGATCCTCGCGAGCCGCGGTCTCCTCGCGGACGCTCGCGCGGCTCTTTCTCCGAAGGGTCTCTCTTCTCCGAGCTCTTGTCCGACGGCTCCAGTTCCGAGCGCTCCGACCTCTCCATGCCCTCGGATGGCTCAGCCCCCTCCGACCGCTCCTTGCGCTCTGACTTGTCGGGGTCGGTGGAGGAGTTGGTGGCTTTCTCCCACTTGGCCATGTCCTGGATCTCCTTCAAGCTGGCGTTGATGCTGCTGACCCAGCCCTTCAGATCCTCCTGCGAGAAGAGACCGATGGTGCTGAGACCAGGACGGCTTGATCTACGCACCAAACTAAACGCTCTTCTGACTGTAAAGCTCAAGCTGTTTTGTGTCTACTCCACTTCTGTGGCTGGAACGGAGCTTTCACTCCACTTGAACGAGCTTAAAAGGTATAATGGCCAAACCATTGCTCACCTCATCCTTGGCCAGAAAGATGTAGTCGCCTTCTGCCGTGGTCCTGAAAGATGCGGAGTTTAGATCTCACAAAACAAAACCTTTCGTTTTCAGGTAAAAGCAGATGATTATTAAATCATCAGTTTTTTCACTTTGAGAGATTAACAAATTATTGCTTCGTCGACAAACTGCTACAAAATACGGTGCTATTCTACTTAATACGTTTCATGTATTTTAGGTTCATTGTCTCAAATTCAATAGAAAAATGTATGGATTTTTTTCCTTGATGTATTAATTCTTGATTTTGATGGCCTAATAATCCATTATTAATCCTAGTAATTACAATGTATCCTTAAATAATAATAATAATAATCAATTCACCTAGGTATTAATTATAGAGTAGGTCTATTACATCTTAAAATTCCTGCTAGGTCTTATTTTTGGGCAGCCTATAACCTATATACTACAAGTCTTGTATATTTATAGGCAGCATATAATTCCTGCTATGTCTTAATTTCAGGGCAATTCTTGTATATTTTAGGCAGCATATAATTCCTGCTAGGTCTTATTTTCAGGACAAGTCTTGTATATTTTAGGCATCTTATAACTCCTGCTAGGTCTTAATTTCATGGCAAGTCTTATTTTAATTGGGCAGCCCATTAATCCTGCAATTTTTCACATTCTTCAAATGTGTAGGCCATAATGGTCAACCTGACCAAACCTGAGCGTCTAAACTAAAGCTGTTCTCTAGTGGAAGACCATTTAAAGGTGTTTCACCTGAGAATGAAGACATTCTTCTTCTTCTTGTATCCGTTGGTGGTGTCAAACTCGCAGATGGCGAGGTTGAGCAGCGGCTCGTCGTTGTACGGCGTGGTGGTGTGTCGCGCGTCTTTGTAGAAGCCGATCTCTCCTTGTTTCAGCACGCAGAACATATTCACCCACGACTTGCTGCAAAAGATTCCACACCTCATCAGAACTCTACTACTCCTAGCTTGCGTCCACAAGTTCCGTTCTTCCCAAAGTGACCTGCAGTCCATTATACTTCTTTAAAAATGTTTTCTCTGAAATCTAACACTAAGATCGGTTATTAATAATGCATGCGTACTTAAGCGGAATGAGTAATTAAACAGGACGAGTACTTAAGCAAGTGAGATGTGAACAGAAGGGAGACGAGTACTTAAGCGGGATGAGTACTTAAACAGGAGAAGTACTTAAAGGAGATGTGAACTTTTAAACAGGATGAGTACTTAAGCGGGATGTAAACCTGAATGAGATGAGTACTTAAACAGGACAAGCACTTAAGCGGGATGTGAACTTAAGCGAGATGAGTACTTAAGCGGAAGGCTACTACACATTGAGACATTTTCACAACATCTTTAGAAACACAGGCCCGGGGTTTTCAGCTCTACAGACTGGGCCACAGCGAAGCCTTGTCTGGGGAACGAACCTGTTGGGACTTCTCTCTTTCCCCTCCTCTTCGTGTTTGCGGTACAGGAAGCCCTCGTGATGGACGGTGTGTGTGGGGGGCTGGGGCGTGGTCGGGATGCTCTGGGCAGGGGCCGAGCGGGACCTTCGCGGCTCTTCGGGTTCTTTGGGGCGGGGTCTTCGACGCGGCTTGGGACGATCTCGAGCTCGCGGACGATCCAGGCGTCCCACCGGGGCAGAGAGACTGCTGGATGGTCGGTACACTTCTCCTCTTGCCTACAGTTAGTACAATCCCAGCTTGAATAAGATCAATACACGACTAATAAAAGGTTAAGGCACTATAGAATCTGAATTGTTTACTCTGGTACTGTAGACACAAGCCATAAAGTGCAGAATAAACGCGGAGGGAATCAATGTAATGGTCTTAAGCTGGTAGTGTCAGGTGGGTCAGCAAACAGAACTTCCAGACGGTAAGCTTAAAACATTTTTTTTTTTCGATTCAACGTAATATTTCTAATAAAAATATTTAAAAAAAATAATTTTTTATTCATAATTTTAAATATTATTTTAAACGTATCAACAGAAGATACAATGTGTAAGTAAATGTGAGTAAAAATGTTACTGTTCTCCCCCCTAGACCTCAAAAACTAGTTTTTTATAAAAATCGGAAAAAAATCCAATGTCCAAATTTGGAGCGGCTCCCCTAGTGGTCACTGCTGTGTAAAAGCAATGGAGCAGTTAATTGCTGCCACCTGGTGATCAAATGATGTATTACAAGTGTATGTTTGAATTTATCAAGGTTTTTGAAACAGAATTTTTATTTAAGGCCCTGTAATCTGACAATAAACAAAGCGTATCGAAAGTGATTCAAAACGCAGTAAATGGTCAAAATGGACGTGCGACATACGTGACAAGCCTCTCTCTCCTGCACTTGCTCGACAATCTCGGCCATGGTGGAGCGCTTCTCCCTACAAAAGACGACAAGAGCATGTCACAAATCGCTTCCACCGCTCAGTCTTACTGGTTTTGCTCCAAAAGCGACACTAGGCATCTAGGCATCAACACTCAATAGAAGGTCAACTGGTGCCGCCTTACCCGGACGGTCTCTTGTCGGAGGGTTCCTTGCCAGAGTCCGCGTCACTGGAGTCGTGTTTCTGCACTCGCTGCCTTCCGCTTCCCTCCTGCTCACTGGAGGACTGTCTCTCCATTCTTCTGCGGTAGCGCTCCTGCCGAACGATGAGCGGGAGCTCGTTCAGTCGGGCCTGGATCTCCTGCTCGCTCGAGGTCTGCCGGCCAAGTCGATACTCCCTCTCCCTCCGTAGGTGATCCATCTGTGGGTCGGACCGGCTCCCCCGCGGGTCTCTCTGCAATCGACTGTGGATCATCTCCAGGGAAGGGTCCATGCCCATTGGGGGAGCTGGCATGGTCTGTCCGGCGCAGGCCAGCTGGGCTCGGTGTGCCTCCATCAGCGGGGGCACGGCCTTGTGGATGTGGTTGATTCTGGGCTGAAGACAGTCGGCTTTCAGGTGCTGCCAAGCATATCCCGCTTTGGGCTCAACCCCCACAGCACCCAAATGGTTCAAGCTGTGGTAGCTGGAGCCATCCACCCCTTGTTGGCTTAATCCAGTGTAGCTGGAGCTGTTGACCCCTAAAACACCGACCTGTTGGTTCAACCCCTGGTAGACGGAGTTTTCCAGCCCTGAAACTGCCTGATGCCTTAAGCCGTGGTAGGTCAGGCCTTCCCCAACTCCCGCTGCCTGCTGGCTGAGGCCATGGTACGAGGATCCGTTCATCACAGAGTTGTAGGTGTTCAAGGTGGCTCCGAGCCGAGTGAGTGTGTGGGACACGGTGTGTTCGGCGGAGAGCAAGGGGTCCGGCCCAGGCTTGGACTCCAGGAGGGAGTCCTGGAGAGGGTTGCGGAAGAGAGAGGAGGATGAGGAAGAGGACGAGGAGCTGGGCACCAGGCAGGAGAGAGGGAACATCTGCCTGCTCAGCAGAGAGGAGGTGGATGGAGGCTTGTTTTGCTCCTCCTTCATTTTCTCCGCCTGGAAAAACACAAGACGTCGTTTTTAGAAGATCTAGAAGGATCTAACATGTCTCTTAAGCGTGTGCTTCCAGTGACCTGTCTCAAAGAGCTAAAATGCTCCTTCCAGGTGGAGGCGGCCTTCCGGAAGGCCTCGTGTCGGCGAATCAGCTCCTCCACCTCATCGGCCCCGCTCGCGGCGTCGCGGTTGATGGCGGCTAAAGGCTCCTTGACTGCGAGCCAGGACTGCTCCATCAATCCGGGCTGGCTGGACTGCAGCCTTTGTTGGGCTGAAAAGTGCAGAGATCTTATGGATGACTCCTAGTGATCATGTGGTGGAGCAGGAATGAATGATGCCGAGCGTAACACTGACCTTGTTGAAGCCTCTGCCAGTGCTGCTCCCATCGCTCGTTCAGCTCCTTCTGCTTCGCCATTACGTAATCCAACTTCTCCTTCACCTGGGAGCAAAAATAATAATAATGATAAATAATAACGAAGAATAATAATAATGAAAAAAAATGCCAGCAAGACAACACAGTAATTTCTGTCCATCTGTTCTTTCTATCTATCTATCTATCTATCTATCTATCTATCTATCTATCTATCTATCTATCTATCTATCTCTATCTCTATTATATCTATCTAATTATATCTATCTATACAACAGTCTGTCAGTATGTCTATCTACCTATCCATCCATCCATCCATCCATCCATCCACCAGTCTGTCTAACTATCTATCATCTGTCTGTCTGTCTTATCAACAGTTTAACATGAGAACATATGGCGTCTGCTTTTCATACATGCAATCACTACATTAATGAACAAACGTTTGACAAGCTGACGGAGGCTCCGCCCATGGACTGAATCTTTTATGACATGTTTAAGTTGTGGGAGGAGCCACAGACAGCTTTGAACCAATTGGCATACATTTCATCATGCTGTTTGTTTGGCTTCAAGTTCGATTTTGAAACCACTAAAATTTTAACATTAATAGAAAATTGTTGAGTATGAAAACATCAGACAACTAAAACAACAAAATCATCCAACAAGATCAAATCAGTGCCAAAATGTGCATATCTGCGCACCTCTTCAGCCGCGGGGTTGCGTGCAGCCAGCAGCATCTTCCCCATTTCCACACAATGCACAAAGACCTTGCTCTTGTTGTCCATCTTGCTCTTCAGGCTCTGATGCTGGGACATCATCCCCTCCAGAACAGAGAGGTCCCTGACACGCACACACGGATCCGCCCGACACCAAAACCCACATCCAGACACAAACAGGAAACACTCACAGACATGAACCTGCTGCACTTGTCATTTACAGTATTTCAGTGTTCAGCTACAGCAGTGGTCCCCAACCTTTTTTTCGTCGCAAACCGTTCAACGATAATTTTACCGAGGACTGGAGAGAGGGGGTGATTTTTCAGATTTTTAATTTAGTTTTTGGCATATTATAGTGGGGTTTTTAGTATTTAAACAAGCATTCAAAATGAAAAGAATTTCACCGAAAGATGAATAAAAAGTGATTTAACATTTTTTAGAGGTTACGTACTTGATATTTAAATTAAATGTATATATATCTAACCAAAAAAAAACGATTTGCTTTTTTTGCTTTAAAATGTCAAGACATCTTTTTAAAATGAGAATTGATTATATATCCTTGTTTGTACTTTGAACAGAGACATTTCTACAGCTTTTTTTTTTTTACAGAAAAAAAATCATTTTTGTTCGGAAGCTTCTCTGTTGACTGCGGTCAAACCCGAGCCACCACGTGTTTTGTTGCGCTCCTAATTCTGTAATCTGCACAAATTCAATGTATAATGAGCTGAGCCTCTTCGCTCTTTTACTGCTTTATAATAAAGCAATTCTACTCTTTCTATAAGTATGCTATTATATACCTAATTTAGAGAAAAATTGCTCTAAAACACGATGTTTTAATGAACTTTAAAATGAATATAACAAGATTCTTCACAGGTTTGACTGTTAATCTTATTATTCGATCGGTTATTCTTGGAATAGAATAACAGACAGTTATTCTTGGAATCCGAGTTAAATGTTATGAAGCACATTGATGCGCATATAACAGCACATTTTGCCATTACCACAATGGTGTGTGTAAAGTGGCTGCCTGAGAGCGTGTGCACAGGAAATTTGCCTGACGGAAGAGACTCTTCCGATTTAAAATGATGAAAATGCAGCCTTACTGGTCTAAGATTCAACAAAAATGTGAATATTATAAGCCATGATAATAATAAAAAACTAAACGAAAATGTGAACCGCTGCCGGCCCGCGGACCGGGGGTTGGGAACCAAGGAGCTACAGGACATGTCACTTCTGCGCAAATCACAAGGTTGCGTAACCGATCTGGTACCTCGCATCATCCGACGGGCCGATCTGTCCCATGATTCCATCCATCCACATGCTGAGCTCGCGCACCACGGCGAAGAACTGTATCTTGTCTGTTACCGTGGTGACCTGCACGCGACTGCCCTCGCAGGCCACCAGAAGCTCCTTCCACGCCAGCATCACTTCCTGCTCACGAGCCAAGATGGCGTCCGCCTTCTCGCCCGCGTAAATTGCCCTCAGCTGGGCTGCGTTCTCCTGCAGCTGGCGGACCTGAGGGGTCAGAGGTCAAGGTATTTAATGCTCTCTTTAGGAAACACGGCTGCATCTACACATATTCATAATATGAATCATCATCCAGAATATTTATACAAACTTATTTTGTATTTCTGAGCAAAAATAGTCACAGATTTCGGTTTTTGTAGCGTCCTTTACATTTACCACAATTTTACAACTTCTACCGTGTTTATATTCTTTACAAATACTATGTAGTTAGAAAAAAAACTAAATGTATAATTTTTTTGTATGAGTTGCTATATTGTTTTTACAGCCTAGGCAACACATGTGCTTTCATAAATTAAATGCTTATTAATTGTATTTACATTAATTTAATTGTTATTATTATTATTATTATTATTATTATTAAATAAAAACATGTTTATATTTACTTCAGCTCTTGTTATGTTAACTTGTTTAAAATGTGCTAATTCTAATGCTACATTACACAGCTATAATTGAAACACATTCTAAAACAAACAGTATAGATAACACATTGAATTATTTAAAGGAAAAATTGACCCTCTTTATTCTTTTTCAAACCAACTGCTGCAGTAATTTTTTACATTTTTTATTATTTACAACAATTTGTATAGCAGAGTCCTATTTAAATCAGAAACGGTAACAATTGGAAGTTATAGGCATGCATGTAAGCTAGTAGAAAGTATTCGCAGGCCAAATCTCCTCGGGAATATACAGTTTCCCAAAGAAAAAAAAGAAAAACGTTCCATATTCGGCCTGGCTTCAGCTTATAGGCTAAAGCGCGTCGTCTTGTTTCTTAACTCCTGCTAAACACAAGCTAAAGCCTTATTTATCACGGCTCATGCACCTGCTCGGAACAGGTGTGTGTGTGTGTGTGTGTACCTGCGACACCAGCAGCTGCAGCGAGTGTTCGAATGAATGCAGAAGCCTCTGCAGGGAGGCGGGGTTAGCGGAGGTCACCTGACAGGATCTGAGCTCCGGCAGCTGCCGCGTCTTCCCCTCAATCTGCACTAACACCTGTAGAACACACACGTCAGTACCGCTCCTTACCACCAGGGTGCCACTTACTACAGGGATTAATTTTCACTTTCAGAAATGTGAAAATCAAGCACTTTTCAAGCACTTCCAAGGTCCACGTTTAAGTTTTTACAGTTGTGGTAAAATGTATTTTTATACTTGAAACATCACCATTTACGGGGAAAGTTTTGTGGTATTTGGGGAAAAATAAATTATTTAGTATTTCGAAAAATATATTTAGTATATTCAAAACACTGGATAACCCATTTTCTGAGACGAGTTTCATAACTCGCTTATTATTTCATAATAAAAATTTGTATTCTAACTTATGAAGTAGTTTATGAAGTATTAGGAGTGTAGTCATCCACGGGACTCGTCCAATACGGAAAACAACACCTAAGTTTGGGTTTGGTCCAGACGTGCACTTATCCGGATTCCACTGTATAATTCAATTTTCAAGCACTTCATTTAAAATCCAAGCATTTTCAAGGCCTTCAAAATACATTATTGAAATTCAAGCATTTTCAAGGACTTTCTCGCTTCAGATTTTTTTGTGAAAAAAAAAAAAAAAAA
>CM051493.1:9563955-9577044 GCA_028031935.1 Paedocypris micromegethes
AAAAAAAAAAAAAAAAAACACAGAAAATGAAACATAAATATTTACATAAATAAAAAAAAAACAGCGGTTTGTTATGAAACATAGATAAATAGAAAAAGATTGCACGTAGTGGGACTAGACTCGTGTCCCTGGCGTTTGTACCTCCTTACAGTCGTTGAAGAACTTGTGCAACTGGAATGAGGCTGCGAGCATCTGTGCTCGGGTTTCTATCAGCTCCAGAAGATCAGCCCAGGACTCGTTCAGCCCGTCCTTCCACTCGGCGATGGTGGCCGCGTCCGAGTGGCTGCAGTCGATCATCTCGTTCACCATCTTATTGACGGAATCCATTTGTTTCTGGCCCACTGAGCGCGTCTCTGCGGAGAACTGAGTGAAGCCGCCCTGAAGAGCCTAGGAGACACAGCACGGATGAGATCTCAACTCAACTCAATTCAAAAAAGCTTTATTCATCCCCAGGGTGGAAAAAGCTTTTCTGGTAACAGTTGCTCACACAAAAGAGAAATGTAAGAATAAAAGAAACAAAAATAAGAATGTACATCTGCGAGAAATTTTCAGTATAATACAAATAAGTAAAAAGTGACTAGCAATAAATAATAGCGTGAAGATATTGCACAAAACAATAAGAATTTTAGTATTATTTACTTTGAGAATTATTTGACTCCCTGTTTACATCTCATTTAATTTGCACTAAAACAGAGTTGTTGTTATTATTATTGTTTCATTTTGGTACATTGTTAAGCAGAACACTTCTTGCTAAACTATTTAGAAAATACTGTGAGCAACTTTATGTCTGCCATTTGAGTGACAGTTTTATTCATTTATTTTTTAGACTTATTTGTTGGCCAGTTGTGGTCTGTGCGATAAATATTAAGCGTTCTAAACCATCTATTGTGTTTTATTATTAGTATTGTTTTATTAGTAGTAGTAGTAGTAGTACTATTGTAAACAATATTTACAATAATAAATAGAATTGTATAGGCGTTTCTCTGCAATATTAAAATAGTGTAGATTAATGTTTGCTTTATAATAGTAATTTTTTTTATTTAGTGTCCATTTCATTTACCTAACATATTTAATATTGAGAGCAGTCAAGTTTTTTGGCAAATAGTAACTTTCCCTGATAATTAGTTACTTTTATAACGATGCAACTAAATTACTAACTCTATTTACTAACTCTAATTACTAACTAGTTACTACGTATTTGTGCGAACTGTAATTGTGCAACTTTGTACAGCAACAGAAATGTGATGCGGCTTGTGACAATGTTTCCATAATTTATGATGACATCACTCAGGGGCGGGGCTACATTCCTGTCAGTATCTCGCTTAGAAGACGATTGTCTGTGTTAGTTGACTTCAACGGTCTCAAGCTTTACTAGCAGGACTAAATCAGACGTTTGCGTGAGTTTGTGTGGGTTTGTGTGTGTTTGTGAGCGCTTTATTCACAAAGTTCAAGTTCTGAGCATTTGTGAGGCGCTTTTCACAGTTTTAACTGTCTCAAAGCGCACAAAGCCAGCCCTGCTCTTGACTAGGTCTTATTTTCAGGGTTTGGTCTTCTTTTTGAAGATCCCACTGGGACTTATTTTCAGGCGTTACCGTGACGTGCTCCAGGTCTTGTCCGAGCTCGGTGGAGCTGGCCACGGCTTCTCTCTCGGAGATCCACTTCTCCAGCGCCTCCACCTCTCGCTTCAGCTGGTACAGCCAGTACTGCTGCTCCAGCTTGGTCTTCCTCTGCTCCACCAGATCTTTCAGAGAAACATACAGCCGGTCGATGTGAGCCTGCTGCTTGGTGATCTGCTCACTAGAGGAGAAACAGAGGAGAGGAACCGTCTGGATTTAGTTGACTATCAAACAAATGAATAGAATAGAAAGCCTTTATTGTCAATGCATCACATGGTCACAATGAAATTAACAATGGGAATAACAGCTATGGGAATAACAACGTTACTAATGGCGTTACCTTTCCCTGTGAATTAGTAGCTTTTATAAGGATGTAACTTAATTACTCACTCAGTTACTTTTGTGAGAAGTAACTAGTAACTGTAACTAATTGCTTTCTTAAAGGAACATTCCCAACACTGGTAGACAATCCTTTCCAGTAACATTAAAGATACTGGATTTGTCTCCCAACTAATGGGACGCAGGTGACTTTGGGAGGCTCCATCCGTCCTCACCTGTCGGGATGTCCTAACTCCAGCATACGGCGACACTGCTGGGACAGCGTCCCCACCGTCTCGGCGTAATTCTCCACCGTTTGCTCTAAGGCCAGTTGCTCTTTTAACAGCCTGAGAGTGCTGGACTCGTCCTGGAGACAGTCAGAGGAGAAGAAGAGGCTTAAAAACAAGGAAAAAACTCACATAAACACATTAAAAAAAGGAAAAGTATGCACGCGGTGGAGTACGCATCTGCTACCTCACAAATTATATTTCGCGACTGAGTCTTATCAGTTTTTGGATTGATGTTCCAGAGCAAAATCTCAAATTAAGAAAAAAAAAGTCAAATCTCAAGTTAAGAATAACTGTTAAAAAAAATAACAGACATTGCATGTATGAAACTATTAGAGTTCATATACAAATAAAAAATAATGTAGTTCCAAAAAGCACACAGTTTTTTTAAGTTTAAAAAGACATCTATAAGCAATGATTTAGCTCTTTGCGGGATGTAATGTCAATTTGTGGTTTTTGACCAAACAATAGAATGGAATTGAAATCGTATTCGCAATTGGCAAAATTCAAACGTGTTGAATTCACAGACCCAGTACACAGTTTCGTAGAAAATATTTGCCAAAAATAATTACAGAAAAGGGATGTAGAATATAAACACGTACGTCTCCTTTCTCCTCATTGAGGACCTGAAGCTTCTGGCCACTGAGCCACGACTCGGCCTTGGCGGCTTGGCTGTAATACTGCTGGGCGTGGCACTCGGCCTCCAGCATCACCGAGCGACGCTCCACCTCCACCTGGAGGACCTCCCACAGCTGTCTCACATGCCCCGCCCCTTCATGCACAACCTCCACTTCGGGGGTCCTCAAGGCAGCGATGGCTTCCGCTCTCTCCAGCACCTCCTCCACTCGGCCCCGCCGAGCCTGAATCTCCATCTGCAGCGCCTGCAGGTCCAATCAAACCACTGACATCTTACAGAATCCACAACAGAAGAGGTAAGACACACAAAATACAATGTATAAAACACACATCGTTTGTTAAAGCGGACAACGTTATATAACCCCACGAGACAAAGTGCAAAAGTTACTTTTTCTTAAATATTATATTTTATGTTTGTCTTTTTCGTATGTTATACTGTATATTACATTTTTTTTTTACATTTTACTGTATTTAAATTATTTTTTAAAACGAGATTCGAACGTTGACTAGAGTTTGTCCAGAATAGTTGTTATTATTATTAATTGTGATATAATAATTGTTAATAATATGTATTGTTGTTATTTATTCATTTTTACTACGCAATTTCTGAAAATGTTTAAAAAAACGTTAGAAAAGCATGTAATAACAGTATTACAAAAGCTGTTTTCACCAAATAATAATTGTTCTTTATGGAAACGCAACAATTCTTTCTTTATTTTTTTACAACTAACCATTCCTGGAAATCCTTCATTACAACCGCAGATGTGAATTAAATTATTTGTTCTCACCTCGTGGTTCTTAATAAAATGCTGGACGCTCTGCAAACTGGTTCCATATTCTGGTGATGAAGCCAATCGTAACCGATCCTGAATCCAAACCTACACGGCGAAAAAAGAGGAATATTTATCTGTATTCCATCTGAAGCATTTGTGTACATTATTTGGGCCTGCGATATTAAAACACAAAGAAATATTCACAAACTCAGGTGCTAAAACCATCAGTCACTGATGAGTCGTCAAAAATGCTAATACGCTCATTTCGACAGCTAAACCCCTGGAAAAAAAAGCACGGGCTCCCAGATGACTTGAATTTAAACTTTAATTAAAATCCAACTTTTAATTTCCTCTCAATTGTCGCTCAGCCATCACTACCATCGACTGACAGCCTGCTCTCGCCGGCCTCCGGAGCTTCTAGATTTACTACTGTAGCGACACTGTTCTGAATTTTTTTCCTACAGCTCAGATTTTCCTACGCTGTGTGAAAATTCCCAAGGTATTGCCCTTTAAATCTGCCCTACCAGAGTCAGAAAATTGATGCCTGAAAAAAATTACAAAAAAAAAATTAAATTTGAACAAAGCCACCACGCAATTGCTCACCCTCCCACCCCTCTCAAATTTTGCCAATTATGTTATTACGGTACCCCCCCCCAATACCGTAATAAAATACCGATACCGTCTATACAGTAGAAAATACCGTGATGTGAATTTTCACTCATATCGCCCTAATCTGAGCTGTAGGAAACGGTTTCAGAACACCGCCAATGTGAGAAGGAAAGCTTAACGATGAGGACAATGGCATTGACGACACTCACGATCTCATCCTCCAGGTCCTGAGTGGCTTGGTGCAGCTCTTTGGAGGCGAGAAGAATCCGCCTGCGCTCCTTCAGCGGCTCGATCAGACGCACGATCCGCGTCTCCGGCACGGCGGTGATGCTCTCCTCCACCTCGCGCCTCGGCTGGTGCTCACAGCCTCCTCGCACTTCTCCAACGCCTTGGTAAAGCTGCATCTGAGCCTCCATGGACTGAGAGACAGAGCACGTGACTCTTCCGTTCCCGGTTCCTCCTGTCAGACGTCCCACCTGGATCCTCTGCAGCTGCTGACTGAAGGTGGGGCGCGGCTGGAGGAGAGTGGGCTGCGTGGTGTGGGCGGGGCCCAGCGAGGGCGGGTGCTCCTGTATGACGTTGAGATGCTGGTCCAGGTCGGTCAGGCTGTTGGTGGGCACGTCGATGGCTCGGTGGTTCTGGGTCTCGAAGAGCTGGCGGGCCTTGACTTTGGTGGTGTTCTCCAGGTGGGACCAGCACTCTCGGATCTCCTTCAACTTCACCTCCACCACCGAGCGCATCTCAGGCTGCTCCTGGATCAGCTCTTCTCCCTCCTGAACACACATGACACATGACCCCACCCCCATGCACATGTTACTCTCTTTTCTATGACATTTTTGTAATCCATCATCTGTAGCACACGTGTCAAACTCAGATGTGTGGCCCGCCATGCCATTTTATGTGGCCCGCGAGAGCTTAAAAGTTTTGAGTGTCTAACAATAAATACCAAAAAATTAATCAAGGGCATGTGTTGACCAAAAACTACATTTCCCACAATGCCTTTTGACTGCTGTAGCCGTGGCAGTGTTTCCACAGTTTTATGTTATTTTTCTTTATTCACTTAATGGAGTTATGGACACCCTTCACCCTGGAGTTGTGTGTGTTTTCACAAGCTGACAAAATGTAAAAATATTTATGTTAGAGCAACAAGCAAACATAGGCTTTCTACATAACTGCAATTGTCACTTGATTGTCACTTGATTAAGTTATGATAAATACTGAGTTGTGTGGGACACCAGGCCATTTCAGGACCAGGGACAGTGATCGGATGCGGCAGGATGGCCAAGTGTCTCACAGTTGCTTAACATTAAAGAGTAGTTACATTTATTTTGCATTACATTTGATTACATGTGTATAAGTTGCATCCGGCCCTTTGAGGACAGCGATTATGCTGATTTGGCCCTGGGTGAAAATGAGTTTGACACCCCTGCTCTATAGCGTAGCCTTAATATGTATGACTAAATGTTGATCCTTTCCTGGACCAATCAGATTTCGGCATTTTTCGTTGTTATGTAAAATGAATCTGCCCCTCAGTCACAGGAAGTGACATAGATTGTTTGCACTCATCTATTTGCGCAATGTATATACTGTACATTACGATCCCAAAAAGTGCCTTTTTATATTTATATTTTATATTCCTTTTATACTTTTTTATTTATATATTTTATTTTTATTTTGTTTTGTTTATTTTTCCTTTACATTTCTTTATTATTGTGTTTATTGTATTGCATGCTGGTTTTTATTTATATTTTGCTGCTGGACTCAGGGAGCTACCGAAACAAATTTTGTTGTACAATATACAATGACAATAAAAGCCTCTTACTCGTATTCTTACTTAGATTAAACTACGAACAATTTCTACAACAATTCAAAATGCAATTATGCAGCAACACTGCCCAACAGCGCCATCTAGCAGTGCACAATGACATCATCTTTTTTGGTTGGTCGATTTGAAACTACAATAGCGAAAAAGATTATTGCATTTAAACGACCGTCGTACAGACCAAATTTTGAAATCATAAAAAAGAACCATTTCTTTACTACACGACCATAGTTTCAGATATTTTCAAGCTCTCTCTCTCTCTTCTTTGCTCCCTCTCTCATTCTCTTTCCCTTTCTCTCACCCGATGCCCATATTACTCTCTGTTCTATGACATTTTTGTAATCCATCCCCTACAGCTGCTTAGCCTTAATATGTACGAGTAAATGTTACATTTTTTGGGCCAATCAGAATTCTGCATTTTTTGTTGTTATGTAAAATGAATCTGCCCCTCAGTCACAGGAAGTGACAGATTAAACTACGAACAATTTCTACAAGAATTCGAAATGCAATCATACAGCAACACTGCCCAACAGCGCCATCTAGTAGTGCACAATGAAAAAAATGACGTCATCTTTTTTTCCAACTGGTTGGTCGATTTAAAACAACTGAAACAGTTCTCAGGTTACGCTTACAACAGCGGATACGATGATTGCATTTAAAACGACCGTTGTAAAGACCAAATTTTGAAATCATAAAAAATAACCATTTCTTTACTACACGACTATAGTTTCAGACATATTTACAATTGAATTATCTCAATCTCTCTCTCTCTCTTTTGCTCCCTCTCTCATTCTCTTTCCCTTTCTCTCGATCTCTCTCTCTCTTTTGCTCCCTCTCTCATTCTCTTTCCCTTTCTCTCGATCTCTCTCTCTCTTTTTCCGTATCTCTCTCTCACTGTCTCTCTACCTCTTTCACTGTCTCTTCCTCTGTCACACACACTCCTTTTCTTTCTCTCCTCAAGTACAGTTTCTGTAATAGCTGAAGTCCGGCATAAAAAACAGGGCACAAGTAGCCACACACACACACACACACACACACACACACACACACACACACACACACACACACACACACAACCATTCTCCTTTAGTGTGTAAATGTTCATTCTGTCCTGAAGAAATAAGAGGCAAAGCCACTCGAGTTTTTTCATAGTCTTCATCCCTTCATCATCACACCATTTCTATTTCTGAATATTGTCCCGTACTAAAAGAGAAAAATTATTTTCCCCAGCACATACACACATATACGCACATTAAAATGTCTCGTCGTCAGCAAAATGTCTGAAAATCACACGTTTTATCAGCAATTTTCTAAACCAATGGGACTGTGAAATTTTAAGACAAGGTCAAAACTGAGGTCACCATGATCGCCTGTGATTGGTCCAGACACCTGTCAGTTCGGATAGCAATTATGGGAGGAGCAAGGGGCTTTTGTCCAATCAGAAAGCTCTTCTCATGTTTCAGCCTTGTGAACTGACAGGATGTGAACCGCTGTCCGTCTGTGTGAAGCGCAAACTTCAGGAAACACTGGCGGCCATCTTAGCTACGACAAAACATCTTTAACTACTCAACGACAAGACAAACACATTTCACTCCTACGTGTCACCGTTTCATTGCGTGGAATAAATGTCTAATTAGTCGTTACAATGGTTTCGCAAATAATTTGACAAATATTTCTACATCACAGCATCAGATTTGGTGTCAAAAATATCAAACGTCAATTTTGAATAAACGAATGAAAACGTTTTTTTATTTTTCGCTCACAATGTTCACGTTTTCGCTCGAAAGTTTTTTTTTTTGCGTTTCGATTTTTGACCCAAGTATCACGTGGGTGCGGCCCTTCTGCGATTGGCTGGTGAGAACGTGATTTTGAACATTCACACGTACGTATTTCGATGTGAAGAAACAACAGTGTGTAGTATTATTCTGAAGTATTATTGTGCCTCCACAATAATTTAGCAATGTTGTTCGAAAATAACACTTAAATCCTAGTTTGTGTGCTAAAATAAAAAAAAAGCAGTGAATGTCATGGTGTACTGTCAATCACATTCTCACCAGCCAATCAGAGAAGGGCCGTCCCCACATGAAGATTGGGTCAAAAATCCAAACACAAAAAAAAAAGCGAACGAATAACCTGAAGCGAAAAATAAATGTTTCAAACGAAAATGTGAAAATTGCGAGCGAAAAAAAACAAAAAACAAACAAACGTAAATGTGAAGCATTTTCGTTAGTTTCTTCGAAATTTACGACAGTAATCTGATTCCATAAGAACCAGCCATGGCGAGGAAATCATGCGAAAAAGGATTTTCAGGCCGATTGAGCAGGACAATTGAAGTTTCATGACGTTTCCAGGAACTTTCGCAGAACCATCGCTCACAATTATTGATCATTGGCACGTGAAAATCAGTCTGAAAGCCCAAACACAGATGTATTCATAATGAGAGGCTGGACTGGTCCAGAACGTTGGGCCTCTGGTGGTTGAGAGGTCTGTAGATAACTAGCCAGGCTTGGTTAAGTCATGCGGCAGGATGTTCGTCTCGGGAGATTCGTCTGAATGGTTGACGTGGTTCACCGACTAAAGCTCCGGCAAACAAACTCAACAAGCAGAACAATATTAATTGTTTCACAAAAAAGGCCCGAAGACACTTAAATCAAGCCACCACAAGCTGCTCGTATTCACTGGCATTTACACAAACGCTGCTCGCTCCCGTTTCATCTCGCGTCAGAAAATAAGAAACAACTCATTTGGCTGCAGCGCTTGTAGATTTATGGCTGTTCAACACGTCATTGTTTAGTTAAATGGTAAAAAAAATATTTCTTATTATTATACACGTAATATTCAAAACTGTCTTCTGTAATTAAAATATGCAAATATTTAATAGCAGTTATACTGATATATCTCTATCTATCTATCTATCTATCTATCTATCTGTCTGTCTGTCTGTCTGTCTGTCTGTCTGTCTATCTATCTATCTAGTAACTATCTGTCTATCTATCTATCCATCTATCTATCTATCTATCTATCTATCTATCTATCTATCTATCTATCTATCTATCTATCTATCTATCTATCTATCTATCTATCTATCTATCTATCTGTTTACATATAATACAGTACAGTATGTTCAGTATTTTTACAAGATGTAAAGTCCATTCTAAATACTTATTGTTCATAGAATCCAAAGATTTAGATTCGCTCGCAGGGCAGTTTCTGTTCAGGATCAGTTTTAAGTGACAAACAGTTGATGTAAAATGAGACGACTGCTCAAATTCAACTCAATTCTAGTTCACTTGACTTAAAAAAAATCATCCAAATCTAAAAACGTATAAAGCAAAACAAGGGGTATAAAACCTCAAGACAACCAGTGAAACAAACTCTGTTAAAAAAAA
Organism: Paedocypris micromegethes; assembly: GCA_028031935.1. Classification (NCBI taxonomy): domain Eukaryota; kingdom Metazoa; phylum Chordata; class Actinopteri; order Cypriniformes; genus Paedocypris; species Paedocypris micromegethes. The sequence goes on from CM051493.1 coordinate 9,573,406, forward strand.
AAAACAACAACAGCAGTTCTCCAAAGGCTGCCACGTCTGTTCATCTTCCAGAATCTTTTCTGCGCTGAAGAAGAAACTTCACGAGGAACATAACAGGAGAAACACGTCCAGACTGTTCTTGAAATCCGCAGGAGTTTTTGTGAAATCTCCAAGTTAATCGGGAGTCCTGGACGCAGCAGAACTAAATTCCCTTCGGGTCTGAGCATGAATTTTATTTTACTATGAAAACATTAGACATTAGGAAATAAAGTCGCTTTCAGGCAGATTTTTCAGCTGTGTTCACATCTTGCGGCCATCACAATACATCATCCGCATAAACCGAAAGCTCAACGAACGCTCAACAAATGCCTCAATAAAGGCTCAACAAACGCTCAGCAAAAGCTCAACAAAAGCTCAACAAAGTCTCATCAAACTCTCAACAAACGCTCAGCAAAAACTCAACCTAAGCTCAACAAAAGCTCAACAAACGCCTCAATAAAGGCTCAACCAAAGCTCAACGAACTCTCATCAAACTCTCAACAAACGCTCAAACAAAGCTCAACAAAAGCTCAACGAACTCTCATCAAACTCTCAACAAACGCTCAGCAAAAACCCAACCTAAGCTCAACAAAAGCTCAACAAACGCCTCAATAAAGGCTCAACCAAAGCTCAACCAAAGCTCAACGAACTCTCATCAAACTCTCAACAAATGCTCAGCAAAAGCTCAACCGGCATTCAATGTCATAATCTGCCATTCAAATTATCTACACATTGCTAATTCATACGCATTACGAACATATTTTCTTCACAGCATTCCTCTTTCCCTAATTCACGTACAGTATAATAAAAATATAAGTCTTTACACATCTTTAACACAGTCTTTAGGGGACACTTGTATATAAAAATGTAAAAACAAAAAAAAAAACACTGTTGCAAACACATAGAATTACTGAAAATTAATCTGATTAAAAAAACTTTCTTTGAAAAATGGTTTCTTTCTTTTGGTAAAATTCATTGGTAAATTTCCGTTAAATCAAAGAATTAACTTAACTACCTTAAAAGATGATGGAGTAACTACCTTAAAACCGACGCCATTATTCTGCCTGAACAAAGATTTGATGATTTTTAGAAAAGTGTTGCAAATATATGCAAAATAATACAATATGCAAATTAAGATTATAATCTTGTAAAATTTGACATAACTTAATCCAACTTGATAATTGGATATCAAATTAGAAAATCAGAAATCTGAATGCTTTTCACCGAAGTATGTGGCTAATTTCTGATATAACGGACTCTGGATATAACAGCCCCCCCCCCTTCCCCCAGCAGTCCCTTATAACAGTATTTTACAGTAACAGATTAAGGTTTAACAGTTGATCAGTCAGATCTGTAAAGTGAGCGAGTGCGTTGAGTCAAACCAAGCAGCCGAAAGACCATTTATATTTGAATGATGTCAATTCCCTTCTTCCCTCGACGCGTCACCGCTCAACACACGACCGTCACATCTCAGCCGTGTCGGAATGTGCTGTAATAAACGAGTGCACCGCGAGCAGCCGCGAGGAGGACAGCATGTTCCGGATCAGAAGAGGTCAGCGAAGATCAAATATTGTATTGCAGGACACAACAGGCCTCGGACTACAAACACAGGAAGTGGATTGGCTTTCACACGTGAGGATGGATTTCTGCATTCGGGGGTAAATCTGACGTTTCTGCTTGAAGCTTCAAACCAACTTTGGATTCTGACTCGGTTGTTTTATTTTAAGCGCGGAACCCATGCTAGCGTCGTGCTACATGCTATCGATCGGCCACTTTGTATTTGCAACTGTTGCAAATACATTGAATTACTGTAATTACAACTGTAAAAAAAACTGAATCTTTCTTTGAAAAATGGTTTCTTTCTTTTTGTAAAGTTCATTGGTAAAATATAGTTAAATCAAAGAATTAGTAACTACCTTAAAATTGACGCCATTATTCTGCCTGAACGAAGATTTGGCTGATATAACGCTGTAAAACAATATGCAAAATAGGATTATAATCTTGTACGATTTGACATAATCTAATCCCACATGATAATTGGAAATCAATTCACTTGGGAAATCAGAAATCGGAATGCTTTTCATGGAAGATCAAATATTGTATTGCAGGACACAACAGGCCTCGGACTACAAACACAGGAAGTGGATTGGCTTTCACACGTGAGGATGGATTTCTGCATTCAGGGGAAAATCTGACGTTTCTGCTTGAAGCTTCAAACCAACTTTGGATTCGGACTCGGTTGTCGTGCTACATGCTATCGATCGGCCACTTGGGGTTGTCATCTGGACTTCCGCTCCTGCTGATCTTCTCCTCCACGCAGTGACTCATTCGCCGCTTTCACGGAAGAGGCTTGCGTGTGGAAGGTAGAAGCCCCGCGCTCCATCATCCTGACAACTGCTTCCCAAACGTTACTCCAGTCCGCAGACATCTGGCCCTAAATCAATCCACCATCCGTTCCACACTTCAGGATCAAATAAGCATTGATTAAGACGGAACAATCCACTCTCCGTTCAAAAGGCTCCAAATTCCAAACCCATTCCCTAATTCTCCCAATCAATAATCCAATCACCATTACCAAGGCCCAAACCCAGCCTGGACCAATCAGACGCCGCTCCTCAACACTTCCCCGACTCACCTGTTCGATCTTGGCCAGCCATTCTTTATTGCGGGCCAGCTCGGCCATGAAGGCCTGGTGCTTCATCCATTTCCTGTGCAGCTTCTGAGCTTCATCCCGCGCTCCATCTCGAGCTGTCAGCATCCTGTCGGCCTCTGGGAGCTCCGCTCAGCTACAACACACACACACACACACACACACAGTCAGAACACATCTACGCCAGTCCGGTTCAATCCAGCACAGGCCGTCATTAACACACACGGCACCGGGCCCCACAACACACCAAATGTGGATCTGCTCTGACACTGCAGCATCCCGAGAGCAGCCTTCACCTCTAGCACACACACACACACACATACACACACACACATACCTCAGCAGAATGTGCAGCAGCAGCAGCAGCAGCAGCAGTGGGGTCTGGAGCTCAAGGGTGCGGGCTCCACTGGGTCCTCATGTCCTCCACCTTCGCATCCAGGCCCCTGCAGTTCTGCTGCAGTATCCGTGCGTCAGTCCGACGCTCCGAGAAAACAACCGGTACAGGCGCGCGCGCGCACGCACGCCCGCGCTCGCTCACGCCGACGGAGAGAGTCGCCCTCGCGGGAAGAAAGGAAGCGCGCGCGCGGCGGTGTGGCGTCCTAGAGCCCGTGCGGTGTCAAGGTTCCGGCGCCGCATCCATCCAGAGCGCCTCGCCGTCCTGCTGTCGAGCCGGATGGATGGGGGTTCGGAGGAGGAGTGGGAGGAGTCGCCGGTGTGCGTGCGCGTGCGCGTGTGTGCGTCAGGGGGGGGGGGGCACTAGTTCCCCTCAGTGAAGAAGCAGCAGCAGCAGAAGCTCCTCACATGCGCGACAACATCTGTGATGCTGCTGCTGCTGCTGCTGCTGCCGCGTAAGCAAACGGAAGCGCACATGTGCTGTGATGGTGGAGGAGGAGGAGGAGGAGGTACTGATGCTGCTGCCGCATGCTGCAGTCTCTCTCTCTCTCTCTCTCTCTCTCTCTCTCTCTCTCTCT
>CM051493.1:9596279-9620137 GCA_028031935.1 Paedocypris micromegethes
ACACACACACACACACTCTTGAACAGAAACCCCTCGAGACCCTCTGAGCTTCAGGAAGGCGTGAGGAACCTGTGAAGAACTCACCTGAAGACTCCGTCAGACGTCCAGCAGAGCAGCAGGAGCTTCAGCAGGACTCTCCACATCCTCGTGTTCTCACTGAGCAGACGTGATGGAGAAGCCCATTGCGATGCGCTCTGATCTCGCCCTCGCTGCCATCTGACGGAGCTCCTCGGATGTGTGGGGGTCTTCTGCGCTCGCCGTCTCTCTCCGTGTGGCCACACGCTCGCCCGAGGTGCCGCTCTGCACGGAGAGGGGGAAAGGCAACAAAGCGGAAGACGCTTTTAAAGACTTTGAGCCTAATAAACAACTGTGACACTGCGTCTCCTCCGCAGGGTCTCGACCCAACACACATGCCAACAGGGGAACGCACCAAACATCTGGCCGCCTTTTCCGAAAGGCGTTTGAGATGTTCAGACTGGTGTGGGTCCGGTGAGCAAATGGGATTCTTCTCACGTTGTGTCATGTCCTCCATCAATCCATCAGTAAATTCGTAGCTTCCTTCGCTCACAGACGAGATTTTTCAAGACAAGCCAGTAAAACCTCTTCTTACCATGCAAATCTATGACGTGAAAAACGACTGCGACGAGAGCAAAAGTTTGGGGTGACTTGAAATGAAGTTATTTTCATGGACAAAAACAGTGCTTTTCTTTCAGAAATAAAAGACATCAACCAATCAGAAATACACTATACATTGCTAATGTGGTAAAAAAACGATTCTAGCTGTAAATGTTTTTTTGGTTCAATACCTACATAAGTGTATAGATGGTACAATGTGTTTGCTAATTGTGTCAGAAGGATAATGGATGACTGTAAAACTCTTGTTTGATCATGTCAGCACTGCTGGAAACTGTTTATCTGGTTAAAGAAGCTGTAAAACTGACCTTCCTGTGAGCAGCTTGAGAATCTGGAGCATCACATTTGTGGTCAATCAAACGCTCAAAATGGCCAGAAAGAGAAATTCCATGCGAGAAAGTGCCAAGAATCTGAAGAACTGATCCCAAACTTTTGAATGATAGTGTACATCTTCCACTTTAACAAAAGAGATGGATTAGCTCAAGCTTTGATGAAGAGTTGGAACATCCATCCATTGCTCTTTACTCGTCCGTGTTCAGGCTACCATGGCAGAAGCTTCAAACCCGTAGTCACTTCCTCCAACTCTTTGAGACACAGATTTTCCTACAAAAGGCTTGTCCGGGAAAAACATCCCTCCAGCAAGTCATTGGTCATCCTCTGTGCCTTCAGAAAACCTTTAAGGAGCTCAAAACAGATGACCATCTTTCTATAAGGATGAACACTGCCAAGTTCTCAATTCTGCTACTTGGGTATGTGAACGTATTTATTCGGTCTTCCGGAAATCTCCTGTTGGTGAGCGTTGGGATGTAGTGACCATTGAATTCTAGAACATTCACTTTCCTTCACTCACAATTCAGAACAATCTTCTAAGTTGATAAATCATACTTCACCAGTACATGAATGTCCAAGCAAGATGAAAGCGATGAGATCAATGGCTTCAGAATGTAGCAGAAAGGCTTAGGTTGTGGATTTAATGTCCCTTTGTGGGATTGATAAAATTGATCGTAAGCAATACAGTTGGTAGTACTAGATCCATCTGTCAAATTGGAACAAATGTGAAATTAATAGAGCAAAACTGGATGTCTTCAAGACTGGACTGTGGTCTAAAACCAAATGAAGAATTGTGATGAGGGATCACAGAAACCAAATCCATAATAAACACAACAGTAGAAGTCGGCTGTGCATAATGGAGACATTAAGAGCATTTCCACGAGCACAAAGCAAGAGGAACTCAAGGGATTAGAACCAAACAGCTGTGTAGCCTTAAGACAATCTCTGCAAGTTAAGGGAATTTGCTTCCATATTTCTAACTGCTGGAAAGTTTAACCAGGAGGCGGCTCAGAGGAAAACCCGGGAGTGTCTCCAGGCTGGTCTGGGATTGGCTGAATGTCACGAGGGGCGGAGTCTAGAAGTAGGAAGTCAGGGAACCAACTGCTTGGATCAGTGATGGATGAATGGAGAAGTTGGCGCTCCATTCAAGTCCAAGTACAGCAGTGTCCTGCATCCAAACGTTTCTAGATAATGGCAGCAGGTTCAACAATTCCCAAGCTGAACAAAAGACTCTCCCACCATTGATGTAGAAAATCGATGTCCAAGGCCACTTTTCCCAACACTTTAGGTTTAGAAGATGGCGCTTACACCACTGTTCAAGTTTGGGGTCAAATCTCCAGTTTATCTACAATTTCTCGCATGGAATAGCCTTCCTTTCTAAGAACATGGACAGACTGTCGAGTTTCATGAAAGTTCTCCATTTCAGACCATTTTGAGCGTTCGATTGACCCACAAATGTGATGGTCCAGATTCTCAAGCTGCTGAGAGGAAGGTCAGTTTTATGGTTTCTTTAACCAGCTGGTTAAAGGGTCAATCGAACGCTCAAATCGAAAAATCGAAAAATTTGTGGGTCAATCGAACGCTCAAAATGGCCTGAAATGGAGAAGTTTCCAGCAGTGCTGACATGATCAAACAAGGGTCTTTCAATCATCTATTATCCTTCTGACACAATTAGCAAACACATTGTACCATCTATACACTTATGTAGGTATTGAACCAAAAACCATTCACAACTAGAATGGTTATTTACCACATCATAGCCATTTACTAAACACCAACAACCAGACAATCAAATGAATAAAAAGCAACAATTCTCTTACATATTCACACAAATGCTCAGAACTTGAAGATACGCAGTGCTTTTCTTTAAAAAATGTCAAGTGGCCTTGAACTTTCAAACATTTGAAAGTTAGTGTAGATTATTTGAACGTTCCCTGCGTTTTGTACTCGTGAATGAAAATGCAACACACGTGGTTGAGCTCATTCCTCAATAGTCCTCTACATCTCCACATCTCCATCTTGAGGTAAAACGTGTGTGTTGAGTCACAGTGAAGAACTAGGCCAGTGTTCATCTGAATGAACCTTCACTCTGGACTGAATCAAACACGAGCAGCTTCTCCACACACACACACACACACACACACACACACACACACACACACACACACGGTGGCATCAGTGGAGTGTTAAAATAAGTCTTGACCTCTGGAGGAATTAGAGCACATGCTCAAACTGGACACACACACACACACTTTCCTCAGAGAAAACCACAAAACCGCCAAACACGCACATGCATCACTGCCTGCGACTCATTAGCACATCATCATCATCACGGGCGACACACTAACACACTTCCAGTTCCAGTGGAAATCTCCACACTCGGGCGACTTTGGCCGAGGCCGGATGACTGTGCTGGGATTGTCTGGAGGGGAAGCAGAAGTGCGGGTCAGATGCGATCAGGGCCGACACAAGCCTTTATGCCGCCCGGAGCAGGATTTCATTTAAGGGTCTCGGTGCCACGAATACAATTGAATGTTTGTGTAGTTTCTGAGAACGAAGCATTCGATCGAAATATACTTTAAATGGGTTGACGGAGGAGCAATTAAATGTTCAGATTAAACATACTTAAAAGAAAAAAAAATGCCTGCTTCGAACAAAACCAATATACGCAACATGAAAAAAATGAAAATGTGACGACAAAACTAAAAAAAACCAAGGAAAAACACAAATGACAACCATCAAAACATATCAAACTATACATCTTTTTAGTTATCACAGACTTTACCCTTAAAACACCATTGAACTTGTATTACTTTCAGTTTTAAGCAAGCAACCTAACTCAACTTTTTAATTCAAATAAACATAACATATGTGACCAAAACTATTACAATAAATCCAAATAAACCTTTTTTCAAGTTGTTAATGCAATTAAACCTAAAACCTTTTAAATTAATCATTGCAGTATTAAACATTGGCCTTTAACACTAAAACACCAGCATACTTAAACTATCAAAAAAGAAAAAGAAAAACTAAACATGTTAAAAACTTACCAGATATGTGGTGAAAATGGCATCACGTTGACAAAGATTTACAGGAAATCATCAGAGAACTGCACCGTGTCTGTGTGACACAATGTTGACCGTTTAAGTAGAAAAATGAAAGTAAATAAAAACAGATTTTGGTTAAGTTGATCACCCCATAAATATAAAAAATAGAAAATCAAACCCGTTCATCGGGAGAGTCTAGAAGGATCATCTTCGTCTCTTCTTCAGGGAATCGTTTAGTTCGGTATAGATGGATGAAAGCTATTGAATGAAATGAACTTTGATAAAAAACAAAAAACAAAACTATTTAATAACAAACACTGATACATTGAACAATGACGCCAGATCCTTCTCAACGGATGCAACCTACAAATGGAAAAATATAACATAAGCATAAAGAGAAATTCAAAATATTTGAATAATTTGAAGAAAATTAACCTGCGTGTTAATCTGTCTTTCTTCAGAGAACAACATGTTTCAATTTTTGGGCTTTTGACACCAACAATCGTCACGTTTTTGTCGTTTAAAACAAGCTGTTGTTCTTCTTCTAATGCAGCAGCTCCCATCCTAATATGGTTTTCTGGAAGAAAGTCGAAGACATTTCTAAAGTTCATTTGTAACCTTAAATACACTGCTTTTTTTTTTTGTCAAGCTCACTACACTCAGCAAAACAAAGATGGTAAATGGTAATTCAAAGAAGCTTTTTCTTTTTTTTTTGAAGGTACATATGTTTAAAATCTCTGCCAGTAAAGCTCTGTCTAATGTACAAAACCCTCAGGAAATTCTGAATCTAAATAGTTAACAGAAACATTTAAAGAGGCACAAGATAGCAAACGAACGTACACGACGAATACCCACATGTGCCAACAGACGCGTGTAGAACCAGTGAACAATTAGTTGGGGTTTTCCAAAAACAAAATAAGTCGTTAAATCGTTAAAATAAGTTTACCTGAGCAACTGGTTTCCCTCACGGTCCACCAGCAACTTCCTGTGGAAACACCTGGTGTGTGATTACCGACCAATTACGACGCAGATTAGCTGGAGAAACTGTAGTCACGTGACGTGGTGAATTTTAGCATAATGCCCTGTGGTGTGTGTGTGCAACAAACTCGGACAAAGAATCAGTGTAAATGTTTAAATAGAAAAATACGTGTCCTTTTCATTAAATATGACACGTATTATCTTAAAAAAAAAAACATGTTTTTAAAACACGAGGAAACACAACCCGCAGCGCCACCGCACCGTCTCTGATCCATCGTTTATTTATGTGATACAAATCTTATAAATGATATACAAAAACTCCATAAATATGTTTGGAGAATTGTCACAGTGATCTCATTTACTTCGTCCCACAGACATCATTTATTTATTTTTTGGACACATTTCTCATAAAAAATGCCAGGCTTGGATTTTGGTCAAGTTTAGCTGCGCCACTGTGTCATGGTCTTGAGTGATGAATTTTAGTATTTACATATTTGCTTATTGCTACATTATTCTGCATGCATGCATAAACCGGCATGCATTCTTAAATTTACATTAATTAGATAAAAAAAAATCACATCGTATTTATCATCATTAATATTATCATGAGAGAAGTAAATGTTTAGTTATCTTTAGTAATGCAAGAGCGAGAGCAAGATATAGATTTATATACGCATTAAAACTAAACTTAACAGTTGTACGTTATAAGAAAACAAATACTGGATGCAAGATTTATAACATTTAAAGTTTGTCTGTGAACTGTGGTAATTCCAGTTTGTTCTGCAAACATCCATACGCAGAGGTTTCGGAACCAGAAACCATCCTAGATAAACGGAAGTAACACACCTCATTCTTTCCTTTGTGCAGTTGAGCTCGGGTCTTGGTCTCGGGAGTAATGCATTTCTTCACCTTTTTAAACGTATTGTAATCAAAGATCTTGGCAATCTTTACAATACCTCAAGAAAAGTTTATAAACCTCGCCTAAAAACGCTTCGTAGCATCGTGCGTTTCCCACACATTGCCTGTATTGCCCACATTTCTGTTAACGCAACATCTTATATTAGAGAAAGTGTCCAAAAATAAACGGGGAAATGTGTGAAGAACTCAGCAGGCCTTCACCAGCGCTTCTGATTCTATTGAATGTCTAATTTCATACTTTGCCCACACCCTATAGAAAGCCAACTGATAGAATGCCCAACTTCACCAATTTATATCTAACGGGGCAAAAACAACGGCTGAAAGACCTAGAAGTGACAAAACGAGCAAACGCTGACTCCAGAAAAAATAAAAATTGTCCGACAACGACAATTGCTCCATAATTAGGCCGCGATCCCTTGATTCCTCAAAGTCATCACTCCCGAGCCTGACAGAGTGACTAATTTTCTCCGAATCTGACCTGTAAATCAAGGCGCTGGTGCGTGAGGAAGCGGGTCAAGTCTGTGTAAGAGAACATGTCTACGGGCAATCAGCGGTGTAATGAGCCTGAACAGAGCGCGGCTTATTCACGCTCCGCCCGCTCCTCAAGGTCACGTCCCCATCCGCACGCCTTTGACCTCTGTGACCTCACGCTCGGAAAACTCACCAGACGCGGGTAAAAATAATTTACCTTTATTTCATATCCACAGGGTCCATTTCCTGCTGGAGATAGAAAACCCGAGGCAAAATGTACAAAACGCAGACGTCACGTGTGTTTGAGCTTTGTGGAGGAAGCAAAACCAACATTTACTGACAGACCGAAAACAACCAACACATCACAAAGCAACAGAGATGGATGGTAGTGGTCAGCGTGTGCTGGACTGGCCCGTGTGAGTCTTTCCCGTGGTTCTGGATGGAGGAGAGAGAGACGCTCAGTCCTCATGGATGTTGAAAAGCTTGGCCACCTCGTTCAGGTCCACGTGCTCCTCGCCGTCTTTGATGATCTACAAACACATAAAAATGAAGCTCATTTAACAGCTCATATAAAACACACAACCGTTCAAAAGTTTGGGGTCACCTAGACAATGTTGTGCGTTTCATTAAAAGTCACACGTTATTTACTAAGAACGAGGATAGACTGTCGAGTTTCACATGAAGGTTCTCCATTTCTGGCCATTTTGAGCGTTTGAACACACTTATGTAGGTATTGCACCAAAAACCAGACATTTACAGCTAGAATAGTTATTGACCACATTAGCAATGTATAGAGTGTATTTCTGATTAGATTAAAGTTATTTCTGGGGAAAAAAAAAAAGTAGTTTTTGTCAATGAAAATAAGGACAAACTTTTCAACAGTATAAGGCTCAAGTCTTGACTAACAACCAACACAGAATCTAGGGCTGGGCAATTCATCAAAAAAAAAATAAAAGAATCAAAATTCATAACTAATACTCGTTTAAAAAAAAATTCCACGTTGATTATTTCGATAACCTTCTCTTTAAGAAAATGTCTGCGCGTGAAGTCACGTGACCCCACCCTGCTCATGGAGGAGTGAGTATTGCACAACAAGTGCAACTTGTCTTTTACCCAAAAAAAAAAACACGGTCAAAAATGACGGATGAAATAGTACAAAATGAAGTCACGTGTAGACGCTGCAGAAAAACAAAAAAACACGATCAAAATGGACGGACGAAATAGTACAAAATGAAGTCACGCGTAGACGCTGCAGAAAAACAATTTTGATGCGACGTATCGTCAGAACGGCTTTTCAGTTACACTCCTGACACCTGAAAGGGTTAAACACGCTTGCGTTTCTTAGGACAAACCGAAGAGGCTAAAAATAATTTATTCTGTTCCCAAATGTGCAAGTTATTTACGTATTTATTTTTTCGCTTGATTTAGGCACTTTGCTTTAATATCAGTTGCGGATGTTCAATAAATAATCATGTAGAAGATCTGTGTGTGCTTCAATAATTTTAATATCAAGCAATGCACACTTTACTCAAAAATCTCTCACTTATATAGTAATGTGTAATAGTAATCTAGTAATGTGAGCATATTTATAGTAGAAAACGTGTTAGTAATGATAAAATAATCGTAATCGTGTTGAAATGTTCAATTAATCGAGATTTAGATTTTTGGCCTAAGTCACCTTTCTTGCGATGGGCATTCGGTTGAAGACGTTCCACAGGACGATACCGACCACCACTTTGTCCCTCAGGTAGAAGATCACTCCTTTCCCATAATCCTCGGTCTGCTGGGTGGGAGGGGCCGGTGTGACGGAGGCGGACTTCAACACTCCGGCCACAGCCTCCGTCTCGCTCTCAGATCGGATCCCAGTGCCTGCGGAGGAGAAACAAGCTCAAAAATAGCATAAAAAGGCGGGGCTGGGGTCTTTTGAAGATCATAAAAAAAGCGTCAGCTTCCTAACCAATTTCCCAATAAATGCCAAAAAAAAAAAAAAAAAAAAAAAAAACATTTGGACCGGTTCTGACAGTCCAATTGCTCTGTGACCGGACTAATAAGATGTGACGCGTGTTTTCATCCTTTTCATCGAACTTATACGATAAAAGCTGATCAAACGACAGGAATTTCAATCCTATGTTTAAGTCAATTAAAAGCAGTAATTTTTTCACGTTTTAACTGAATATTAATAAAGAGACTCCATAGTTTAATTTGACCTTGGTTTGGTTTTGATAAGACAGAAAACCAAGGAATTGTTTGGTTTTTTTGGGGGATCTAAGGATTTAAGGAAAGTAAAAAAATGATCACGAGTTAAACAAAGAGAGACATTTTGTTAGTTTTAAGCCTCAGATTGAGGCGATAAACCCCTGTTTTGGAGTTACAGAGATAAACGTACCATTTTTTTTTGTTTTGATTTTTTTTTTTAATGAGGCGGGGGGGGAGTTAAATCCAGAACTAAAGAACAGAAAAAGTCTTCAGGCTCAAACCAAACTAGTCCACATCATATGCAGAGAAGATCACGTACCAGACTCCTCGGTGGCAGCTTTGGGCGTGTCCTTGGGCGTGGCTTTGGCAAACACTCCCACAGTGGGCAGACTGCTGTCCACAATGCCGATGGCTTCGTAGCCCACGTCAGGCCCCAAATCACTCCTGTGGTGGTGAAACACACGTGAGGGTGAGAACGTCGCTCTCAAAGCTAGATGATGATGATGATGATGATGATGATGCTGCGTGCGTACCAGAACATGGACTGATGCCAGTAGGGTTTGCTGGCTCCGGTCATGTTCTCTCCAGCCAGTCGGCCACTGACCACCGCATGATCGTGATGCTCCACTCGCCTGCGGCCCAGCCTGATGTCATAGAAGCACGCGGCATCGCCTGCCTGGGAGGAGAAGAGGAGCACAGGTGCTCAGATGGTGGACGTCACATGACCCAGCAGCACAAGGGCACATCTACCATACATGGAAATATTCTCACCAGTAAAATAATAAACTTCTATTGTTTGGAATAGTAATAAAGTGTCTATTGTGTTATCATTCTGCCTGTCCCTGTTGCTTGCCATCCATCTATCCATATCTATCTGTCGATCCATCCATCCATATATCTCTTTCATCCATCTATCTATCCATCTCTTTCATCCATCCATCTCTACCATCCATCTCTCTATCCATCGAACTATCCACTTATCTATCTCTATCCATCCATCTATCTAACTAACCATCTCTATCTGTCTGTCCGTCCATCCATCCATCCATCCATCCATGTCTGTCTGTCTGTCAGTTCGTCCGTCCATCCATCCATCCATCAATCATGCACACTTTGTAAACACAGGCAAATTGTAAATGTATTACTTATATGAACAAGATGAAAGAAAATGTCTTTACTTTAATATTATATATCATAAGATACACATTTAAAAATATATTGTTTGAAAAGGAAAATTACAGTCTCTCAAAAAAAACTTGTTCATTTATATTAATGTAATGCAATTATATATGCAATAAAAACACATTCAAATTCACAGAAATGTAGGATATTTCTGTATAGTTATAAAAAAAAAAAAAAAAACGTTTTAAGTGCTAATCCTAATAAAAGATTTTAAATGCTAAATCTTTGTATCTTTTTGACCGTTTCAGACATTAAACTGAATGCTCAATTCAAAAGACTTATTTAGATCCATTTATTATTCTACTATAATTTTCATCTTTTCACAAAAGACCTAAAAGACTAGTATCGCCTTGTATTCCAAACCCATCGGGTGTTGAGTTTCATGATCATTTCTTTTAAACTCAGCAGCTTTGACTAACATCTGTTCAGAAGCCTGGCAGAAGGACCAAACTTACCACCCAGATATTGGATCGGGCCTGGAGCTCGGCATTAACCCGGTAACCTCCGAAGTCAGAGTCCACCTCCAGTCCGGCTGATTTGGCGAGCTCCACGCTGGGCTCCAAGCCCACAGCGGCCACGATGTGGTCCGTCTTCACCTAAAGCAACGGCCGTGTCAGTCTCCTTAAAGCTCTTCGCTTATTCTAGTGTTATACATCTGGACCAGAATCATCATTAAAAATGACGCGGAACAACCAACGCACTGATTGTGTAGTGTTAGAATGCCGGAGGAGACTGGCACCAGTGAGCCGGGTTCTCCCCAGGGTTTTTCCTCGTTAAAGAGGTTTTTTTACCTGGCCACTGTTGCGTATGTGCTTGCTCGCTGGTCTTTGTCTTTGTCTTGTCATAACCGCAGCCACTTAGTCAACACCAACAATCCAGACGACAAATTGAATAAAAAGCATCATTTCCCTTACATATTTACATGTGCGCTTTGAGACAGTTAAAACTGTGAAAAGCGCCTTACAATTATTATTATTTATAAAGGTCATGGCTTCAATCCCAGGAGGAATAAACTTAGTATGAAGGTACCGTATTTACACGATTACAAGCACAAGCATATACGTTTTTGTCGATAAAATATGGTGTCCCTCGGATTTCACAAAATTATTTCACAAAATGAAAGGCGACAAGATTAAGCACACACATTGTTCTTACCGTGATGGCCCATTGGAATAGATGTGAAAAAGCAGTCTAGTTCTTTTTTTTTACATTTCTGGCTAAATTAAGTTTTAGCCTTTATTTACAAACCTAACTTGTGACTCGTATCGCTTTGATGTCGTTTTACTCATTTAACAATAGTGTAGATGATTGTAGCAAAATATTAGGTTTCCCTGTGCAGCAGGCAGAGCGTTTTGATTGTGTCTGTTCCTTGGATTTTTTTTAACTCCTTGCCCGGGTTCTTAGATGAAAATGAAGAACGAGAAATAGTTGAAAACTCTTTCTGTGATGACGCTTTGGACTCCGTTTGTAGCTGCGTTAGCGCTAAGCTACCTGGATGTGGTCTGTTTGTTGTAATAATAATAATTGTATTTGGTTAAATCTTACTTCTCCTTGTGTTATTTTGTCCTTTTTAAAGTGTCACAGTGTGTCTAATGTTCCGTTATTTCTGTTGAGTTAATAAAAACTGGTAAATATTAAAACCATTATTTAAAAATGCATACGCCGCTGCATAAAGACGACCTGTTTTCATTTATTTGTGAATTACTTGAAATGTGGAAAAATGGGCGCCTATATTTAAGTGCATTTTTCGAATTCGAAATTGTCGAAAATAATCACGTTTCAAGAGTTGGAGCTTCTAGAGAAAATCCTGAAAAAGGGCGGCTTATATTCGCGTAAATATTCCGTGTAAACTGAAAGGTCTTCGTGTGTGTGATGGCCGAGGATCTCACCAGTCGACCGTCCTTGAGCTTGATCTGTAGCTGGCCGTCACTGTAGCTCACGTTCTTCACCACTGCATCAGTAATGACGCTCACACCCTCTACCAAAGGGCAAAGTGGCAGATGGGAAGAAGAGTGCATTTTTAAATGCGCCTGAATTAAATATGAACATTCAAAATACAATTTCCGCACTAAAATCAGCAGCCACTTAAATCTAAAAAAAAAAAAAAAAAAAAAAAGAGAGAAAAGAGAAAGAAGTGTGAATCTCTCAGCGAATCACCTCGCTTAACTTTCTCGGTGGTCCAGTTACTCAAGTACTCGGGCAAAACTTTTCCCATGTTTCCCTTCTCCGGGTACATCTGAATCACCTCCAAACTGAGCTCTGTCGCTGGCAAACAGAGAGAAAACAGGAAACGTGTGTAAAAACACTGGCAAAAATCATTTTCTGCAGCAATTTTAGATCTGGGGAAGTTTTTGAGCTGGTCACATATTCTATCTAGGGAAACTAGTGTTGGGAGTAACACATTTCAAAAGTAATAGATTACAATAACATATTAGTTTTGGCTGTAACGCATTACTAATTATATTTTCAGGAATATATTACTCGCTACATGCTAAGTAACGCAGTAGCTGAAATGTACATAGTTCTGTTACGTCTAATATGAATATACCCAAGTTACTCACAGATGTTGCCGGAAAAATCACTTTAAGTCTACCATATTTTTAACACGTAGTTATAAATTACGTATATTGCTATAGATAGGCCACAGTCATTAGGCTACATGTGGCTACTTCTACTGGGAGGAAAATAAAATACGTTAAAACTTAATAAATAAGTTAAAAGGTACATTTTGCTATTTTAGGTAGTTCATTTCTATTACTGTAGTTGGTTTTTTTTTTGGTAAAATTAATACAGAAGTAATGTAACATTACTGTTTGTAAAAAGTAATCTGTTACATTACAATATTACGGCCTCAGAAATGTAATATGTAATGTATTACAATATCGAAGTAACTCGCACAACACTGATTCTAACATGGTTCAATTCAACAGTATAAAGATTAATATTAAATTAATAAATATAAATTTTAAAATGTAAAATATATTAAATGTATATATATATATTTAAATGGAAAATATTTAAATTTTATATCCTATTAACTAAAATTAACATAAATTAAATCAACTTACAAAAGAAACGATAAAAATAAAAGAAAGATAAAATAAACGTGGTGCAACATGCATCACTGGTGATGTCATCATCATAAACACTTCCCCGGACGACATCGCTAATCAATCATGACATCGCAATTTAGCTTCAAAAGGAAATATTAAATAATGACTTCACCATCAAAGGAAAAAAAAAGCAACAAAAGGAAATCCACATCACGCTAGAATCCAAATCCGATCTAAACTCCGCATGTTCCGAATGAGGATGAAGGTCAGCGAGACCCCGCCCATCCTCACTAGGTCTTACTTTGAGCTAAAGTGACGTGACGGGTTGTTCAGATCGACTCATGCGACACGTGCGGGGCAAACCGCGGGTAGCATGATCGCGTCATGAGCCACGGCGGCGACACGCTGACCTGATTTGCGGCGCGGGACTGACAGCTGAAGGTTTGACTCACATCTGCGTCCCATGGCACAGGCCAGCTCGCTACCCAGAAATCCTCCGCCGATGATGGTGACAGATTTCACCTCCCTGGAGATCTTCTCCAGAGATTTAAAGTCCTCAATCTGGAAAAACACGGGGTAAAAAAAAAAAAACGTTGAGAGACGCACGAACAGGCTTTTAATTTTTTTCCCTCTCTTTAATGCAACCGATTACTGAATAAATGATGACGGGGAATGTTTATTTAATTAGCGGGACCGCACGAACAGGTTTTAGATGGCATTTATAGATACCAACTATTTTTTTTGTGTGTGTTAAATAATTCAGGAACGTGTACAAGAGGATCCGTGTGCGTTTCAGAACAGGGCGAAATATGCCGTTAATAAAGAGACGGAAGGCACAATTCAGAGTATTGCATGAGAGTTTGGCAGAAAAGCTGGCAGCCAGCTGGCACAAAACTGGCATAAATTTACATGTATGAATTCATTAAAAACGAGGTACGGGAAAAACGGAAAGAGCTTTTAAAATCAAAACTGCTCTGGACTGAAAGGACAAACACTGTCCAGCGTGAACAGAGTCCAAGTATTAAAATATTAGGCTACATTTAAATAAAATATTCTACAACCCCAAAGTCAGAAAAAGTTGGGACACTATTCCAACTTTTAGCTTTTTCTAAGCTCTCAAGAAATAATTAGCCAAAAAGTGTGAAAAAAAAAAAAATGTCACTAAACATTTGATATGCTTTCTATATTTTACTGGGAATAAATTAGTGTATTATATTTGTAAATTACGGAATTCCTTTATTCACAATTAAATTAAAAACAATATTAGAAAGTATTTATTAATAATATTTATTAAGATAATATTTCATAATATTAAAATATTAATGAAATGGCCCAAAAGCACTTCCTGTAGTAACGCGCAGACAAACGCTGCCGTGTGTGAGAAAGTAAGAACTAAGAGGGAAAAGCGTGTGTGTATTCTCGGTAAGGATGCAACGATTACAGATTTTTGTTGTACAATTTTAGTCTGAAGAATAATCACGGTTATCATGATTATTATACCTTCATTAATTTCTAATCACTATTAGTTAAGAAAATAACATGAAAACTTCTTTTATGTTAAGTTATTTATTGCTGCTCAAACACCAAATAATACAGAACAAAAAAAAAACAAAACACAATTTACATTCACCTTTTTCTCTTTGGACTTAAAAATAAGTTTACGTTTGATTTAAACATAAATAATAATTTTACACTGAAAATAAATAACAGAAGAATTCATGAATAAATAAAAATTATAAAATAAAACACTACCTAAATTACATCTTAGCTACATATTAACTAAGTATCTCCGTTTTAAAAAGAACAAATTTGGCGAAAGGCACTTTTGATCAACTATATTACAAAATGTTTTTTTTTTTTTTGCTAGTTCTTTTTGGACCAGGGTAGAAACATTGAGATTGAAAAGGCTCTAACTGGCTCCTGACTTTAACAAAATAGCTTTAAACTAGAGCTCGGAACTTTAAACTCCATTTGATTGGCCGCAGCAGTTTCGCGGTGTTGAGAAGCCTTTCCGATGAATTAACCGTGACGAATTAATAGTGAAATCGGTTAATCGTTGCATCCCTAATTCCCGGAAGCTTCCAGAACAGCGTCCGTACTTTCCTGAAGAGGGTGGTCCTCTTCATCACTTCCTCTCCGGCCCGGTCGATCACCTGCAGGTTTCTGGGGACGCCACCTGAAACGCAGCACATTCGTGATGGTCCTCGCCGTCTCCACAGCCACGCCCCCTTGGCTCGCTGTCGTACCGGTGGCGATCAGACACTTCTCGTAGGAGATCTCGGTGCCATCGCTCAGTCGGACTTTGTTCCCCCTGACGTCCATGTGCACCACCTGACGAGAAAGCGCACAGCGTTAAAAAAACATATTTTTTTAAGACTCGTTAATGTTCGAGCATCTATTAATGATGGCTAATCTGAGCTTGAGGTGTACACTTTGCTAATAAAAAGGTAAAAACTGCTTTTTTTTTTGTCCGCGGAGCTTGAAAATCAGTCAGGATGATTCAGGCTCTGCCAGTAGTGTAGAGTACTTTAGTAAAGTAACCAAGTCCATTTACGCAAGTGTTTTATGGCTACATAATGCATTTGTACAGAATATAAAAAAAAATGTATTCTAAAAATTACTCTCTACTTGACTACATTTGTCAAATCAAAACACTTGTTATTGTGTTGCTATACAATATATATACGTAAGTGTTTCTGTACTTGTATGCACTGCCTTTTTTTTTTTTTACATGTAATTACATTTGTTATTTGTTTATTACATTTTTTCGTTACATCCGTTTACAGGTACATTATCACATTGTTTGTTTAATTTACACTGACTATTTTGTTTTTTATTTCCTGTATCTGCAAATTTGCACAATGGTGCTACAAAATGTCCAATGACAATAAAGATTATCTATCCATCTATCCATCCATCCATCCATCCATCACCCCAGCGTGATTGAGTATCTGTACTCTTTACTCCACTACAATTGAATGGACATTTTCGCTACATTGTGACGAGGCAATATCGCCATCTACAGGATGATGAAGGTACTGGATGTCATTCATGAGCTAAATCACGGGAACGTTAATTTTGTTCTACCGTGGTTCGTTTATTGGGTGGACGAGGCGATGTCGCCATCTGCAGGATGCTGAAGGTACTGGATGCTGTTTATCAGCTAAACCACGTGAACGTGACTTTAAAAAGCACTGGTCTGTTGAGGCATAAAGCGTGACAAACACAATGTCTGTAGCGGC
This sequence comes from Paedocypris micromegethes, assembly GCA_028031935.1. Taxonomy (NCBI): domain Eukaryota; kingdom Metazoa; phylum Chordata; class Actinopteri; order Cypriniformes; genus Paedocypris; species Paedocypris micromegethes. The sequence goes on from CM051493.1 coordinate 9,612,330, forward strand.
CAGAAATGTTGTATGTAGAGCTCCGGCGGAGGTTTAACAAACAGTGGAAAGTTCAAGCGAAACAAAAAGGTCAGAGGTCAACAGTCTGACGTCACCTTGCGGCCCGTGAGCACCGCCACGCCCCCGTTCTCCTCTTTAGCCAGGTCACCCGGACTCACGTAGAACGACGGAGGCTGGAAGTAAATACTGAAAAACAAGGGAAGTCAGCAACCCACAGACAGACATACCGGATTTACGAGAATATAATTGTGATTCAAAAATTCAGGAAAAATGGCGGCTTATATTCGCCCAAATACGGTAACGTCCATAGTGATAGAGGCGTCTATAGAGGTGTAATCTGACTGGATGATTAATCAGATCTGCTTTTTAAGTGCCGAGCTCTGTGATTGGTTAGACAAGTAGCTTGGATTGACTCCAGCTCCTCGTGACCCAGAAATGGAAAAGAGGTTTCGAAAATTGCACTTTTTTTTGCAATTGGTTTGTTAGAACAATTGTACAACAAAACAATATTTACACAACCAAAAACTATTAAAAACAATGTTTTGTCTTGGTCATTGTCTCAGATAAAACCGCGTGGACATCACTGAGATGTTTCTCCGTGGGGTTTGTCGTTTCAGATTCATTTATTGTTTTCCTGAATCCTGACTGTGAGCTCACATGTCACAGCCATGTTCAATTATATTTCACTGTTCAGCTTTGTTCAGATTCTCTGCGACTGAGAAAAGCTTTATAAATGAACTGAATGTTGATCCCACACCTCCGCTCTTTGCCATTCCACTGTTTGAAGCGCAGTGTTTCGGTGACGTTGGGTTCATCGGAGAACCAGAGTTCTTTGGAGAGAGGGGGTCTCATGTAGGGCAAGTCAGACTCTTCCGTCACTATCAGCACCTATTAGTAAAAAAAAAATCATTTAGTGTTTAAAAATGTACAAACAAATGGCCGGATTTTTGATATGGAACACGACTGATGAGAAGAACTTTATGATATTTAGAAGCCAAGAATAGTAATATAATATATAATAATAATAATAATAAATATATTATAATAGAATAATTTCTCAACTCCAGCATCAGTGTGAGAACATCAATACAACACAAAAAAGAAATTGTGTCATTCTTTTAGTGTGTATCTGTGACAAGACTGGGAAAAAAAACCTCAAAATTAAGGACAGTGGTATTTAATTTTATGCGTTTCTTTGAGTCTGGGATGAAGCTCGTATCCAAATGTACCAATGCATCACATTTCAAAACAATTATTTGATTCCAAGCCTCAAAAGCCTCAAAATGCTGCCAATACTTCCCAGAGTAAACAAGAAAACACGTTTTCAAATGACAAATATCTTACAATATCCCCCGAGACAAAACTAAAAGATGAAGGCATTTTTATTTGAACCATCTCCATTTTTAATCCTTTCTTTTCGTTTCATTTATTTCTTAAAATGCTAGTCCAAGAAGTTCTTTTTGAAACATTAGTTTTTTAATCCAAGTGAAGTGAACATGCCAGTCACTTGGGGGCGCTGTGACATCACCACAGCTTGTGTGTGAATATTTGCTTGTGCATGAAAGACAATTTAAAACAATGAACCTTTTGACCTATAGACCACTCGCATCTTGAAAAACGTGTTTGTCAAGTGTAAGTGTGTGTGTGTGTGTGTGTGTGTGTGTGACTCACTTGGGCTCCAGGGTCTCGCGCCCGTATTGACCGCGCGGCTGCAAACGAAGCAGTGCCTCCACCAATAAGCAGATAGGGGGCGTGGTCAGGGACGGCGAGGTGGGCAGCGGGAACAACAGCTGCTCAAACACACCATCAATTAGGACGAGCAGAAAAAGAGGCGGCGAACAAAGCAAAAAGACGATTAATGGAACGGAATTAGCGTGTTCGTTCAGGAACTGTGAGCTAGACGAAGGGAGAAATTAGCATCTCGCTGTTAGAACAACTCGTCTCCAAATCGGAATTCCCTGGATACAAACAGAAACCAACAAACTACGTGTCCTGGTAATGAAATTATAAAAAATGAAATACGATTAATATATTAAAAAAAAAAAAAAAAACCATAAAAAAAAACCATAAAAATCACCAGAATACAGTCGAGTGAAAAACAAAGGCCTTCACAGAAAAGGAAACGCAGAAGAATATTGGAATTTCTGAGCGGTGATAAAAACGAATCGTCGAACGAAAATAAAAAAAACAAGGCAAATTACAGCCAATGAGAATTTAAGATAACACAAACTAAATAAAAGAAACCAATGGAAAGCTTGAAATGTGTCTCTGTGTGATTTATCTCCATCTACTCGTGATATTACTCCCTAAACGTGCTTCCGATGGCCTGGGAGAAAACCGGCGTCTTACCGCTGTCGGACACGGACGAGGACTCTGGCTGAAGCTCAGCGATGGTCTCGGGAGCAGACTCTGTTTGTCAAGCCCATGAACGGAGGGAGGAAATATCAGAACTTCAGTGTTCAGATTAACAATCACCTCAGAAGACACAAACAACCCAGGATGTCCGAGCAGATGACGCTTACCACTCTCCACAACTACAGGCTCTTCACTGTCAACCTTTGCCTCCACGTGGTCCGCCGTAGAAGCTTCCAGAATGAGCTCGGCAACTGAGGACTCCACTGCAGGAGGTTCCTCAACGGGACCTTCATTGACAGGCAAGTCTTCAACTTCTGGAGACGATTCATCAAGAGAAGGTTCTTTGATGGATGGTTCCTCGGCAGAAGGTTCCGTTACAAGAGGTTCTTCAACAGGAGCTACTGTTAGTGGAAGTTCTACAGCAGCTGGTTCCGTTCTTGAAAGTTCTTCAGCAGGAGGTTCCGTTATAAGAGGTTCTTCAACAGGTTCCGTTCCTGAAAGTTCTTCAGCAGGAGGTTCCGTTACAAGAGGTTCTTCAGCAGGAGGTTCCGTTACAAGAGGTTCTTCAGCAGGAGGTTCCGTTACAAGAGGTTCTTCAGCAGGAGGTTCCGTAATCGAAAGTTCTTCAGCAGGAGGTTCCGTAATCGAAAGTTCTTCAACAGGAGGTTCCGTTCCTGAAAGTTCTTCAACAGGAGGTTCCACTATTGAAAGTTCTTCCACAGGAGGTTCCGCTCCTGAAAGTTCTTTCACGGGAGGATCTGTTACTAAAGTGTCGTCAACAGAAGGTTCTTTGATGGGTGAATCCTCCGCTGGAAGGTCCACTGCGGCTTGTTCTTCTACTAGAGGTTCTTTGACGGACTCTTCTTCAGCAGATTGTTCCACTGTGTGAGGTTCTTCAGAAGGAAGTTCTTCTACAGCAACTTTATCGGCAACGGTCTCTAATTGCAAAGCTTCCAACATACAAGAAACAACCAAATTACCCAAAGTTTCAAGTCTCTAAAACGGTTGTGCAAGCTTTTCGGGATGGTGGACGGTAAATTTGGGCCCGTTATTGGGGGGGGGGGGTGCGTGACGGATCAAACGAAGGAATTCCAAACTGATCATAGGATGGAAATAAAATCACCAGGATAATGTATCAAGATGGGATCTGTGGATTGTGATGGCAAGAACAACTTCCAAATTGGGCTTCCAACAATCTTCCTATTCTTTCACCTCATAATCGACTCCGATTCGAAAGCTAAATTGCCAATTTGTGTCCATCCAATTCAGTCCAAAATAGAAGACCTGAAACAATCTGAGAGCTGGTGGCCACCACATCAAACAAGACCGAGGCGAGTATGGACGCCAATGAACGAATATCTTTAAAATCCAGACCAGGGGAGTGGACTGAATGTCTAAAGATATTCAGGAATGAATTAAAATGAGCACAAGCCACTTCTTCTCTAGTCATCCAAGAGTTAGTGAGACAACGGAAAACGATGTGCGGCGACGGACACGTGAAGCAGAGACGGCTGAGGAACTTCAGAGAACATCTCAATCCAACCACAACCAGCCGAAAATGGCAGTGAGGAAACTCCACATCATCAGCATCATTTAATTATTTACTACTAGTAGGTTGTAGTGTTGTCAAAAATATCGATGTTTTGACGAGTATCGATACTAAAAAATCTGAAACGATACGATACTCTGGCCCAAAAGTATCGATACTATTTGCATTTCCGGGTATCTAACCATCACACAGGTGCACATTATAAAATGACATCACAGCAATTTCAGTCGAAAAAGCACTAATGAAGAAGTAGTTTTGTCTGGAACTTTTTCGGCTTTGAGCCAAATGAGCATGAGAAGACGCCTCATGTACCACTTATTGTATTTACAGTAGACGTCTATGTGCTGATCAACGATGATGTTTAATTAAATCCCAAATCTAAATCCGTTAACATAAATATGGCTGTTCAACTCTGGTTCATAAAATGTTCATGATGTGCCAACAGTAGATTAATACATGATTGAGAAGTAATCTTGTTCATTTTAAAGACTAGATTTAATGATGAAAACAAATACAATGACGAAATGTCTAATATTTATTTTAAAGCACCAGAATGAAACAGAGGACCAATCATCTGCAGTGAAAACTCACTCACGTCCTTCTACCAGCATTTCTGAAAAACTTAGAAAATATATTACTCTTTTACTTTTACATACATTTTTGGCTTGGATTAGAGAGCTCCTACCAAACTTTGTTTTAATTTATTCTTTAAAAAAAGCTTTAAGGTTGAGTAATGTTTTTCTTCTGGAAAATATAAAAGATGCAGTTTTATTTATTTTTGTACTTTATTTTCATGAGATTCCTCATTCAGACACGTTTTCATGTTACAGCTTTGTTATGCATTTTTTATAATGCAAAAAGCGTTAAAAAAAAAGACCTAAAATTGTGGCAGTTTCTCTCCGTGTTACCGAAAAATGGTATCGAGTATCGATAGTTTTCCAAGTATCGTATCGAAGTTGCTATTTCTAGTATTGTGACAACACTAATAGGTTGGGTGAGAAATGTCAATGAAGTTATGAAGAAAAAAAACAAACAAAAAAAAACAAACAAAAATAAATAAAAAGAGATGAAACTTTGGAGACAAACACTCGGAGGATTAGTAGAGTAGGAAGGTGATGAGAACATTGCAGTTTGAAGGTGAAACGCAGAGGAAGAGGATTATATACAAACCCACATGCAGAATCCAACCACTACGTGCAGACCAAACTCGTGACAGCGAATCCGCCGTGCGTTTGTCATCGTTTGTCATCGACATTCCTCTTACAGTAGTTAACATGCGATTCAGGATGACGGTTATAATGAGAGTTTAAACCACGATGCTGCTCGATGTGGAACGCGTTTGTGGTTCCTGCACGTGACGTTAACTAGTTCTGACTGAGCTGGTAAACATTTTAACTACGGAGACGTCTGACGCCATTCCAAGCGATTTGAAAGACAAGACGCCCCCCTAAACGACTTGTCTTGTGAATTTATATATTTCCATTGTTCATAAATCGTTTTTTTTAAACGTTTGGTAAAAATTCTAGCAGTAGAATTTTTTAGATCACGGGGTGGGCAAACTTTTTGATTGGCGGGCCACATTGAGTTCTAACGTTTGACAAAGGGGCCGGACCGGGCTTCCTGGTCAAGCGGCTGTCAATCACATTCTCACCAGCCAATCAGAGTAAGGGAAGCTTGTACTAGCAGTCCAAACGAGAAAAAAACGAGAAATTGATGAAAACAAATCTGAAGTGGGCAAAAAGTTTCAAACCAAAACGTGAAGATTTTTGTTTGTTTCATAGCAATTTAAGTTTGATATTTTTGGCATCTGATTCCAAAGACTGGCAGTAGAAAAATAAATGTTAAACATATACTAGTACAACTTTATGTACATTTTGTGTTTAAGGTTCCGCTTATTAAAATGTGTCACATAAAAAAATAAAATCTGACTTTCATTTAATTTTTACGTTCAACGGGCGAGTAAATCATATAACGGGCCGTAGTTTGCCCACTCCCGTTTTAGATGATAAGTCCTTGACTATACTAGAATATACACAAACCCCGAGCAGTGGGCAGCCTTGATCCGTGGTGTGTGTGTGTGTGTGTGTGTGTGTGTGTGTGTGTGTGTGTCACTTCACTCGAAGGTTAAAATCAAAGCACAATTTAGATACGCACCCTAGTGGCCATTATGACAAACTCATTCACTTTCCCTCTCTTTTTTGTATATCAAGAACAAATCTTTACATGTCAAATGAATAACAAAAATTGCATCCTTACCCTCCACGGATTCTTCACCAGCACTAGCTGAAACAAAAGACACCGCGAAAGTTAATAATACTGCTCACAGTGTGAGTGAGAGTTTACTTGCGTCAAACAGAAGCCCATTAAACTAATTTCATCAAAACAAATCGGACACCGAATACTGGTTAAGATGTTTCATCCTCCAGCTGTTTAGTTGAGCATTGTGCTTGCTTTAATTTTGCATTTAGGTCGACTGCTTGTTAAAAAAATAATAAAACATCTATTATGTTCATGTAAAATGGTTTGAAAACAGGAACATTGCCGATCAAAACTGTGGAAAATAAATGTAACATTTTCAAAACTCCCCCACTTAAAATACAGGAATGAAACTTCTAAGTTCTATAAATATATTGTAATAACTTATTTATGACTAGAATATTAAGCTTAGATGAAGTGTACATTACTTTGCTTCCACTTACCGACAGACTCAGACGACTCTGGTAACGGTTTCGGTCTTTGGGAGATTTCGACCATGCGGTCATTAAACCGTTCCTTATCTTTCGAGATGGTACGATACGCCTTCAAACACAGACACGCAATTACAGTGAGCCCCGTGATTACTTATTTTAATTAACATGATAATAGAAAACAAAAAAAATATTCATTAATATAGTTAATATTAAAAATACAGAAATGTTACTTTTTGTAACAGAAATTTACATGTAATGTGCAACGTAGTTTTAAGTTGTGTGTGTGTGTGTGTGTGTGTGTGTGTGTGTGTGTGTGTGTGTGTGTGTGTGTGTGTGTGTGATACCGTAGAAGCGCGTGTGTGTATTTAAAAACGTACAAATTATGCACATGCGAGTGTCTACATGTGTTTTTTTTTTTACATTTATTTTTGAAAAAACAACATTTGTAAAACCTCAATAGGCAGAATTATTTATCATATTGTGTTTGCAGCCTTCAGTCTATATCGAATAATTCTAATTGATGTCCAGCTTCAGCCAATAAAATTCCTTTCAGTTCAACACTAATCTGAGACAGCAAAGTAATATTTACACAAGGTAAAAATAATGTGTCTAAATACTAAACATTGTGACAGTAGTAGATTAAAGACTTACATAAACTCCGCCCCCCAGACATGTTGCTCCAACCAGGATGTAGTAGAGGGTGTTTTCTCCGCCCCCTCCGGACCCCCCTGAGGACATGTGGACCCTCGGGACCAGCTCCAGCCTCCGGCCATGAGTCAGCCCTGAGAACATCACGCTCCTCAATCACAATCCGTTTTACTGGCACAAGACAAGCAAGGAATCGGATTTGTTCTTACACCGGTTATTAACCTACTGTACTACAGTGTAAACAGTTTAAAGTACAGTATATTCAACTACAGTTTATTCTGTCTGTATATTAGTCATTCTTCTGTAGCTCAATAAGGTGAGCATCGAATTTTGGGTTTGAATCTGTGCGAAAACAGTTTTCGAATAAAGTGTGATGACGATCGCTTTAAACTCGTCAGAATTCGGGGCCACAAGCGGCCACTTTGCTTGACTTTAACAAGCCCACACAAGACTCATTGCATATTACAAAAGTAATATTTAATTTGTGATATTACATATTTTTTTATTATTAAAGTTATGTATTGGCAAAATCATGCGTTGGGTGCATTTAAAAAAAAAAAAAAAAA
>CM051493.1:9622626-9669232 GCA_028031935.1 Paedocypris micromegethes
CCAAAAAAAAAAGAACTTGATGATTTTTTTACACATTACTGGTTGTGTAAATCATTAAATGCACTTAAAGCTTCATAAACTCAACATTTTCCAACTAGATTCGGCTTCTTCCGAGGCCTGTGGAGCTCCCCGCGTCACACAAAGAGACGGAAGAGCCCGGAACCAGAGCGAACCCTGCGAACACAGGCTGAGAGAAGACGGCGTGGAAGGTGTGTAAGTGTGTGACGTGTTGACCGTCAGACAGACTGTAGAAGGACAGGAGCCCGGCCGGCCAGTCCAGATACACGCCCACCCTTCTGGTGCGGGACGAGGAGGACGTCGGGCGAATCTTCACCTTGTGGTTATCGTGCCAGGCGACGAAGCCTCCATCAGAGCAGACCAGCCTCCAGGAGCGGCCATCACACCCAAACTCACACTCACGGCTCTCTCCTTTCCTCCGGACGGTGGGGTAGGAGACGGAGACGGACACCCCGTCAGTGCCTCTCCACTCCAGCTCCCAGAAGCAGCGTGTGAGCAGGCTCTCGCAGCACAGCACCTGGAGGAATCATTCCGGAATATTTTTGTCAACGACACTTTTTCAACGAAACTCCCGCTCAGGGACGAAAACTGTAACTACTTTTATTGACACTTTCATCAACGAGTAAAAACTAAACGAAAATGCATTTCGTGACGACGTCCAATCATAATCCGAGCTTGTGGAGAAAGGCGGGTGTAAACGCATAGAGAACCAATCAGGACACGAAGCCGTTCAGCTGCAGGACAAACACGGTGAGTCAGTGAGCTGGTGAGGGAGTTATAGAGGCGAGTGTCTTCAATAACGTCTTCTCCAGCAGGAAACAACGCTCAGATATATGGATTCGTTTTACATTCAACGTGACCTTAGATAAACTCTCTGTAGCCGTGTGTGAAGCGACAATCACCAGCAGAAACACAACACACCTGAAGCGCCATCTGCTGATCACACTTCTTCTTTCACCGTGCAACCATTTGTTACTTATCAACGTGATGCAATTATAATGAATTTTTTTTTTACTGTATTTATTTTCCCTTTGTTGAGGTTTCACTGATGAGAATACATTTATTTGGATCGAAAGAAAAGTTCTTTTAAATAAGTTAAAGACAAAGAAATGTTTTTCCAAAAGATCTTTGTATATATTTTATATGTTCATAGTTAACTAAGTATTCAGATTTCTTAGACATAGCAACTTTAGTAAACATTTAGTAAACATTTAGAATAGCACTTATATTGTCGTTGACTAAATCGACACTGTAATTTAGTCGACTAAAATGCTGTGGTATTTAGTCGACTAAAATTAGACTAAAACTAAAAACAATTAGGACGACTAAATTGGGACTAAAACTACACTGAGTTTTAGTCAAAAGACTAAGACTAAAACTAAATTAAAAATCTTTGTCAAAATGAACACTGACCTGCAGACAGCTGTCGAATCTGCCGGGATGATCCGGATGCGACTGACTGCGGTCCACGTGTGTGACGCTCCTGAGGTCGTGGGACAGAGAGAGATGGTTGTGTGCGGTGTCGGCGTCCAGACTCAGATCACAAGCGCCTGCTCAGCAAACCAGGCATTAGTCAATAATAATAATAATAATAATAATAATAATAATTTTTTATTTTTTGGCGCCTTTCATGACACTCAAGGTCATAGAAACACAACAACATACACACACACACACACACACACACACACACCAACTGCCCGGTGAAGAAGTGGAGTGAAGAAACATCTTAAAAAGACGAGAACCTACATCTGCGTAATCCTGCTTTAATCCTGAACTTCCCCTCGTGTTCCAGCCTGCAGAGGAGGCACATGTGTGTCATTTCCTGATTAACAGTATTAAACATGGTAAAATCGTATTAAACATGGTCTTCCACCCCCCCCAAATAAACAAACAAATACATACATACATTACCAACAATAATACTGTGCTTACGAGCTTCAAACACACCTAATACATTTTTATTCACACTATTTTGTAATTATACAATATACTTATAATATTACCCACTCTTTCATGTGAAAAAAAATGTTATGGCATACTTATTAATCAAATATAATTAACAAAATTAAATAAATAAAATATAATAATGAAATAAAAATGGAAGCATTTATTGAAATTCTGTAATTATTCAGAAAAAAGTACATTTATGGTACAGTATAAGGGACCGTATATATATATATATATATATATATATATATATATATATATATATATATAATAGAAAATACATATACAACAATAATAATGATTTATATTAGTTAAATAGCTAACTTTTAAAATGTCTCTTAAACAACATATGTACTGTTGTACATATGTACATAATTATATAATTTGCGGTGTGTATTATTCCAAACAGTATTGTGAAAGCCTTTTGGTCATTAAAAGGGGCTCAATCATTGCTCCCTGGATCCAGCTTCCGGACAACTCCCTTCGACAGAGACCTGCAATCTCGGCCATGATGGAATGCCTGACTGATTATAATTATTACGAAGCCTCCAAGAAAGATTAAAATCTTTCACACAAAATCAATCAAAATCTGTATAATATCAGTTTTCAAATCTATCTTTTCTGTGCAATATCAGTATCCGGTGAATGTGCAATATCGCTGTACAGTAGAATTCCACTTATTATGTTTGTTTGTATCTGATACATTCCTTTTTATCTATTTTTTTTTTATTTTTCGTAACTTCAATTATAAATTCTGCTTGTGTTCCTACTGTAAGTTGTACTGATGCTGCAACGGTGAAATTTTCCCCTTGTGGGGACGAATAAAGGGACTTTCAATTTCAATTCAAATTCATGCTCAATCTCAATCATAGAATCAAAAAATGGAATTGCCGATTTTGCCACGACCCCTTGTCACGTGGCTTGCCAAGCGAAAAAAAGTGCTGCGAGTGAACCTAACAGCTACAACACGTGTAACACAAACTACTCATCCGTCTAGAATCGCGCAACACAATTCAAAGTAGAAGGCGTCTCACAGCTACGGTGATACCCTCCATGTACAATAACATGTAAAATAAGAACGTTATTTTTATATGTTTTCAAACTACTTCTTTTTCCTAATTGTTGAACACAGACAAATAATGGACATTTTTCTTCTTTAAATTTTTTTTTCCCTAATTCGCATGGCGACTTTGCGTTGGTCTCGAACTAAGAAAAGCGACTTTTTTGTAAGTCGCTTTGGATAAAAGCGTCTGCCAAATGACTGTAAAGTAAAGTAAGAAAAGCACTATATGAAAAACTTGAAACTTGAACTTTAGAATCGAAAATGTAATGGAATGGAGGATTTAGAGTATCGTGACACCCTCAGTCATGAACATACTTGAGTATCTCCAGTTTGCAGGCTGGGTCGTTGAGAAGACCTGAGAGATGTTTCGCACTGGCTTCTCCTGGTTGATTACAGGTGAGATCCAGCTCTCTCAGATGCCCGGGGTTCGATTTCAGGGCCAAAGTCAGATAAAAACAACCCTTCTCTGTAATAAAACAGCCCGACAACCTGCAAAGACGGTGAAAAAAAGCTTCTTAAGATACATGGAACAGATCAAAATAATAAAAGCTAATATTGTATGCAGTCTGTCTACGGACCATTATTTACAGACGCACACGCGCGCCGCTGCATGAAGACGAAATGTTTCTGTTTATTTGTGATTGTTCCTGACTTGAAATACGGAAAAATGTGGACTTACAGTATATTTACGCTAACATTTGAAATCAGCGATTATAAGCACCCTCAAAGTGTTTGAGTGTTGAAAATTCAAAAAAGGTGTGCTTATAATCGCGTAAATACGGTATTTATCAAAGACCATCCATTTATTCACTAGAAAACTGGTTGATATGATTCTTCCACCAGCAAACAAATCTTCTTTGTTTTAGAAATCCATTGGACGTGACTCCTCCTCCAGACCTTCTCACCTCAGAACCTCCAGCTTACAGTGAGAGCTCTTGAGGGCTTCAGACAGCATCTCAGCACCAGAATCCTGCAGGTCGTTCTTGCTGAGGTTCAGCTCTCTCAGGCCAGAGTTTAACTGTAGAACCAAAGCGTCCGTCAGATTACACAAGGCCAATCTGCAGAGGGAAATGAAACACCTTGAATCTCAAAGCCGTGAGCTTTAAGATCATGTTGAGCCAATAGATAATCAACTAAATATATTGTATTTCGGCGAAAATAAGCACCCCTCTGATTTTTCAGGTACAAAATAAAAATAAATTATCACTAAATTACGTTACTTTTCTCTTTAAAATACAATTTTTTCTTTATTAAACAAACAAGGAACACATTTAAATTGTGACACGTATCATTTAAATGTCCTTTTATTGAAAAATTAGGGCTGTCAAAGTTAACGCACGCGATTAATTTAATTTGTTTATATTTGTGTAAAAACATTAAATGAAATCAAGTAGCCAAACCCACCTCAGAACCTGGAGTTTGCAGTGTGAGCTCTTCAGGCCCGACGATAGAAGCGCAACTCCTGAATCCTGCAGATTGTTGTTGCTCAAGTCCAGCTCTTTCAGAAGGCACTTCTCCGACTGTAGAAGCGAGCCAATCAGATCGCACGATTCACCTGTGAGGTCACAGCTCGCAAGTCTGTGGAGATAGAGTCAACGCTGTTTTAACACCGAACAACACATGTTTAAGTGATTAAAAGAACAAGATAGATAGATAGATACATCTATGATACATAGATGGATAGATAGACAGACAGACAGACAGATAGATAGATAAATAGAAGGAGAGAAACATAAAGACAAAGAAAGAGAGAGAGAGACAGATAGAAAGACAGACAGATAAATAGGGAAAAGGAGAGAAACAGAGAGATAATAAGGTAGATAGACATACAGATAGATAGATAGATACTGTAGATAGACAGACACGTGGATGGATGGATGGATGGATGGATGAATGGATGGATGGATGGATGGATGGATGGACGGACGGAAGGATGGACGGACGGACGGACGGACGGACGGACGGACAGACAGACAGATAGAAACAGAACAGACAGAAAGATAGAAAAAATGAGAGAAACTGAGAGATAGAGATAAGATAGATCGATGGATGGATGATAGATAGAAGAAGAGAAACAAAAAGATGAAGATAACAGTGAAATGGAGAAACTGATAAACAGAGAGTAAAGAGAGACAGAGAGATTGCGTACCTGAGTTTATATAGAAGAAAGACTGAGAGAGAGATAATAAGATGGATGGATGGATGGATGGATGGATGGCTGGATAGAAGGAGAGAAACAGAGACATAGAAGAGAGAGAGGGACAGACAGACAGATAAATAGAGAAAAGGACAGAAACAGAGAGATAATAAAGTAGATAGGCATACAGATAGATAGATACTGTAGACAGACAGACAGATAGACAAACAGACAGACAGACAGACAGATAAAACAAGAGAAACTGAGAGTTAAGATTAATGGACGGATGGATAGATACAAGAGAAACAGAGAGATAACAGTGTAAAAGAGAGATAAACAGAGAAAAACAGAGAGCACTAAAGAGAGACGGAGCGATAGAAGAGCGACCTGAGCTTTTCTAGAAGGCACTTTGAGCTCTTCAGTCCAGCGGTGAGATGCTTCAGGCCAGAGTCCTTCAGCGGGTTGCTGCTGAGCTCCAGCTCTCGGAGGCAGAGCTTCCCCGTCTGAAGAAGCCGAGCCAGAGCTTCACACGACACGGCCGTGAGCTTGGAGGACGCCAGTCTGAAGCAGATGGAGATGTTTTCAACCATCACGCTCAGGCCTTGTGGTTCCTCCGCTCACCTCAGGACCTCCAGCCTGCAGTGAGGGCTTTCCAGTCCAGCTGAGAGAAGCTCCACTCCAGGATCCTGCAGGTCATTGGCGCTGATGTCCAGCTCCCTCAAGACGCAGGCTTCTGACCGCAGAGCTGAAGCCACACTTCCACAGGCCCGCGTGCTCAGTTTACAGCACCTCAGTCTGCGCACACACAGAACATTCAGATAAAAAAAAAATGAAAATGTATATACTAGTGCTGTCAAACGATTCATTTTTGTTAACTAGTTAATCGCACTTGCCCAACCAAATTAACCGCGACTAATCGCAAATAATAATATCATAATTTATTACATGTGTTGTGTTATTATTAATAATTGTTAATAATAATAACGAGTTATTACAAATACATTATTATTAAATATAAGAACAACTATAGAATCTTGAAATTTGGAAAATTGAAATGTAAAATATAAATTAATGTGAACTCAACACAAAATAAACACTTCAACACGCTGATCACACATTTTTAACTAAAGGATCAAAACGGCGATCACAAGGAGCAAAGCGATGATCACACATTCCAGGAACAGAGTCAAAAAAAAAAATTATCCATCAATCATATAACCAACCATCCATCTTAAATCAACTTTAAGAGATTTAATCAAAACTGGTGAAGGACTTTAAACTAAAGTTAGAGACAGACAGAGGAAAAGACAGACAAATATTGTAGAATTGGCACTCCACAAAGGTCACATTAGAGCAGTGGTTCTCAAACTTTTCCTTCACTTCACTTCTCTCCTCGAGTCAAGTTCGACATATGGTCTTACATATCGACATATGCGCACGCAGTCGTCTGAGAGACTGCAAATTATTGCATTGCACTATATTCTTTCTATAAGTGCGGCGTGATTTCAGATTTGCAAAATACTGTACACACAATACTGAATGGTTTTGAAGTGAAACTCAAAGACTGGAAAAAACGGAAATATCAGAAAAACCGGAAGCGCGAATAATGCATCAATAAAATTTGACGCGATTAAACATTTAAAATTAATCGCATGCGTTAACGCGTTAACTTTGACAGCCCTAGTATATACATATATACCGTATTTACGCATATACATATATTCACATATTTACAATATAAGCACCCCCCTGGTTTTTCAGGCACAAAATTTAAAAAGAAAATTAGTTTTTTAATTAATTAATTAATTAATTTATTTATTTTTGTATTAACGTTTCTGGTTCGTTAATATTCTCGCAAAAATAATATATTTTAAATGCAAACAGTTCTTCATCCAGCTGAGAAAGGAGACGGTGAGCGCTTTCCCCGTGTCTTGTGAAAATTAAGCATGAATGTCTGAGCAGAATGACTGTTTTTCATTTAAACACTGCTTATTTTTTTTCTCAATATACCGTATTTACGTGAATATAAGCACCCTGCAAATATAAACACCCCCCTGATTTATAAGGCACCAAATGAAAATTCCAAAAAAAACCCAAAATGTTTGTTTTTTACATTTCTGGTTCAATTACAATAATATTCTTATGAACATACAATTTGTTTCTTTACTTAAACCTAACTTGTGACTTGTATCCTTTTGATATAGTTTTACTTGAGTAATGGATAACAAAAAGTCGATTCCAGTGGTCAGAACTTAATTTCCCAAGATCCTTTGCTCTCCAGTCAGATTTCGCACATGCGCAGAGCAATTGCTTCAAGCTCAGGCCTGTTCCAAGCTCTCTGTTTATCTGACGCCGTTTGAAGAGGTAGAATTATTATCCCCTGTGCAGCGACCCAGCGTTTTGATTGTGTCTGTTCCTTAGTTTTTTTCTACGTTTTGCGCGTGTTTTTAATTTTCTGCGATGACACATGGGACTCATTTGTAGCTGGCTGCGCTAAGATAAGCTAAGCTAAGCGGACGTGGTTTGTATTCTCTGTTTGTTGTAATATAAATGATTGTACTGTATTTAGATTAATCTTACTTCTTCCAGTGTTATTTTGTCTCTATTAAATGTCGTGGTGTGTTTAATGTGTCTTCATTTCTGTTATTGAGTCAATAAAAGCTTATACTGTAGCATGTCTGCCTACACACTATTGTTTAACATTATATTATGCAGCTGCAAAAAATGTTCAAATATTTACATATTCCATCCTGCTTTCCCACAATGCTCTTCTCCGGTGGTTGTGAATCTCACCTCAGCACCTCCAGCTTACAGTTTGGGCTGCGCAGCCCGACCGACAGCGTCTTCGCGCCCGCGTCCAGAATATCGTTGTCGCTCATGTCCAGCTCCATCACGGGAGAGTCTGCGGCCTGAAGAGCCGAGGCCACGATTTCACACGACGGAGCGGTGAGATTACAGCCTTCCAGCCTGAAAGCATACGACGAAGAGAAACGCTCCCTCAGTCAGATCAGCTAACGCAATCCGATCAGTTAACGTAAATTTCCAGAAGCCAACAAAAATGCTTCACATTTACGTTAGTTTTTTTATTACTGGCTTGAAGTCTTCACGTTTTCATTTACAGCATTATTTTTTTTCGCTTCAGTTTTTTTCGTTCGTTTCTTTTTTCTGGCACTAGCTTCGTGTGGGGGCGGGCTTTACTCTGACTGGCCTGTGAGAATGTGATTGACAGCTCCGTGACCAGGAAGTGTGGGACAATTTCAGCGAGTGTACACTGTGTAATTCGCCGCTTTTTTTTTATATTAGTACACAATAAACGGATACTTTTGCACCATATTTTGAAATTGTAAAAACTCTTATCATTCCGTGCTAACTAGAATTTAACGTGAAATCCCGTATAAATGCGCACTAAACAACAAGAGCAGGCCACAGTTGTTGTCTTTCTGGTGTAGTGACCTGAAGGTTGTCCAGAACTCATTTTTACAAACGGATAAATACTCTATATAACCTATATATAATGAAGATGCTCTGATTCTGAATGTTCAGCGCTAACTAAACCTCCCATACTTCCTGGTCAAGCAGCTGCCAATCACATTCCCACCAGCCAATCAGAGTATCCAAACAGAGATCCAAATATCCTGCCAGAAATCCAAACGGAAAAAAAAATAATAATAATCAAACGGAAAAATCTTACGACTTTTTTTATCTTAAAAAAGCGAGAAGGAAAAAAAAAAAAAAACCATGAAAACTGCAAGCGAAAAAAAACAAAAACAAACGTAAACGTGAAACATTTTTCATTGTTTTGTAGAAATTTTGCTTCATAATTTTGGCACTAGTTTGATTCCATACATCTACACAAATCGAATAGAATGACTTCAAACTACCCACAATGCCTTTCTGCAGACCCTCACTGCTGGAATCAGTCTCCTCTGAGCCTCCACGGACGTGGTGCTGTAGGTCCTGGGCTTGAACTCCTCCAGAACGTTCTCCGCCATCAGAAGCGTGTTGGCTATAGCTGAGCAGTGAGCAGAGGAAAGACACTTCCTGTGCGACTCAGAGCTGAGGATCGCCTGGACTTCATCCAGAATGGAAGCGTCCTTCATTTCGATCAAGCAGTGAGACAGATTCAACCATCTCTCGGGACTCACGTTCTGCTTCTGACTCTGCCTGAGGTTCCTGATCACGTTTTTCATGCTCTCCGGATTGCTCTCCGTGTGCTGCAGCAGGCCTTTCAGAAGACCCTGGTTGGAGTCTAGAGCGATGCCGTGGAGAAAGCGAAGAAAGAGATCCAGATGGCCGTTTTTACTCTTGAGCGCTTTGTCGATGACGCCCTTGAGGAACACCTCCAAAGAAGAAGCTTCCGGCTGAGATCTGGACTTCCCTCGACCTTTCCGCTTGTGAAACAGCTTGAGAACGCTCATGTTCTTGTCGGCGTAGCTGGAGAAGGCATAAAGAGCGGCGAAGAACTCTTGAAAACTCAAATGCACGAAACAGTAGACGCTCCTTGAGAAGATCACAGACTCTGCGTTGAAGATCTCCGTGCAAAACCCGGAATAAACGGAGACGTCCTTCACGTCGACTTCGAACTTTTCCAGATCCTCCTCGTAGAACAAGACGCCGCCGCTCATCTGAGCTTTGAAGGCCAGCTTGGCCAGTTTCAGAATCACTTCTCGGTTAGACGCAAGCAAGAACTTGGGATCACCTGCCTGTCCGTCATCTCCATACTTGTGACTCTTCATGGCCATTTGGATGTTCAGGAAATGAATGTACATTTCCGTCAACGTCTTGGGAATCTCGGCCTGGTTGTCTTGCTTCAGGATGTTCTGAAGGACGGTGGATGAGATCCAGCAGAAGACGGGGATGTGACACATGATGTGGAGACTCCTCACGGCTTTAATGTGCGAGATGATCGTTCGAGCTTGATGCTCATCAGGGATTCTCCTCAGGAAATACTCCTCTTTCTGAGCGTTGCTGAATCCCTGGACTTCCGTCACTCGGTTGATGTGCAGAGAAGGGATTTGATGGGCGGCTGAAGGTCGAGAGGTTATCCACAGGAGAGCCGAGGGCAGCAGATCTCCCCTGATGAGATTCGACAGCAGCGTTCTCACCGACGCTGGTGTAGAAACGTCAAGGACCTTCTCACGTGCTGGGAATTCCAACTCAAATCTGCTTTCATCCAGACCGTCGAAGATCAACAAGACTTTGCACGAATCGAACATCTTGGCGTCGACTGGCAGAAGGTCCGGATGGAAGCTGAGGAGAAGCTGGTGGAGGCCGTACCGACCATCGTCCAGTAAGTTCAGCTCGCGGAATGGGAGGAAGAACAGAAAATCCACATCCTGATTGGCCGTTCGATCGGCCCAGTCTAGGATAAACTTCTGCACGGACACGGTTTTTCCGATCCCAGCGATGCCTGTGGTGAGCACGGTCTTCAGCGCTCCTCTCTCCTGGTCCGTTTCAAGCGAAGGCTGGAAGATCTGGTTGCAGTGGATGGGGATTCCTTGCAAGCGCTCGCTTTTGGCCCTTTCTATCTGAACGATCTCGTGTTCTTCATTCACGGCTTCCCGCTCTCCTGTCGTGATGAAGAGCTGCGTGTAAATCTGGCTGAGGAGGGTTTTGCTGGACTGAGAACCTACTCCTTCACACAAGCTCTCGTACTTCCTCTTCATGCTGGTTCTGTGATTGTTCTTCAGGGTTTCTAAGGCCTCCAGTGATCGTTCCAGGTACGGTTCTTCACTTTGCTGCTCCGTTTTGCTGCTGAGGAGGGAAAAAAACAACAAAATTGACATTCGGAAACACAGATTTTTGTTTTTTTCTGAAGGAAAGGTTGTGGAGACTAGAGCCGGACTAGATTCTACCCCACTCGTGATCTTAATCCGGCATTTAAACGATTCTACCAAACTCGGATCTCCATTCGCTCATTGGGGCTGAACTCCGCCTTGCGCAATCATTTAAATATTATAAAGGAAAGGACGTCGGTCACGTAGGCTTAATTACCTGCACTAGAACAATGGATGTTGAAGTCGGGAGGCAGTCGAAAAAAAAATTAGAAAATAAACAGGGAGAATGAGAGAGGAAACACAACAGTAAAGTACGCCTGCTATCAACTCAGACATTTTAGTACCTGAAAAATGATTTTATTCTGAAGTGTGTGTGTTAACTGCGGTTTAAAACCAGAATATGACAGAATTAAAAAAATTATGAGTCCCCACTACAAAATAATAATTGTTTGAAAAGTATTTCAAAAATGTTTTTGAACAGAGCTAATAATTTTGTCCTCAACTGTACACAATACTGTACTTTGTCTGACTTTTTTTCTTTAGATTGATAGATAGATAGATACAATTTAAGTAATATTTGCTATTATATTGCTGTTTTGACAACCTGATTTTCAGGGTTAAACATAAAATAAAAAAAAAAAAAAAAGAATTATCAGAATCGTGAAAGAATTGTGATCTTTATTTTAACGAAAAAAAATCGTGTTTCTCATTTTATCCAGAATCGTGCAGCTCTAGTGGAGACTCACCTGGGCGGAGAAGATGGAGGTTCCTCACTGAACTTGGGAGGTTCAGCCATGGATCTGTGACTCTTCAACGAAACACAGCTTGGCAGTGAAAAAGCTTCTCTTTCCTCCTCTGAAAGGCTAAAGCAAAACTGAAGAGATTAAACTAAATAAAGCAGCAGATGTGGAAAATGACTCACTAAAACTCACCGGAATTTCGGAGGTTCAGCCATCGATCTGTCACTTTTAAAAGACACAAAACTCTGCTGTGGAGACGCTGCATCACTGAACTTCTCATTCTCTGAACATCTGAACCAAATAAAAAATAATATTGAGACATACAATGAATGATGAACCTTTTTAAACATCTGCTTGGAATTGTGAACAACAATGTCTGACAGTGTCTTATTGTAATACACAACTGTAGAATAAAGGCTCACAGAGTTGTCACGTGTTCTTACTATGACAATTATTTATATGTGTTAAATTGATCATGTATGTTGGAGTGTGACTTTACAAGTACAGTATAAACAAGTAAAAAGCAGTAAGAAACATTGGAGAAAAAAAAACATACTTTTTGACAAAGTAGCCTTTGTGAAGCAGAGTTAATATTAATAGATTTGTGACACTCACCTTAAATTGATTTCGCCATTTTCGCTGAATTTCGGAGGTTCAGCCATCGATCTGTCACTTTTAAAAGACACAAAACTCTGCTGCGGAGAAGCTGCACCACGGAACTTCTCATTCTCTGAACATCTGAACCAAATAGAAATAAATTATAACGAGCATAGCCATGAATAATGAACTTTTAAAAAAATCAGCTTGGAGTTGGGAATGACACCACAATTTCTGACTTATTTTAATACACAACTGTAGAATAAAGGCTCACAGAGATAAAGCTGAGTTGAGAGTTGTCACGTGTTGTTATTATGACAATTACTGATTATTATGTAGGAGTATGACGGTAAAACTTTTACCGTAAAAGTACAGCATAAACAAGCGATGAAACGTATAATTACTGTGCAGCGAAGTAGCTGTTTGACAAAGTTGCTTTTGTGCAGAAGAGTCAATAGATTTTTGACGCTCACCTTAAATTAATTTCGCCATTTTCACTGAATTTCGGAGGTTCAGCCATCGATCTGTCACTTTTCAACGACGCGTAACTTGAGAGCGGCGATGTCGGTCTTTTCAACGGCACCCCGCGCGTTCCCTCTTCCTCATCATCCTCGCCATCTTCCTCATCATCTGCATCCATTTCTGTGGCGATCTGTTCTTTTCTCTCCAGATGCAAACTTGATTTTATTGTAACGGCATCTTTCGCCTCCATCGTCGAGTGTCCACGGCCAAATTCAAAATAAAAGTCCGTCAACCTGTGCGCTCCGTAAAAGATCGTTAAACTAGGTATGTTCGGACAAAATACACGTGAACAAACGAAAGCAGATTTATGAAAGGTCGTTAGACAAAACTTTTCCTTCCTCTCGAGCGATTGAACTATCGCGAGAATTGACCTTTGCCCCTTCTTCCTCTCGCATGTTTGTTTGGACATGCACCGAGCTCGAAATACATCCGAAATAAGAGACATCGCTCTTATAATAAGCTATAGTACTGTGCAGAACACACCTTTTAGTTAGTTTTATCATCATTATTCTTTTAGTTTTCAGTTAAATAACGTGTTTTTTTTTTGTAGCCCTCGTGTCACCGTTAACTTTTTGTCGGCTTCTCAGTCAGTAACTAATCGATTAAAAGTGAAGTTCTATCGCCTCACAGTGGTCACTATAAGTATAATCATGTCAAGTCAAGTCAAATTTATTTATAGAGAGCAGTCAGAGCACAGACTACCGTAGTTGATCAAAAGTGCTCTACAATGGTAAAATACGATAAAAACGATTTAAAAAAAATACACATGAGAGTAACAAAACAAGGGTACAAATAAAAACAGTTAAAATATAGACTACAAAAAAAGTCAATACCAATCTACAGATCTTAAACATATACACAGCGTCACTCGAAAGCCAATGAGTAAAAAAACGTGTTTAAATTAGATTTAAAAACATCTAATGATGCGGATCATGACGGACTTCGTAAAAACTAGTTACAGTGCAGCTTTACGGGAAAAGAAGACAAAGTAGATATTAAAGTTGTATATATTTTTTTTCTTTTCTAAAAGAAAAGAAAGATGACAAATTATGGACATGCTGTGAAGGGGCACGTTTGCGCAAAATTGGCAAGGATGAAAAAAAAAAACCGAGAAAAATCACAATTCTTCACAATCGAGTCTAACTACCAGTGTATAAATATAATCATGAAAAGCAAGCATGATTTTTTTTCAAAGGCAAAATTTAAATTATTATACAACTTTTGGGTAAATAAAATTGGTTTCATATGCCTTATATGTGCGTACATAAATACTGTATTATGAACGTGTTTTTATAGTGATAAACAGCAGGGGGCGCCAAACCCCCTTTCTTTCTTGAACTAAAACATTTTTAAACTGTTACGATCTAAAGTACACATATAAAAGTGTTAATCTGGCGAATAAAAAAGTTTTTGGGGTGGCGTTTTCCTCATCAATCATCCCAATAAAACAAGTGCTGGTTGAATTGCATTCCGTTGTATTATTAAAAAAAAAGTGCAAAGCAATTTACCCTGAGTAAAATGCTTATTCTCTGCACACCAAGCACAATGTGCTTTGTGTCTACCATCACGGTTTCATCTGGGCTTTGCTTACTCCATCCTTTCTCGCTCTCACATCAACTGTGTTTGTTCTCACTTCTGCAGTTTAACTCTGGAAAGTGACCAAAGGAAGTTAAATGCTGTTTCATCCTTTTGGAACAAAACATAATTTTACTAATGTAGGAATAGAGAGGGATAGAGAGAATTTGAGAGGGGCAATAAGAGAAAAGAGACAAAATTGAGCAGGGAATGGAAGAGAGAGAGAGAGAGAGAGAGAGAGAGAGAGAGAGAGAGAGAGAGAGAGAGAGAGAGAAATTGAGAGGGGCAAAAAGAAATAGTGGGGCAAAAAATAGAGCAGGTAATGGGAAAGAGAGAGAGAGAGATGCAGAGAAATTGATAGGTGGAAGAGAAGAAGGAGAGCTGTGAGAGAGTGAGAAAGAGATTAAAAGAAATTGAGAGTCAGAAGAAGAGAAAGAAGGAGAGAGAACGAAAGAAAAAAGAGCCTGGGATGAAAAGTGTGTGGAGGGGTATTGAGAGGGGAAGAGAACAAAAAAAGAGAGCGGGATTGGAAAGTGTATAGAGGAAAAAGAATGAGAAAGAGAGAAAGAGAGAGAGAGACAGAGAGAGAGAGAGAGAAAGACAGAGAGAGAAAGAGATTGTGAGAGAAAGAGAGAGAGAGAGAGACAGAGAGATAGAGAGAGAGAGAGAGAGAGAGAGAGAGATTAATGGCTGTACTCTTCATCTCTTTATTTTACATGCTGTCTTTTCTAGCGAGGACTTCAGGCTTCACTCGGCTGCCGGCACTGATTTAAACAGCGATTTGTCTGAAAGATCCGTCCAAAATATGTGTGTGTGTGTGTGTGTGTGTGTGTGTCTGCGTGTGTCTCTGTGTGTGTGTTGAACATGACAGCAGGAAAAACCATCCACATCCAACCGCATTCATCTGTTTAAGCTAATGAGACGGATAATAACTCAGACCAACTGAGACAAGGTCGTGCGAACAATCTCTAAAATAAGAGATCACTTATCTGCTCAGACATTAAAGAACAACTAGAGCATCTCTCTCTCTCTCTCTCTCTCTCTCTCTCTCTCTCTCTCTCTCTCTCTCTCTCTCTCTCTCTCTCAAATTCAACCCAATCAGCCTTCAAACTCTCCATAGTAATTAGTGGAATTGCTTTCACCTGTCAGCTAACCTAGTTAACAGTGGTTTTAATGCTTCATTTTGGTCTTAAAAACCGGCTAAACTGATTAAGCACATTAGACATGTTCAAACTGTTCAAAGCTTACACCGTGTGGTGAAAATCATTAAGATCATTAAAATCACAATTAATATTAATTACACCTACAAGGTAAATAATAAAATAAAGGCCTTAACTAACAGATTAAGGCTCAACGGCCCAACACTAATACGTTCACACACATATGTTGTCATGTAAATACTATATATACACATACACATTTCTCTCTTTATTTATTAATTCGTATCCGCCACACGGTAAATGTGGTAGTTTGGGCCGCAGTGGTTAAAAGTCACAGTCCGTTCACCTTGTCAGAACTTATCAGCTTGTTTCTGCTTTGTTTTTGCCCGGGGCCTGAATTAATTCAGCTACAGCTTTTCTACCCCACTTTCAACCCTCAGCCGCTCATGCACACAATCCATTACTCATTTCTTCCTCACTCTTGTTACACCATCCCTTCCTTTCATTTCTCTTTATTTTCTTTATCTTTCTTCACCCAGAGCTCGGGGAACGCCGCACACAGAAGCTGTTGGTTAGCAGAAGTGGTGGCAGGAAATGAATCCGCGACTGTCGGGATTATTGGTTTCGCCGGCCTCGGGAGACCCTGAACGGAACCTTCTCCTTCCCAGCATTCCATGAGTGTCGAAATCCACTTCCGATCAGAGTCCAGGCTTTCTGAACACCCACCACACAAACCAGACGCCGGCCAATCACAGGGCCGGACACAAACGCTTTTACTGGCACTTTTGAATTTGTGCTTCTGAATAAGGTCAAGTCTCAGTTTTAACAAGTCCATTCAAAACACAGCCATGAGCCAATAATGAGCCAATAATGAGCCACACCTGGGTGACGCTCTGTGGGTCTATTCCTGTCACTCTGAGCTTCTGATCATAATGAGCCACACCTGGGTGACACTAGCGCGGCTCACTGGGTCTATTCCTGTCACTCTGAGCTTCTGATCATAATGAGCCACACCTGGGTGACACTAGCGCGGCTCACTGGGTCTATTCATTGCATTTTCACCAACCGAAAGTGAAAAAAACTGCAACTGTGATTAATGGCCTTAAAAAATATCCTCGAATAAGCACTTAAAATTAATTGCGTGCGTTAACTAGTTAACTTTGACAGCCCTACTGTGTGTGTGTGTGTGTGTGTGTGTGTGTGTGTGTATAACGATTAATTCTTAATCGTGCTGTCAAACGATTCATTTTTAACTAGTTAATCGCACTTCCCCAACCAAATTAATCGTGATATATATATAAATATAAGTATACCCACACAAACACACGTACGCACGCACACACACATATACATTATGCATATTTCATACATATACTATATATTACATTTTTTTATAAATACATTTTTTGTTAAATAGAAAACAATCTCACCTCAGGCTCAGGTAAAAGCGCCGTATTTCTTCTTTCTTTCTGATGCAGAACGGCAAGAAGTAGGGGAAAGAAATTTCCAAAATAAAAGATCATAACTAGCTGACATGCTGGAATCTGTTTTGTATTCATTTTGCAGACATTTTCACAGGCTGTATTCACACATTTCTACTCGGCTTTGTGTGTGCGTGTGTGTGTGTGTGTGCGTGCGTGCATGTGTAAATGTTCTGCTGTTGTACACAGATGGAATGACACTGTTAATAATAATAAAGTCTGGATTCACGTCAGACTGGTGTCAGACTATCAGCCTTTTCTCTTTCCATTCCAGACGGAAAATATGAAACCAAATCAGCCTCAGAGTTTCTCTCCGTGACACAAGCCACAGACAAGAAGCTGTTCAATACGAGACAACATTTCAATACGAGTCGAGTCGATGACGTCACTCGATACCAGAAGTGTAAGAAGTACCACACTGTCATACTTGAGTAAAAGTACAGATACGTGCTGTAAAAATTACTCCATTATAAGTAACAAGTCCCCGAATTCAAAAAGACTTGAGTTGAAGAAGCAAATTATCCAATTTGAAAAGAACTTGAGTATTTTACTCTGAGATTAGGCAAAAATATACAAATAAATAAAAATAAAAACAATGAATTGTGAAATCAAACCATTCACAAGGTTTTGTTTTCTAATAGAGAAACTAAGTTTAACACCTCAGCGTTTTAATAATGGTAGAACAAAGTAGATAAAAATAACAACCAGTCTAAGTCAAACAGAAATGTGCAAAGAAAAAATACTAGTAAAATAAGATTCCGATAAGTTCAAGTTTATTTATATAGTGCTTTTCTTAGTCTGAGACCAAGGCAAAGTCGCAACGTGAAAAAGTCTTCAAATAGAAGAATGTCCATTATTTATCTGTTCAAAAATTAGGGAAAAAAGTAAAATGTCCATTAAATAAGCATTGTAATACGTATACAATAAGTAAACTATATATAATGTAAAAAGATTAGTACAATACATTCACGCCTCTAATTCACATTCACGTGATTTAGCTGATAAATATCATCCAGTACTTTCAGCATCCTGCAGATGGCGATTTAAATCACCTCGTCCGGCCAAGAATGTACCGCGGTACAAATTGAATGTTACATACTTGTCACAATGTAACAAGTAACTGTAAGTGTCCATTCAAATGTAGTGGAGTAAAGAGTACAGATACTCAATCACAAATGTAGTGGAGTTGAGAGTAAAAGTTGCCTTTATTTTTTGATACTCAGTAAAATTACAAAGTAGCAAAAACAAGTACTTACACCTCCTGTTACTCAAGTACTTTATGCCTCTGCTCGATACGGACAATAAAACATGATTAATATTTTGGTATGTTTTTATAGCAATATACTCACCACAAGCCAGAAATGGAAAAGGCATTTAGAGGTTACACGAAGAGTAAATCTTTAAATACACGGAGAGTATTTAAAGCCTGGTGTTAGGAACAGCGTTCATTATTTCAGGCCTGACAGGCGAGCACAGATTGGCTCTGTACAGTGATGACGCTTCGTCTGTCGCCCCCGTAAAATATGATTTAATACCCTCCAGGGGTTATTAGAACTTTAAATGGATTCTAAAACGCTTGACTGTGTTTTATAATGAACAAACCGTTTTATTTCCCATTTCTGTGCTTGTAACTCACCATTAGTCAGATTGTTGCGCTTAAAGGTCGCATCGTTTGGATTTGTGTGAACGGCAGAATTGCTGTATTGCTATTATTCTGTATTATATTTAAGCAGAATAAAAATGTAAATGAATCTAATGATATAATACAAAATAAACGTTTGATATTTTTTTTTGTAAAGTCCCCACATTTGTGATTCAGAATTATGAGATATTGCTGGATCACATTTCCAATTCATTTGTTAAAATAAAATGTCACAATTGTGAGGTAAAAAGTCAGAATGCAGAGATAAAATGTTGCAATTCTGACGAAGTCAGAAAATAAACTGAAAGAGATTTAAAAAACTTGTTGAAGGAACCTAGTTGAAAGGATGCATTTATAACTTACGTTTTAGACCAAATAAAGGCAAGAGTTTTGAGATTAAAAGGTCGCAATTTTCATTTTAAACACACACACACACACACACACTTCACTGAATCTCTTCAAAACACAAAACACATATTTCATCGGTTTTATTACACATTCTCATCCATTATTGAAATATATCAAACAATTATAATCTCCAGTGACATATCTTCGCGTGAACTTGAAATAAAAAATACAATTTCTCACGTATCCAGTTGCGCACGTGTAATGAAGTTTGCATTTGTGCACATCAGATCATGTCCATAAACCCCGACCGTGTCTCAAACGTTTCCCCTGAAAACATGAGGATGTTCCGGAACAGTCCAACAGAGCTTTTAATGGCGTCTGGGAATCCATCATCTCTACCTCACAAGTCACTTCGCTGATGCTACGAAACATACACACAGCGAGTGTTTGGACCGACGTACGCAACAGTAGAAATGCTGGTGTTTCTGCCCGGTCTAGCAATAACTCGTTTTTCTCGTAAAGAGATGCTCCGTCTTCAGGTGTGTAGAGAATGTAAAGTCCTCATACACCTCAGATGAATAACGGCCCACAAATCTGCCCTGGTGAAGCGGCTTTAAGGGTGTTGTGAGCGATGCAATGATCCCACGCCAATAGAGGCTCTACGAAATCCCTCCGTGAGCTTGTCAGCAAAAGCAAACGTTGGCTCTGGCAGTTCCAGGCTTTTCCGGCTGGTCAGCAAACGCAGGCTGTGATATCTGCGGATACCCTCGGTCTCCACGGTGACGGGATACACAATCACCCGCTAACGAGAAACCTGAGACCTTCTTTATATCTGCTGAAATCCGACAGGAAACGCAACAATTTGTTCTAAAAAGTCACAGTGAAACAATCGCAATTGTGACTTTGTAGAAATTGTAGCAATTGTTTTACTGGATGGGATTGGAAGCGCTGGGAATTGACGGTCAAGAAGCGCGGCGCGTGGAACGATATTTCGAAGCGGAATTTGGGTTCAAAATGTGCCAAAACTAAAAAGGGGAAGGTGAATGTTTGCGCGGATACAGAAAAAACCAGAAGACAAAAAAAAAAAGTTTGATTGTGAGGTTATGGACAATTAACAAAACCTGCCAATCAGCACCAGTGGGAGGGTCTAATACACAGTGGGCGGTGACAAAGAACGGAATTCCAGCGAAACACAAATTTCAAGCGATTTGTCAATTTTTGGCGATTTCTCTCACAAATCGTATCCGGAATATTGTTCAATGCCACAAAGACCGGAAATGGATCGGATGAAGCCGCATCGTATCTCTAGGGGAACGACGTAGCGACGCATAGCAGGCTTTGCCATACCTGTTTTTTTGCCGTTTCTATTTTTATAACGTAAAATCATTTTAAACAATTTTTTTTTTCGTATTTAAGAGAATGGAGTTTCAAGGAAAATTTGTGTCACAAGGTGAGTGTCGTCTGTAAATCACTTTAGAATTGAAATTTTTGAATTCAAAATCACATTTTCATTTTGCCACCCTGAAAAATTCCGAACAAACGGCCATATTAAGATAAAGCCAGTTTTAAAGACGTCAGTTTTATTCGTGATCCACGCAGAAAAATTGAGAACAATATAAAGATGACTAAACAAATGTTTTTTTTGGGGGGGAGGGGTCTCATCGTTCAAATATAAACAAAGTATCAAAACCAGCAGCCAGGTGAGGTGAAGGGGGCTGCTGATGTCACATCCTGCTTCACAGGAACCAGAAGCACTTCCTGCGGCTCTTCTTGAGCGTCTGCAGTTGTCGTGGAGACTCCTGCTGCTGCTGCTGAGGAGGCGGAGCCGAAGGAGGAGGAGGAGGAGCCAACACCAGCGGAGGAGTGGTCTGCTCACATTCCTGATGCTCCGGAACCTTCCAGGTCTTGGTCACCTGACCCTCCTGTTGACGGAAGTCGTGCTCCACACTGCAAAACGCAGAGCAAAACGCGTCACACACTGACATTTCACATATTTTGAAATTACACAACTTTCGCTAAAAAAACGATTTTTCAAGAACGAAGTCATGTTAAAAGATATGCACTATAGGCACCTTTTTGTGCTTGTACTATAAAACAATAATCCAGAATTCAAAAGAGTTTGTGAGTTGTATTCCCAATTGCTAAGTGTGCGAATATTCGAATGGCTACAAAAGTTTCCAAACATCGTGGAAACATCGTAAACTCATTTGAACTTTGTTAGACTTCGTAAACGCGTTACAAATCATAAACTTTGACACACTTTCAATAATCTCACATGCGCAATTTTGAATATAGTTGACTTTTATTCTTTAGGTCACACGTTCCGCAAACACGATTTTGAACACAACTCGTAAACTCGTGAATACCGGCACACTCCACAAAAGCAACTGTTCATGCTTTTCGGAAACCTTCAAGTGTAGTCGTAATTTTAGTGTTCCTGATCAGTTTTACAGTTTTAAAATACAATACATTGTTATTATAAAGCAGTGCACATTAATCTACACAATTTTAATATTGCTGTGGGACAATGTGAGACACACCTATCAAATTCAATATATTTTTGTAGGTGCGTGCTTTTTGTTTTTGTACTCAAGTAGGATGGATAAAGGCGACAGGGATGACTTCTTTAAATAAATGGTTAAACTCCTGAAAGATATTCTTTTTTTTTTTGGTTGATTACTTTGGTCAAAAGATATTCTTATTTTTTGGCTGATATTCTTCAACTGCAAGAGTTTCTCCATGCGCTCGGACGAAATTCCGTGACCACAATTACAATAACGGCACATTTTTGTCAGTAACGGCGTTTTAACGGAGGAAAAAGTAATTACATTGGATTACTCGGTACTGAAAAAAGTAACGTTGTTTATTTATAATGCCGTTATGAATAAGAAATGTAGGAAATTTCCCCTTAGTGCGGTGCATCTCAAATAGTGGGGCGCAGAAGACGAAAAATGAAAAAAGAAAGAAACCAGCCATGCAGATAAGAGATGGGAATTTCGATTCTTTTACCAGACTTTCTTTAACTCTCGAACAATTAAAAACAACTCTCAAACTTTCCGTTTGAACAAGTTGCGATTGATTCTTCTCGCTACAGAGTCTACGCGGCTCGGCTCGTGATAAACAAATTGTTTACTGAGGAGACTCGTTCATCCCAAGTCATATAACAAATTTTTTTATATCGAACGAATCATTCACGAAAGACACATCGCTATTATGGATCCGGTTGTAAAAGAGAAGAGAAAACGAAATAAAGTCGAACAGACTCGCGCAAGCCATTCAAGAGATAAATGCAGAAAATATGACGCAGCAAATCTCGCTCTAATGTCGTTGATGGGGAGGAAAGACCAGTGTGTTTCCTGTGTCTTAAAACGCTTGAAGCGAACATCATGAAGCCCACAAAATCAAGACGACACATTTCAAGAGATGTAGGTGTGTTTTTTCCACTGCAAGTTGTTTAAATTAAAAAAGTTTAAATGAAACATACATTTAATTAACATTAATATGTATGGTGAAATTATTTGGTAGTCTGAGGTTTTTGTTTTTTTTGTGAGTGTGGGTGGGGCAGATTTTTCCATAGGTTTAAAGGGGGGCGTGACCAAAAAAAATAGAGAACCACTGCCTTACTGGGATTAATTAAGTAATTCGTTCATTCCTTCCCATCACTGGTCCTGACACAGTCCCGCACTCCAAAACCCTTCAAACAATCCTACGCCAAGCGAGTGCAAAGTAAGGACGCTTCGTGCATAGAAAAACTGCATTTTCATACGGCAATTTGTTCTTCCGGATAAACGGTTTGATTCCCAGGCCTCGTCACGTCTCAAGAACGCCGTGTCTTCTCCAGCTTTGCGGCAGCTGATTTGTCTGCGTGTGACGCCCGTGAGGAGCAGGAGACTAATCAGGCTTGGCTGATATCGCCAAAGACAAATTGATGGGATTAGATCCCGTTTTGAACATGGGCGATGAAGGCTTCCAGCTTTCTGGAGAAGGTCTGAGTCTCAGGAACGTAACAATCCAGTGACGTTAATACTCCTGAAGGGCATTTAAACTTCCTGTTCCAGCTGCCGGTGTCATAAAGACGTGACTGACGTGTAAAAGCCTCGGTGGCGTTTAGTCGGGCGTCGCCCTCGTGTCGCTCTGTCACGTAGAGCTGTTCCGCGTCACAGGCGAATCCAGTCTCTAGTGCCAGCGGAGCGTCGGCACACGGGCCGGAATATTCTCACCGTACGGGAACGACCTTGGGAATGTCGTGCACGTTTTCCCACTTTCTTCACTGATTCCGCCAATTCATTAAAAAAAAAAAAAAAACCACAGTATTAATTATTATTAATATAATATATGTAATCAAATCTATATTAAAAAATTCAACCTGGGTCTTTTGCAGAGGTGGAAAGTACTTTAGGATTTTTTGTAAATTTGGTAAATACTGTAAATATTTTTTTTACTTAGAACTTTTGCCTACCTTGTACATGTACTGAGCATCAAAAAATAAGCAACATTTAAATTCACGCGGTCCCAATAAATTCACGCAATAATAAAGTACAAATACTAAAACAAGTAAAAATACTACTAGTCGGATTTTATTTTCTGTGTTTCAATGTCTATATAAGATTTTTTGCCAGTTTCTTTACCCGTTTGTCTTTTTGTTTTTTTTAGAATCCAACAGTGGAGCATCGGCACACGTGCCCTGCTGCTGAAGAGCCGGGCCGGAATATTCTCAACGTACGGGAACGACCTTGGGAATGTCGTGCACATTTTCCCACTTTCTTCACTGATTCGCTCATTTATTTAAAAAAAAGAAAAATAATATGAATTATTATTAATATAATATTTGTATATATATTCAAAAATTCAACCAGGGTCTTTTGCAGAGGTGTAAAGTACTTTTTAGGAATTTTAAAGTACACTTTAGGAATTTTTGTAAATTTGGTAAATATCGTAAATATTCTTTTTACTTACTAGTATTTTTGGCTACTTTGTACTATTACTGAGTATCAAAAAAAATAAGCAACATTTAAATTCACACGGTCCCAATAAATTCACGCAATTAATAAAGAACAAGTACTAATACAAGTAAAAATACTAATAGTTGGATTTATTTGTGTTTCAATGTCTATATAAGATTTTTTTTTCCAGTTTCTTCTTCAGTTTTTTTGGAATCAAATTTAGAATCTAATACAAGTAAAAATAATATTCATAGTGTTTCAATGTCTATATAAGATTTTTTCCAGTTTCTTTACGCGTTTGTCTTACTTTTTTTTTTTTGTTTAGAATCAACTCTATTACACATATGTATACATATTGTATATTTACAAAATGTACAAAAAAATTCCAAAGTGTATTCAAGTACTTTACACCTCTGGTCTTTTGTAACCTGCACATGTTCCACAAGGCCAATTATTGCTCCAGAAAGTGAGACTTAAAAAAAAAAAAAGATTTTAACTCCCCAAATTGGAGCAGATTTGATTCACAATGCGTCTAACGAGCCAATCGGTGGCAATGGAAGAGTAAAGCGAGTGGAGGCCGGAAGTTTCTCACAGGCTGAGGATAATGAGGGTCTCGGGTGGAAGCTGATGGGTTGTGGAGTGTTTCCTGGGGAACGAGGCTGATGTGGGTGGACGGAGAGCTGGAGGAGATTGGACATGGTAATTACGGTTTGGGAAGATGAGCTCCAGGATTAGCGCGCTCTTAGTTCGCGCTTCACCTTTTCCAATAAACCTGTGACATGGAAGCTGATGCTGGAGATGATCATCTTGTTGCTTCTTCCATTTCTGTGTCTATGGGTTCTGAAGCTAGTCCGGGAATGTCGGATCCACTTTCTATATTTGAAAATCCGTGAAAAAATGTTACATTTCATCACTGCTCCAGGTTTGCGTGTGTTCCAGTAGAGTAAAGTACTTGAGTAAACAAACTTCAGCACTCAAGTATTTTTGGGGGCTACTTTGTACTTGTACTAAGTATCAGAAATAATAAGCAGCCTTTACTCTCTACAGTATTACTCTACTATATTAGTGATCGAGTATCTGTACTCTTTACAGTTACATTTTTTACATAGTAACGTCTTTTACTCGTTACACTGTGACTGTGCACAACAAGTCTGCATTTTGTTCTACCGCGGTTCATTTCTTGGCCGTAGGAGGTGATATCGCCATCTGCAGGATGCTGATGGTACTGGATGATATTTAACAGATTTTCTCCTTTAGTTTGAGTGAAACTTTTTGTACTTTTATTAATCCATTTTGTTTAGCCATTTTGAAACATTGAGGTGTTTAAGGAAATAAACCATCCGACAAAAACACATTCTTGTTTTTCCACATTTCTTGGTGTTTTTGAGCCTAAATTCAGTAGGAGTAAAATACTCAAGTTCATTTAAAGTTGGATACTTTAAGACTTTTATGCAAGTCTTATAATGTAATGGAGTATTTTTTTACATTAAGGTACACGTACTTTTTTTACTCAGGTATGGTTTTCATGTACTCTTACACCGGTGGTGTGTGTAACTTCACAGCCCCTAGTGGTCGTATGTCAAACGTACTCACTTTACTCTGTTAACTTCCAGTGGTGCGGTTCACAAATGACATTCGACGTTTTGATCAAACATTTTAAATCAAATCGATTTCGCTTTTGTCAAATTTTTGTTAACGACAAGCACCCCAGTGCGAATCTATTTTTTCAGTGTGACATTTTTTATTTTTTTAACCTTTTTTTTTTTTTATCTTTTTTTCAGTATGACATTTTTCTTTTTTTTTTCCTTATTTTTTCAGTGTGACATTTTTCATTTTTTTTTTAACCTTATTTTAAAATCTTTTTTTCAGTGTGACATTTTTCTTTTTTTTTTTTTAACCTTTTTGTTTAATCGTTTTTTCAGTATGACATTTTTCTTTTACTTTCTTTAACCTTTTTTTCTTTTCCCCAAATTTTTGAACACAAATTAATAATGGACAGTTTTATTTTTTTAAAGACTATTTCCCCCCTAATTCGCACAGCGACTTTGCGTTGGCCTCGAGCGAAGAAAAGCGCTATAAAATAAACTTGAGCTTGACTCTTGGCAGCCCCCTGGTGGACACAGGCCTCCTCAGCAGTCGCTGTGTGCGTTTGTGGCCTAGCGTCTGGATCATCGCCTACACACGTAATGGCTGCTGACGGCTGATTTGTGAGCTCTGCAATCACGCTGCCGAGTTATTTATCGGGACAAAGTTTGCCGCTTTGAAATGTAAATCAGCCGATCTGTTGGCGTGGGTCTTATCTGATGGAAAGGAGCTTTCATTTGCACTTGAAAGGCCCTTGTGATTTCAAGGTAGTAAACACTGCGCATGAGAATGTGGAGAGAGAAGGGAAAATGCCAAGTGCTTCATGGAGTCCAGTGGCCACAGCCTGACCACACTTCACCCGCCTGCCAATCCCCGGCCCTGGCACTTCAACACGTGTGGCCCACAAACCAGTGTCCTTCAGAAAGACCATCTGCTCCCCGGACACCACGTATAGAGGCTGACCAGTGTGTGTGTGTGTGTGTGTGTGGACAGCCATATTTTTTTTTTCCCCCTTTTTAACTGACTCTTTTTTTCCCCCCAAATGTTTTTTTTTTTTAACTCATATAAAGAATCAACATTTCTCTTTTTAAAGACTTTTTTCACGTAGCGTCTTTGCGTTGGTCTCAGACTAAGAAAAGCGCAATATAAATGAACTTGAACTGAAAGCACTGGTCAAAGCTAGACGGTTTGGACCAGACCTGACCACTTTTCTTCCGGCTTCAGTTGGTGGGAGAGGGGGGTTGAAAAGTGACCTGGTCCCAACCAAACTCAACTGAAAAAAAACAATGCGAAAAAGAAATTTGGCAGCTAACAATTTTTAAAAATTGAAAATGTACAATTAATGTGTACAATGTAGTACAATGTGTACAATGTAGCAAAATGATTTACAGTAAGTCTAAATCAGTAAAAAATGCACTTGTCGCCAGAATATGAGACACCGACTGGTCTGATACAAACCAAACTCAACTGAAAATTGAAAAAAAAAAACACTGAAAAAAAATATTGGAGGCCAACAATTATTTATTTTAGAAAAAAATGGAAACATTTTTTAATTAAAAATAGTAAGGGAATTTCGTTTTAAGACAAAGTGTTTAAGTAATTGTACAAATGTATTACAGCATTGCTACACAATTGTACAATTTTCTCTTCTGAATGTGTAAAATATCGCAAGGAATCGAGATACTTGAGATTGAGTCAAAACCACAAAAAAAGGCACTTGTAGCCAGAAAATAAGACACTGGCTGGTCTGATTCGAACCAAACTCAATTGAAAATTAGAAGAAAAAAAAAATTTGGCATCGATTATTTATTTGAGAAAAAAAAAATGGAAATATGTTTTTTTTTTTGTTTAATTAAAAATAAAAAGAGAAATACGTTTTGAGACAAAGTAAAAAAATTGTACAAATTTGTTACAGAATCGTTACACGATTGTTTTTTTTCCCGAAATGTTTAAATGTCACAAAGGGAACAAAATCAATACTTGAGATTGTAGCTTTAAGTTGAAACCACTAAAAAATGTAGTTGCAGCCAGATGAACACACTTTCTACAAGACACACACACACACACACACACACACATTTGTTTGACGGCCATCACACACGGCGTGTTTAATGGGAAACACAGACATGACGTGCGTGTCGTCTAATGGCTTGTAGTGTTATTGTTCACCTTCATGTTTCTATAATGAGTCCATCTTATCTTATCATCTCAGAGACGAGGAGGCCTGCAGCATCAGCATCAGCATCTGACAGGAAATCACACCATCTCCACACAATGAAACCTCAATTCTCAAACACTGGTGGAGAAGAGCGTTCCATGGCTTCCTCTCTCCAGATCATCGTGAAATATCCGCATCTCCATCTGAAGAGCGTGACGGCTCCGTTTGATCTCGGACGTTATTAAGGCGCGTGAACGGAGGAATTACGGATTCCACTATTAAAACAAGCCATTTTGTGGGAGGTTTCTATTTATTAAAACTGCCTAAATTCTGCCTGTTAATCTCACGTCTTTGTTCATCTCACCAAAAAATAACTCACCGAAATTCCGAATTCTTTCTCTCTCTCTTCCTCTCTCTCTCTCTCCCACCCTCTTTCTCTCTTTCTCTTCCCAACTCACTCTCTCTCTCCCCTTTTCTACATCTTTCTCTCTCCCTAACTCTCTCAATATCCCTGCCTAAACCCCCCATCTCTTTCGCTTCATAACTCTCTCACTCTCTCGTCTAACATTTTCTTCCTAACTGTATCTCTCTCTCTCTCTCTTTCCCTCAATCTCTCTCTCCCTCACTCTCACTCAAACTATCTCTTCCTAACTCTCTCTCTCTCTCTCTCTCTCTCTCTCTCTCTCCCACCATCTCCTTCTCTTCCCAACTCCCTCTCTTTATCTTGCTATCTTTTCCCATCTTACTCTCTCTCCCTTTTTCTCTCTTTCTCTCCCTCCCTCCCTAACACACTCTTCCTAAGTCTATCTCTCTTTCTATCTATCTATCTATCTATCTATCTATCTATCTATCTATCTATCTATCTATCTATCTATCTATCTATCTATCTATCTATCTATCTATCTATCTATCCCTACCCCCACTCTCTTTTTCTCTCTCTCTCTCCCTCCCTAACTCTCTCTTCCTAAGTCTCTCTCTCTCTCTCTAACCATCTCTTTCTCTTACCATCTCTCTCTCTCTCTCTCAACCAAAGTAACAACAAATCCAGTTTTTGCATTCCAACAGGCCTCGTGGTGACAGAACAGGGAATCATGGGAAACGGAGTTCACGTGTGTCTCTTCAGTGATGCTGTCACATCTGCACAAGCTGGACGGTGAACAGACAGACGAGCATCTGCTCCTCAGCTTCATGGTCCACAACATCTCTCCTCTCAGACCAATGATCCGCCCTCAAGCGTGAGGAACGTGTGTGTGTGTGTGTGTGTGAGATAAAGCATGCGTCCAGTGGTGTGGAAGGGAAGGACAGACCCGCTCACCAGCCGTGTGACTGGGAAGAGAAACTCAATTACGGCGTTTGCATGAATTATCTTCACGTGATGAAGACGCACGAGGACGAGTGAAGGGAAGGTGCGTCACGCTGGAATTCATCGAGCGAGAAGAGCTGATGGATTTAAGCTCACGGAACGTTCCGGAAGAGCCTCGGAACCAGAGATCAACACAAACACACACAGCCGCCAAGGAAAAATACGTCTGACTTGCTTTAGTACCGTCTTTACATTCACAGAGTAAAAGACTGGCAGCATTTACGCTTTTTTTGTTAATATTTATTTTTACATATTAGAAAAATCCCTGCGACCCAGAAGAGGGAAGAACTGCTTGTAAAAATGATGAAAATGTAATATGAATATTCAAATTATATATATTATTAGTTTTACATTTAAAAATTGTTTTCTCTTATTTTCAACATTCACTTAAGCTTTCATTTCTACACTTAGTTCACACTTTCTTACATTACTAGTCAGACGTGTCATAATAAGTTACATTGCATCATATGTATTTAATTGGTTACAAAAAAAAAAAATTCTTGATATTTATTTAGCATTATTGCTTTTAAGTTAGCATTGTTGCATTTAGCATCATTGCTGTTTTTTAGCTCTTCATTTTGTCAGTCGCTTTGGATGAAAGTGTCAGCCAAATGACTGTAAAGTAAAGTAAATGTTGCGTTTCTCCTAATTTTACCTCAATTTCTTTGAATTTACTCGACTTGTGTGTGTTGTTTTAATCCAATTTGTCCCTTAAAGCGTTATATTTCCCAAAAGTAGATTTTCTACGAGGAGCCCTTAGACTCGTCTATAAAAAGCAGATCATTATTTGGTGTGTGAATGCGCGCGCATTACTCTCTAAACGCCGCTTAAAATATTTACGCCGCGCGTAAGAGAGGAAATAAATCATCATGCGCTTGACACGGTGTTTCCGCTGAAATACCTGCAGAACGTCGCTGTAGCGGGTGAAACGTGAACATTATGTAAGTGGCAATTACAGGATGAGCGCGAGTCAGGACAAGCTTCTGCCCCGCGGAGGAACATTTACACCAGCCTTATCATCTCCAGATTATTCTCCCCAGCAAAGCCTGTCCTCCGGTTACAACCACTGAAACCATCTCATCTCCTCCTTTATCTCAGAGATACCCCCACTCACTCGCTCTCTGTTTCCCTTCTTCTTTACCCTTCGTTAACACTATTTCTTTCTCTCGTTCTTTCTTTCTCTTGCTCTCTCTCATTCTCTATATCTGTCTCCCTCTTTCATAATTTCTCTCTCTCTCTCTACTCCTGTTTCTTTCTCTATCTCTCTATTTTTCTCTTTTACTCTACTACTCTCTTCTTTACCCCTCATTAACACTTTGTTTCTTTCTTTCAATCTTTCACATTTTTTTTCCTTCGCTCTCTCTCATTCTCTACCTCTCTATCTCTCTCTCCGTCTTTCATAGTTCCTCTCTCTACTCCTTTATCTTCCTCTATCTCTCTATTTCTCTCTTTTACTCTACTACTACTTTACCTTCTTCTTTACCCCTCATTAACACTTTCTTTCATTTTCTTCCTTTCTCTCATTCTTTTTTTCTTGCTCTCGTTCTTCCTTTCATGCACTCGTTTTTTCTTCCTCTCACTCTTTCTTTTTTTCGCTCTCAGCCCCTCTCTCATTCTCTATATCTCTACCCCGCTCTCTCTCTCCCGCTCTCTACTGACTCTTTATCGCTCTATTTCTCTCTTTTACTCAATTCTCTTCAACTCTCTTCTCTTACCCCTCATTAACGTTGACTTTCTATCATTTTCTTGTTATTTCTTTCCTTTTTTCTCTCTCTACATCTCTCTCATTCTCTATATCTCTCTCACTCTTTCATGTTTCTCTCTCCTTCTCTCTACTCCTGTTTCTTCTTCTATCTCTCAATTTCTCTCTTTTACTCTACTACCTTCTCTTATTCGTTACCCCTCGTTAACACTTTCTTTCATTTTCTTTCTTTCTTTCATGCTTTCTTTCTTTCTCTCATTCTTTCTTCCTTTTTCTCATTCTTTCTCTCGCTCTTTCTTTTGCTCTCTGCCTCTCTCATTCTCTCTCTCTCCCTCTCTCTACACCTGTTTCTTTCTCTATCTCTCCATTTCCCTCTTTTACTTGCTTTCCCTCCTTTCCCTCCTTTAACGCTGTCTTTCATTTTCTTATTTTCTCGCTCTTTCTTTCTTTCTCTCGATCTTTTTTTCTTTCATGCGCTCGTTTTTTTTCTTACTCTAACTCTTTCTTTTTTTCCCCTCTTTTTTCCCTTCTTTTACTTGCTTCCCTCGTTAACGCTGTCTCTTCTTTTATCTCTCTTCTCTCTCTCTCTCTCTCTCTCTCTCTCTCAGGGTTGAGCCGTTCTCTGTGGTGGGATTAATGGAAGCTGCACTGGAGTGTGTGTGTTTGTGTGTGTGTGTGTGTGTGTGTGTGTGTGTGTGTGTGTGTGTGCTGTGTGGTGTGTGTGTGTCTGTGACCCTCCATCTGTGTGTCTGGGGTTTGGTGGTGCGGAGACCTGTATCGATCAGCCGGTGTAATCAATGTCAAAGTGTGTGATGCCTTGAAACCCCTCATAGGAACCCACACACACACACACACACACACACACACACACACACACACACACACACACACACACTAAATAAACGGCTACGCAGTTGTGTAATAAAAAAAACCTATTCCACGCAAACATTACAATACGTACAATAAAACACAATTAATAATAATAATAAAAAATGTACCACAATGTTACTAACATCACTGATGACATCACAGATGACATCATCAATTCACCAGTCCATCCATCATTCCGTCACGTTTGTCCGTGTCATCATCAGTGATTCGCTGTTGCCCGGCGAGATCAAATTGTCGAGATCAAAAGAAGAAACCAACGTATTATACATTTATTTGGATTGAAAGAAAACTTCATGAAAATAAGTTCAAGAAAAAGAAATGTTTTTTCAAATAAGATCTTTGCATATATTAAATATGTTCATAGTTAACAACGTATTCAGATTTCTTAGACATAGCAACTTTAGTAAACATTTAGAATATATAGCAGCTATATTTCCGATCTATACTGTAATTTAGTCGACCAAAACGCTGTGGTATTTAGTCGACTAAAATTAGACTAAAACAAAAAAAAATTAAGACGACTAAATTGGGACTAAAACTACACTGAGTTATAGTAAAAAGACTACGACTGAAACTAAATAAAAAATCATTGTCAGAATAACACGGTCTCAAAAGCGCAATCAGACAGCAGTGCCGTGGAGAGCCGAGGTTCGTGCTCGGTGTGGAGAGACGTGATCAAACCACACGGAAAGCTCTAGAATCACAGCGTCTGATGCAGTGAAGCGTTAGCGCAGCTCTTCAGTCGAGCTTTACAAACCGACGCCGCAACAGAAATCTACCTCTGCTTCTAATCTGGTGTTTTAATAACGGGGATCTCCTGCTCCCTGAAGCGTGAGAGGAACGTCGGCGCTTGTTTTTTACCGCGGCTCCTTCTCAACGCATCACGTTTCTGGGCTCAGCACGTGCTCGGCGCTTTCTGCAGCGCTTCTCACCCTGTCGATAACGTTCTCAGAATAGAGAGACGAGTCGAAAAAGCGCAAACACTTTCACGTCACGGGATTTTTTTTTTCCCCAACGAGAGATTCTCAACTAATCAAATTTTCCGTTTTTCTTGTTATATATATATATATTAGTGCTGTCAAACGATTAATTTTTTTTAAACTAGTTTATCGCACTTCCCTGACCAAATTAATTGCGATTAAATGACTGAAGCTTGTAATATTGTATATTGAGGTGTAATATGTAAATTAATTTAACCTCAAAACCTTCCGAGGTCGAGTCGCACAACAAAAGTCAATTTTGGTCTGACATATAAGTGTTATCCATCAATTGAAAGTTTGAAGTACATTTTTTATAATAATAATACTAAAAAATAAAAAATTAAAACTAAAGCGTGAAGCGTGTTTTGCCTTCTCTTTGTCAGCTGAAAACGAACTGTAACTTAATAAATACTTATCACTCTAACATGAAACGTGTCTACATAAAGCTTAGAATGTCTGTTTTTAAAAATAAGTCTAAGTAAATACAGTATTGTCTGTTAATCTAATCCGTATGAATCTAAAGCTTCGGTTTTTTGAACAGAGCAAGTTATTTGCAGTTGAAAAGGAACTGTGTCTGTGTTACTGCTGAGAGGGGAAAAGTAGGTCAGTGTCACTTATATACATAAAAACATCGCTAACTTTGGAAGACAAGGAAGATCTCTGAAACGAACTAGTGTTTTCGTTAGCTTGACGTGCAAATACGATTAAACGACTGTTTTACACACGCTCCTTATATTATATAAATATTTCGGAACTCGGGACGACATTTTTGCGGCGACGCATTTGGTTACTCTGAATTTTTGTTATCTAGGACATTCGTAAGTCGGGCTACCACTGAACCATAAAAATACCATAAAGATATATACTAGAATTCATCCATTTATAATATCCATACATTTTCTACTGCTTCATTTCAGGGTCACAGATAGCCAGAGCCACACCCTGGAGGTGGGACACACCCTGATCTGAAAGCCAACCATTCAGAGTCTCACAATTCCATTCCAGATCCCCTACAATTCAACAATTTCTGAGCCTATGCCCAAACCACAACACACACACACACACACACACACACACACACAACTCATCACACATGATCTGCCCAACACGACTCTCTTCTACATGACAAGGGCTTGAAATATTGAAGTATCTAGGCGTTTGACTTCAGCACACAGACCATCTGGAAGATTCTGAGCATCTGGCAAACAAAAGCCAGCGATGCATCTTCTGGGATGAACCTGCTCGCTCTGTCCGTGACATCGATTCCCCTGCAAACCTACAATCTGCAAAAGTGGAGGAGTGGAGAAAAGATGGGCTAATCTCTGTTTATTTATCTCTCCCATTCTCTGAATTGAGCCATCAATCCGAGTGTTTACTCCGGCTCAAACTAATTGTCTTTAAGTGTGCTCCCGTTCTTCTGGCTGGAGCGATCGATCTGCGGAGGGATCGACCACCGTTCGTAAGTCTGGCGTCTCGCGCCCCTTTTTCTTCAAACGATTTAAGGCTTTTCACGGACGCTCTCCTCATCCCGGAATCCGAACACCGTGCACGTAACTATAATTACGGTTATAGAAAAGGCTGGAACGTGAAGAGGTCGTGACCTGTCGTTTGTGTTGGATTGGGTCGAAAACTAAGAACCCTCTGACCTGGTGATAGACTCGACAAAAGAACTGATTTAACGTTTCTCATGGCAAATCAAACACAATTATCGACGTTTATTGCTCCCGACGTATAAGTCTCACTGTTTCTCTTTAGACAAGTTATTCAGTTTATTCTTATGTGCTAAATAGGGTAACATAGCATGTGTATGAATTATAAATATAATGTAATGTATATAGAGTTGTAAACTATTTAAACAGAATTGTGCAAAATTAAAAAGTATGGTAATATTGCTTGTGCATACATAATTATAAATTATTTATAAAAGTAAATAAATAAAATTACGTGCATAATGTTAAAAAAATTTATAATATGATATATAAAACAATATGTAAATAATACATAATGTAATATATAAAATATATTAATATAATATCATGGGGTGTATGTGGGGAAAAAACATTATATTCATGAATATTCACTAAAATGATGTGGCCGGTTTTACAACGTTTTTACTATGATTTTTATTATATGCAATTATTTATTATAGACTTGTGTGTGTTTGTGTGTGTGTGTGTGTGTGTACACACACACACACACAGACAAATGCACCAACATTAAATTGCATATTAAAACAATATGAACAAAATAAAAGTCTTCAACTAACAGGAAATTGATGGCATACAAGTTAAAAGTCTGTTTTAGTGGTTCATATGAATTAATTCCTACATTTTTGGTGAAGCTTTCCGCTTCCTTTAGCTTCACGCACATTATGTAGCTAAAAATATTCCTAAAAGCCTTATTCAAGGAGTCAAAAGTACCAAATGTCTTAAAACCATCACTCTGGTTCGAGGAATTTCACTAGCAAAAGTTCCTACAAACATCAGCCGGTTTGTTTAATGGCTGGACGATCATTCCCTAGATAAACACACGGCTCCTGACATGATTTAACACACACACCATCCTGATCCGTCTCTCTTTAAAAGCCATTCCATTTCACTTCAATCACTGGGAGAGCTGAAAGAAAGAATTCCATTACTGGTTCCAGGCATCAGCGTGATGAGATATCTCGCACGCTCCAGGCTTTCTGAGGGCGACGAGTGATTCTCTGATCAAACCACTGAAAAATAGGGTCACGGCACCAAGATCCAAACCCGCCACTCAAACCTGCCATCAGGTGATCCTGACTCCCGAATCCCGTTCTGGAGGAGAGAAAAGGTCATGCAGGCTCTCGGAAAGGCCTGGGATGTAAATGTGAGACGTTTGAGTTTCTGAGGGTGACGAGTGATTCTCTGATCAAACCACTGAAAACCAGGGTCACGGCACCAAGATCCAAACCCGCCACTCAAACCTGCCATCAGGTGATCCTGACTCCCGAATCCCGTTCTGGAGGAGAGAAAAGGTCATGCAGGCTCTCGGAAAGGCCTGGGATGTAAATGTGAGACGTTTGAGTTTCTGAGGGTGACGAGTGATTCTCTGATCAAACCACTGAAAACCAGGGTCACGGCACCAAGATCCAAACCCGCCACTCAAACCTGCCATCAGGTGTTCCTGACTCCTGAATCCCGTTCTGGAGGAGAGAAAAGGTCACGCAGGCTCTCGAAAAGGCCTGTGATGTAAATGCGAGACGTTTGATGAACTGGAGACCAGGCCTGATCCGTCGCTGCTTCTACATGACTCTCAAATGCCATGGCAGCTCCACGCTAATTCCCCGTGTTGCGCAGACAGACAGTAACTCCGTATGACTCAAACTGTTAGTCGATCTGAAGCGGAGGAGGATTAATGCTAAAGCCCGGGCTAATGCTAATGAACACAGAGCCGACAGACAGCTCTGCTTGTGTGTCACACCAATGGGATTTGGGGTTTAAATCGGCAATCTATTTTCAGTTTGCGATTGTGTATAAAGCACACACACATCGATATACAGTAGACCACCAATTATCTCAACAGTTATTCCCGCAATCCTCCAGCGGAACCTCCAGCGGACAACGCTTACAAAATGGCTGAAGCTAATGACTTAAGACGCACCAAAATCCTCATCTCTCGCAAATAAATGCGCAACGACAGGATGACGACTTACTTAGTAATTCCCCGACAAACCGGAGAAATTTGCAAGAATAATCCATGTTCCTTCACGCTGAAAGTCTAGAGTAAATGAAATCGGCACGATTCAATT
The DNA here is from genome assembly GCA_028031935.1 of Paedocypris micromegethes. Lineage (NCBI taxonomy): Eukaryota > Metazoa > Chordata > Actinopteri > Cypriniformes > Paedocypris > Paedocypris micromegethes. Next base: position 9,659,033 of record CM051493.1, read on the forward strand.
TGGAGGGAAGTGAGGGTCTGCGAAATAGACGAATGTCCTAATCTAAACACTTTCACGTACAACTTTCGCCTCGAAAGGTTCTGGTCGTCTTGCCGACATCCATCGTGGACCACAACACAAGCCCTGCAGGAAAACCGGCAGATGGAGGAATCAGATTCAGTTCAGTGAAGAAAATCCCTGACATTTACAGATCTATGACATTTCACGTCACAGCGGCTCCAAAACTGATATCATGTTGGCTGCGCGTTCTAGTTAAATATTGGTAGGACTCAGACTCTGTTTCGCTTCACAACAATTCACGAGAACTTGTCCAAGGTGCTTTTGAAGTGATTTTTGTTTCACGCATCAATCAACTGAGCTCTGATTCAGCCCCTGAGATCTGATTCTCTTATTCAAAATCTGATCTGGTGCCCTCAAAATAAAATTCTATCTTTAGATTTAAATAAAGTCTGATTCAAATGTCTGAGATCAAATACAAGTGTCTGAGATCTAATACAAGTATCTGAGATCAGATTCAAGTGTCTGATATCAGAGTCAATCGCCTGAGATCAGATTCAAGCGTCTGAGATCAGATTCAAGCGTCTGAGATCAGATTCAAGCGTCTGAGATCAGATTCAAGCGTCAGAGATCAGACTCAAGGGCCTGAAATCTCAATCAAGCGTCTGAGATCAGATTCAATTGTCTGAGATCAGATTCAATCGTCAGAGATCAGACTCAAGGGTCTAAGATCTCAATCAAGCGTCGGACATCAGATTCAATCACCTGAGATCTCAATCAAGCATCTGAGATCTCAATCAAGCGTCTGAGATCTCAATCAAGCGTCAGAGGTCTCAATCAAGCGTCAGAGATCTCAATCAAGCGTCTGAGATCTCAATCAAGCGTCAGAGATCTCAATCAAGCGTCAGAGATCTCAACCAAGCGTCTGAGATCTCAATCAAGCGTCTGAGATCTCAATCAAGCGACAGAGATCTCAATCAAGCGTCAGAGATCTCAAGAAGTGTCTGAGATCTCAATCAAGCGTCGGACATCAGATTCAATCGCCTGAGATCTCAATCAAGCATCTGAGATCTCAATCAAGCGTCTGAGATCTCAATCAAGCATCTGAGATCTCAATCAAGCGTCAGATATCTCAATCAAGCGTCTGAGATCTCAATCAAGCGTCTGAGATCTCAATCAAGCGTCAGATATCTCAATCAAGCGTCAGAGATCTCAATCAAGCGTCAGAGATCTCAATCAAGCGTCAGAGATCTCAATCAAGCGTCTGAGATCTCAATCAAGCGTCAGAGATCTCAATCAAGCGTCAGAGATCTCAACCAAGCATCTGAGATCTCAATCAAGCGACAGGGATCTCAATCAAGCGTCAGAGATCTCAAGAAGTGTCTGAGATCTCAATCAAGCGTCAGAGATCTCAACGAAGTGTCTGAAATCTCAATCAAGCGTCAGAGATCTCAACGAAGTGTCTGAAATCTCAATCAAGCGTCAGAGATCTCAACGAAGTGTCTGAAATCTCAATCAAGTGTCAGAGATCTCAATGAAGTGTCTGAAATCCGATTCAAGCGTCAGAGATCTGATATCTGAATCAACTGCCTGAGATCTGATTCTCAGTGGTTGAGGTGTCACTTGGCAGGAGTGTTTGGCTCTGCCAGCACCGCTTCTACAGTTTTCAACGTTGGCTCGACGCCTTTAATCAATTGATTGATTGGCCCCTGAAGACACTCGTTTGTTGCGTTCACCCTCACTTACTTCTGAAGCGAGCGATTCAACAGCTAATCAAACTTAAGACTCCAAACAGTAATTGTGAATATACACACACAATTTCTCGTCTGTTAGTCAAGCCTGACAACAGCTCTCTGAGGAGTTCTTTAATCTACAGCGCTGAAGGAGCGAGAGTGTCCCGATTCAGATCCAAGACACTACAGAGCATAACGAGAACCTCCGTCACCAGAGAGGAACTCGGAGGAAAGTCGGAAAATCTTCTACACTGAGAGGAGTCGGCTGTGGCGGGCTGGGCATCGCTCTCTGATGTTCTGAGCTTGTCCCGGAGAAGGACCAGAATGAAAACCCCAGACGAGCTGGAGGAAGCGACTGCGGTGAGAACACTTCCTCATGAGGAGATGAAGGAAACTACAAATGAGGGAAGTCGGAACCTGGGGGGCGTGTGTGTGGGCGTGGCGTTAGTAGGTGTGGTCAAAAAACATCCTAGATTCCAGAGATTTCCCAGACACTTTAGTAGTTTGAGACAATAGTTTGAGAAAAACTGATTCTTGTGAAAGAAAAATTTCAAATAAAAACAGCTACTATTAACGTGATTAAGTTTCTAACACTTAATATTTATGCCTGTATTATGTCGATGTCGAATTTATGACTATTTATTTGTGTGATGTGAATTAGCTGACTTTTTATTTACACTTTTAAGTTTGAGATGTTTTTGTCTCTTGTTCTCTCCTCTATTTTCTTTATTTTGCTTTGTCTCGCTGCTTATGTCTTTATTTTTCTCTATTTTTTTTCATAGCCATAATCTTAAACACCCACAAATAATGGACAAAACGCAACAATATTTTATATTTACATTTTCACTCAGTGGCTTTGAGACATTTGTAACTGTGAGAAGCCTTGAACTTGTTTATTTTGTATTTGGAAAAAAAAAACATTATATCGTAATGTAAACTTTTTAATAACCATTTTTTTTCCCAAATTTGCTCCAACTTTTTAATTGTATTCTGATTGCAAATACATACATATTGGAATAACAGCCACTTTTTGTGAAAATAATCAAATTCAGTGTGCGATATTAATTTAGAACTAGATATTTATACATATTCAAATGTTTTCGTGCCGTAAATGTATTTTTTTTTTCGAAAAAATATTGGGGGTGCTTATAATCGTCGATTTCAAATATGCATGTAAATGTAAGCCCTCATTTTTCAGTCAGGAAAGTCACAAATAAACAGAACATGTCGTCTTATTGCAGCGGTGCGACACTCCACAGAGACAAAATAACACTGGAAGAAGAAAGATTAAACTAAATACAGTACAATCATTTATATTACAATGAATAGAAACTACAAACCACGACCGCTTAGCTTAGCTTAGCGCTAACAAACGGGTCCAACGTGTCATCGCAGAAAGAGTCAAAACAGTCGAGAATGAAGAACACAGGCAAGAAGTAAAGAATCCAAGGAACAGACACAATCAAAACGCTGGGTCTGCTGAACAGGGGATAATAATCCATCGCTTCGATTCGATCAAAGGATCTTGGGAAATTAAGTTTTGACAACTAGAATCGACTTTTTGCTGTCTGTTATTGAAATGAAATGATATCAAATTGAGTCACAAGTTAGGTTTGTTAAACAAAGAAAAAAAAATAGTATTTTTAAGAGAATATTAACGTAATTGAACCAGATATGTTAATAAAAACATAAAAACTTTGTGTCTGAAAAATCAGGGGGGTGCTTATATTCGCCCCAATACGGTATGTATAATCTGATAATAAAACAAGTAATATTCTAACAAGGCCCGTTATCATATAAGTTCGAGGCCCGTTGGGTTGCCAGAGCTTCTGCAGGAACAGCAGGAAACGTGTTCACATGAACTGAAGACATGAATATAGGAACGTGTGTCTGGCCTCTGGTCCAGAGATGCTGGGATGGATCCAGAACACGACCCGACACGCAGACGCACCGAGCTTCAGGCTTCATGCCCTCGCGTGTAAAACTTTTACCGGCTGCTGAATATTTCATGCGAGAGCGGAAGCAGCATGTATGATTCAGCAGCTACACTCGGCTTAAACCACACAGAAATACATTCAGATGCTTATGTGCGTCGTGTCATGTGCACACACACACACACACACACACGCTCAAGTGTTTAGAAATGGCACTTTCGGTGAGACCCAAGGTTTAGGAAAGCAGCGCAAAACCTCCATAATTATGGAATCAGATTAGTGCCAAAAATATCAAACGTAATTTCTAAGAAACGAACAAAAATGCGTCACATTTACGCTTGTTTTTTCTTTTTTTCCTTGCAATCTTCACATTTTCGCTTCACTTCGGATTTTTCGTTCGTTTTTTTTTCTTTTTATTTCTGGTCCAAGCTTCACGTGGGGGCGGGCCTTACTCTGATTGGCTGGTGACTGTGCTGGTTGTCTCTCTGTTGCAGTGATGTGATGGTGTCGATCCAGACAAACTCAACACTTCAAACGCATAAATACTGCGGAGATGAAGCTATTCCAATTATGAACGTGTTTAAGTGCTCGCTAAACTCCTCCCCCTATTCCTGCCAATCACATTCTCACCAGCCAATCAGAGTAAGGGTGAAACTTGTGCCAGGACTCCAAATGAAAAGAAAAAAAACCGAACAAACGAAAAATCCGAAGCGGAAAAAAAACCAGTTTCAAACTAAAAGGTGAAGATTGCAAGCAAATAATAAAAAAACCAAACAAACTTTCAGGCGAAAAATAAAAAAACAAACAAAAAAGTGAAGCATTTTCATTCGTTTCCTAGAAATTTACGTTGGATATTTTTGCGTTTGAATTTACGTTTGATATAAAAAAAAAACAAACAAACTTGCAGGCGAAAAACAAGAAAACCAAACGTAAATGTGAAGCATTTTCGTTTGTTTCCTAGAAATTTACAATTGATATTTTTGCGTTTGAATTTACGTTTGACATGAAAAAAAAAACCAAACAAACTTGCAGGCGAAAAATAAAAAGCCAAATGTAAATTTGAAGCATCATAAATCACGCTCTGACCCCGAGAAGCAGAGAAACACTGGGACGGTGAGGGAATAAAGCCGCTTCAACAGAATCCATGTCTGGAGAAGTGCCCGGCTACAAATGCTCTTCCCCATCATTTGATAAATTACATCTGCCAGGATCACTCACAAACGCACGGTGAGAAACGGCTCCTGCTCCGGAGCGCTAATGCTTCAATATAAATTACAGTGGGAAAACAGCTGACTTTAGTCGCCGGGCATTAAAGCGCCTCTATATATTTCTTTAAATCACTTACCGTCAATACTCCGCAAAGACGCTAAACGTAAACAATGCACTTTTCTTTTCTATGTAGATGTAACAGAAATGATAGAGGGTTCCTACTCTTTCTGAAAGACAAAACACTTCAAGCACTTTCGAGGTCCATGTTCAAGTTTTTCCCAGCACCGTACAGTTGTGGTAAAATTTATATTTAAAACTACGCCTCAACACAATCACAATGCTACATTACCATTTTGGGGGGGAAGTTTTGTGGTATTGGTGTAGAAAAATGGACATTACGTTTTAGTAGAGCTTACTAACATTATAGGCACAATTTGTATTCAAACTTTATTTAAAGTAAGATATGAGACATCTGCCACTCTTCTCCATTTTTAGCAAAGTGTGTTTTAGTTTAACAAAGTGTAACTGCAACAATAAAGCTGTTGATGCTTTACACTTTCAGCACTTTTAATCAGACCTGGATCCTAGTGATCACCACCTGTTTATTCACACACTCACTTTATTTATCTGCCTCTCTCTCTGTCTCTGTCAATCAAAAGTCGTGTGAAATCAGACACAGAGCGGGAGAACCGCCTAAGTTCTGATCCGGTCCCGAGGACGTGTACTTATCAGGATTACACCTTAGAATTTCAAGCATTTTCAAGCACTTCATTTAAAATCTCAAAATTGTGCAGACCTACTGTCTATCATACTTAGATAAGTGTATAAAGTGTGTGTGTGTGTGTGTGTGTGTGTGTGTGTGTGTGTGTGTGCACCGTGTTTACGTAAATTTAAGCACCCCCCTTTATCGATTTCTAGACGCTCAAAAACGTGGAAAAAACAATACTGTTCTGATATTTACATCTAACACACAGTAAGGCCTCAATGGAGTATTATGGGAAGTTTTTAAGACTAGAAAAGATTTATTATTATGGTAAAAACAACACTGAAGTGATATGAGTCACAAGTTAGGTTTGATTAAATAAAGAGAGAAAGAGGTTTCAAAGAGAGAAAGGTGTGTGTGTGTGTGTGTGTGTGTGTGTATTACTCCGCTAAGCAAAGAGAGCATCGCATTTCCAAACCTCAGATTTATTACTGAATATTAATCCTACACTATCCGTCTCACCTGTAGATGATGCAGGCGCAGTCTCTGCAGGCGCCGCAGTTCTCGATGTCCTGCCCCGTCCCGTGCCAGTGTCTCCTACAGGACGACAAACAGTTACACAACTCGCAAAACACTAAATCAACTACACGATGAAACGCGAGTGAACGTTTTCTCTCCCTTGGCGCGTTTTCTGCGTTAATCGTTTAACTGCGACGAGACAACACTCAGATATTGGTCATCGTGTGTTGTCAAAATTTCTGTCCAGAAATTGAAAAAATTGGCACGTACGTGACATTGATTAAAATATTAAGTGATCGTGAAAAAACAGTAGAATCTGGACAATGTTCGAAAGCGTGTTAGATGTTAACTGCGTTTTTTTGTATATGTGCCATTTTGTAAAACTGGTACGGCAAAATTGTATTTGCCTTCCAGTGGCGTCACCGCCCACCTGGTGGTAAGCCCCTCCCCTTTGCTCTGATTGGCAGGTTCTGCGACATTGCAAATATGCACTTGGCTTCGAGTTTTGTTCGTTCCTGCACGTTTAGTATGGAATCAAATTAGTGTTAAAAATATTGTAACGTAAATTTTCAACAAGTGAGCGAAAATGTTTCACACTTAAATATTATTTTTTATTTTTCGCTTGTACTTGCTGTTGGTTTTTTAATTTTTTGCTTGCAATCTTCACGTTTTCGTTTGAAACTTAAAAAAAAAAAAAGTTAAACTCGGGCCAGAAATCCAAACAAAAAACAAAAAACGAATGAAAAATTAGAAGCAAAAGAAAAAGTATCAAATGAAAATGTGTAGATTGCAAGCAAAAAATTAAAAATCAAACATACATGCGAGCGAACAAATAAAAAAACAAAACGTAAATGTGAAGCATAGTTTATTAGAACAATGTTCAATGGCACTTATCTGATTCCATAGTTCAGGCGAATGCAAAGAGAACGCAGAGACAATCTTGTCGTTTAATTTCACTTTTTCAAGGTAGCTTAGACAATCGCTTGGTAAAACCGCAAACGCAATTGCACTCAATTAGCAACCTCTTTCAAATTGTGTCATGAAGGTTGTTTCACAGATCCAAACGCTAGAAAATATTTGCCACAAAAGTTTTCCACATTTTCATTTTTGAGTGCACGATGGTTTCAGTTATCATGAAAGGAGTTATTCTATCAGACGTTCTTCACGGCAGCGCTCGGTTCTCCTAAGATGACACTGAAACAATGCGGCCTGGTTTAGAAACACTGCACACAAGGAGCCAATCACACATCACACAGTTCCGGAATCTTCCGTCTCTCCTCTCGGCGTCTGGAATTAAAGAGCTGATGATTATCCCGCCGCTCTTGAAGTATTCAGGGGTGAGAAGAACCATCATCAACACTTCTGAAATATTCATACACCTGCTACTTACACAAAACCTCCATCCATCTGCTCAGCACACGTGTCGCCCAACAACAGCGGACACACACACACACACACACACACACACACACCTAAAGCTTAGAAAAGAAGAGTGGAAGCCGAATGTGTGATCTGTCATTCTTACTAAAGATAAAAAGACATGTAAAAACGTGTAAAATTGCATATTAACGTTTACTAAATGCATAAAAATTAATACTGATTTTCTGAAATGCATATTAATTTTAATTTCCCCAAATATAAATACAACTAAGTCTCTAATTTCATTATCATAGCAACTTCATTACCTTTAAAATTAGGCTACGTATTTCTGCGTTCTTCTTTCTCTTTTTCCAACTTTACAAATTGGACCAAAAAAAAAAACGAGTTTTTCAATATGGCCACTAGGAGGCGTATCAAAGTCGAAAGAAATCGAAGACTGTAACTTACTCTCTACTTGACTACACGAGTATCTATACTATTTACTCAACTACATTTGAATGGACGTGTACCGTTACTCGTTATATCGTGATTGTACGCGATAAGTCGGGCGGACGAGGCGATATCGCCATCTGCAGGATGGGATCTGAAGGTACTGGATGCCATTTATCAGTCAAACGTGAATGCGAATTAGCAGTTATTACACATTTAAGTTTGACTGAGACTGACTTTGTTCTTATTTTTTTTTTGCCATTTCATCCAGCCATTGTGAAATATTGAGGTGCTCTTCTTGTGAATCACACAAGACTAATATGCAAATGAGTTCAGAAATTGTGAATCCATGAGGAAACGTGAGCGCATGAGGTGTTCCTGAGCAGGGAATGCTGGCGAAGGCGGGCACTGATTAATGCCACTTTGGCTGCAATGACTTTGTGGCTGATTAATTGTGTAAAACGACCTTTCCGAGTTAATTACCGCGAGGGAGACGCGTAAAACGTGCCGTGCGGTTTACGGGAGAAATCACAACGCGTCGTTCCAAAAATTCCACCGCACTACGACGAGACTTCACGATGCCTGTGCATCGTTTTCTCCGCAGTCAATACAAAATAAGAGCACGTGCCTCATGACCGACATTGTCCTTCAATCAGACCACGTTTGTAATCTAATTAAATCCAATCAGAACAGGAAACGATTTTGCTGCCACGCCCCTCTCATTAAACGACACATCATTTAAAACAAAACTCGTCCATGCATTCTTGCAACTTCTCGTGGCTACTCTCTTCTCTAATATTAATTTGTTAATATTCAATACCGTGGACACCTTGATAATTCATGAATTTGATTTTAATATAAGTATGTAAACACTTTAATGCAGTATAACCCATTTGTTTCGTTACAACTATCAAAGACGGCACGGAGACGTTGCTAATCGAACACAGAAAGCCGTGTAACAGACCAAACTAATAGATAAGCGCATAAGCGTGCAGCTCAGTTTTCTGCGCTGTGCCTTTAAGAGAAGAGCAGCTGTTTTAGTTTAAAAGACGCGCGCGAGAAAATTCAGCTTGTTTTATTTTGATCAAAGTCTGTTTTCGTTTGTAAATCTTGGGTTCACGTGCGCGAGAAAAAAAGCGAGACAACGTTTACAAACAAAGACCAGAAGCAAAGCCACTCCCTCTCTCTCGCTCGCCCCCCCCCGCCTCTCTCTCTCTCAAATTTTGCCAAATATGTTATTACGGTCTACTAAAATGTAAATCAATAGCTTGATTAAATACAGATACGATCTGTACAGTAGTTAATACCGTGATATGAATTTTTTAACACACACCAACTGCACAGCAGAATAGCGGCATTCGTGATCACTGCCATCACACACACACACACACACACACACTCGGCCATTTCCAAATTCCTCTGAAAGCATTTTTTCCTCAAAGGAAAAACATTTTTCAGGAAAACAGAGACCCGGAGGAAACCCACACATGCCTAGGGAAGAAATAGACTTGAGTCTGGAACCCCGGGTTAAGAGCTCCAGCATCCGTGCGAGAGTTTGTGTGGACCCGCCCCTGATCTGGCTATCTGTTCCGCGCCGCTTTCCCGTGTCCGACACCTTCCCCGAATTGTTCCAGACTTAACAGAGTCGATTACGGATAAATAATGGCAGCTCGGAGAAGAGCAGACGAGGTGCCGGGTAATTGACTTCACACTCCTGATGCTGTGTGTGGAGCTGCCGATTCAACCAGCCGAGGACGGGCAGCGCTTAAAAAAAAAAAAGAGCAAACACGCTCCGCGGCCATGAATCAACACCGAATCATTCATCAAACTCTGATCGATACAGCAGAAGCGTCTCAGCAAACAGATTAGAGTCTCCTGCTGTCTCCTGCTGAGAGAGAGAGAGAGAGAGAGAGAGAGAAGAGAGAGAGAGAGGGAGAGAGAGAGAGAGAGGGAGAGAAGAAGACAGAGACAGGACAGAGAAAAGAAAGTCAGAGAGAAATGAGAGAGAGAGATGGTGAGAGAGAGGACAGACAGAAAGAAAGAGAGAAAGAGAAATACGAGAGAGATATTGAGGAGAGAGAGAGAGAGAGAGAGAGAGGAGAGGAGGAGAGAGAGGAGAGAAATGGAGAGAGACAAAGAGAGAAAAAGATAGAGCAAGAGATGGAGAGAGAGGTAGAGAGAAAGACAGACAGAGGGAGAAAGAGAGAAAGCAAGAGAGGAGTGGAGAGAGAGAGAGAGAGAGAGACAGAGAGACAGCGCGAGAGACGAGGAGAGAGACAGAGAAAGACAGAAACAG
>CM051493.1:9669257-9687842 GCA_028031935.1 Paedocypris micromegethes
AACTTTTTAATTGTATTCTGATTGCAAATACATACATATGTGGAATAACAGCCACTTTTTGTGAAAATAATCAAATTCAGTGTGCGATATTAATTTAGAACTAGATATTTTATACAATTCAAATGTTTCGTGCCGTAAATGTATTTTTTTTTTTTTCGAAAAAATATTGGGGGTGCTTATAATCGTCGATTTCAAAATATGCATGTAAATGTAAGCCCTCATTTTTCAGTCAGGAAAGTCACAAATAAACAGAACATGTCGTCTTATTGCAGCGGTGGCGACACTCCACAGAGAACAAAAAACACTGGAAGAAGAAAGATTAAACTAAATACAGTACAATCATTTATATTACAATGAATAGAAACTACAAACCACGACCCGCTTAGCTTAGCTTAGCGCTAACAAACGGGTCCAACGTGTCATCGCAGAAAGAGTCAAAACAGTCGAGAATGAAGAACACAGGCAAGAAGTAAAGAATCCAAGGAACAGACACAATCAAACGCTGTGGTCTGCTGAACAGGGGATAATAATCCATCGCTTCGATTCGATCAAAGGATCTTGGGAAATTAAGTTTTGACAACTAGAATCGACTTTTTGCTGTCTGTTTTGAAATGAAATGATATCAAATTGAGTCACAAGTTAGGTTTGTTAAACAAAGAAAAAAAAATAGTATTTTTAAGAGAATATTAACGTAATTGAACCAGATATGTTAATAAAAACATAAAAACTTTGTGTCTGACAAAATCAGGGGGGTGCTTATATTCGCCCCAATACGGTATGTATAATCTGATAATAAAACAAGTAATATTCTAACAAGGCCCGTTATCATATAAGTTCGAGGCCCGTTGGGTTGCCAGAGCTTCTGCAGGAACAGCAGGAAACGTGTTCACATGAACTGAAGACATGAATATAGGAACGTGTGTCTGGCCTCTGGTCCAGAGATGCTGGATGGATCCAGAACACGACCCGACACGCAGACGCACCGAGCTTCAGGCTTCATGCCCTCGCGTGTAAAACTTTTACCGGCTGCTGAATATTTCATGCGAGAGCGGAAGCAGCATGTATGATTCAGCAGCTTACACTCGGCTTAAACCACACAGAAATACATTCAGATGCTTATGTGCGTCGTGTCATGTGCACACACACACACACACACACGCTCAAGTGTTAGAAATGGCACTTTCGGTGAGACCCAAGGTTTAGGAAAGCAGCGCAAAACCTCCATAATTAGGAATCAGATTAGTGCCAAAAATATCAAACGTAATTTCTAAGAAACGAACAAAAATGCGTCACATTTACGCTTGTTTTTTTTTTTTTTTCCTTGCAATCTTCACATTTTCGCTTCACTTCGGATTTTTCGTTTTTTTTTTTTTCTTTTTATTTCTGGTCCAAGCTTCACGTGGGGGCGGGCCTTACTCTGATTGGCTGGTGACTGTGCTGGTTGTCTCTCTGTTGCAGTGATGTGATGGTGTCGATCCAGACAAACTCAACACTTCAAACGCATAAATACTGCGGAGATGAAGCTATTCCAATTATGAACGTGTTTAAGTGCTCGCTAAACTCCTCCCCCTATCCTGCCAATCACATTCTCACCAGCCAATCAGAGTAAGGGTGAAACTTGTGCCAGGACTCCAAATGAAAAGAAAAAAAACCGAACAAACGAAAAATCCGAAGCGGAAAAAAAACCAGTTTCAAACTAAAAGGTGAAGATTGCAAGCAAATAATAAAAAACCAAAACAAACTTTCAGGCGAAAAATAAAAAAACAAACAAAAAAGTGAAGCATTTTCATTCGTTTCCTAGAAATTTACGTTGGATTTTTTGCGTTTGAATTTACGTTTGATATAAAAAAAAACAAACAAACTTGCAGGCGAAAAACAAGAAAACCAAACGTAAATGTGAAGCATTTTCGTTTGTTTCCTAGAAATTTACAATTGATATTTTGCGTTTGAATTTACGTTTGACATGAAAAAAAAAAACCAAACAAACTTGCAGGCGAAAAATCAAAAGCCAAATGTAAATTTGAAGCATCATAAATCACGCTCTGACCCCGAGAAGCAGAGAAAAACTGGGACGGGGGAGGGAATAAAGCCGCTTCAACAGAATCCATGTCTGGAGAAGTGCCCGGCTACAAATGCTCTTCCCCATCATTTGATAAATTACATCTGCCAGGATCACTCACAAACGCACGGTGAGAAACGGCTCCTGCTCCGGAGCGCTAATGCTTCAATATAAATTACAGTGGGAAAACAGCTGACTTTAGTCGCCGGGCATTAAAGCGCCTCTATATATTTCTTTAAATCACTTACCGTCAATACTCCGCAAAGACGCTAAACGTAAACAATGCACTTTTCTTTTCTATGTAGATGTAACAGAAATGATAGAGGGTTCCTACTCTTTCTGAAAGACAAAACACTTCAAGCACTTTCGAGGTCCATGTTCAAGTTTTTCCCAGCACCGTACAGTTGTGGTAAAATTTATATTTAAAACTACGCCTCAACACAATCACAATGCTACATTACCATTTTGGGGGGGAAGTTTTGTGGTATTGGTGTAGAAAAATGGACATTACGTTTTAGTAGAGCTTACTAACATTATAGGCACAATTTGTATTCAAACTTTATTTAAAGTAAGATATGAGACATCTGCCACTCTTCTCCATTTTTAGCAAAGTGTGTTTTAGTTTAACAAAGTGTAACTGCAACAATAAAGCTGTTGATGCTTTACACTTTCAGCACTTTTAATCAGACCTGGATCCTAGTGATCACCACCTGTTTATTCACACACTCACTTTATTTATCTGCCTCTCTCTCTGTCTCTGTCAATCAAAAGTCGTGTGAAATCAGACACAGAGCGGGAGAACCGCCTAAGTTCTGATCCGGTCCCGAGGACGTGACTTATCAGGATTACACCTTAGAATTTCAAGCATTTTCAAGCACTTCATTTAAAATCTCAAAATTGTGCAGACCTACTGTCTATCATACTTAGATAAGTGTATAAAGTGTGTGTGTGTGTGTGTGTGTGTGTGTGTGTGTGTGTGTGTGTGCACCGTGTTTACGTAAATTTAAGCACCCCCCTTTATCGATTTCTAGACGCTCAAAAACGTGGAAAAAACAATACTGTTCTGATATTTACATCTAACACACAGTAAGGCCTCAATGGAGTATTATGGGAAGTTTTTAAGACTAGAAAAGATTTATTATTATGGTAAAAACAACACTGAAGTGATATGAGTCACAAGTTAGGTTTGATTAAATAAAGAGAGAAAGAGGTTTCAAAGAGAGAAAGGTTGTGTGTGTGTGTGTGTGTGTGTGTGTATTACTCCGCTAAGCAAAGAGAGCATCGCATTTCCAAACCTCAGATTTATTACTGAATATTAATCCTACACTATCCGTCTCACCTGTAGATGATGCAGGCGCAGTCTCTGCAGGCGCCGCAGTTCTCGATGTCCTGCCCCGTCCCGTGCCAGTGTCTCCTACAGGACGACAAACAGTTACACAACTCGCAACAACACTAAATCAACTACACGATGAAACGCGAGTGAACGTTTTCTCTCCCTTGGCGCGTTTTCTGCGTTAATCGTTTAACTGCGACGAGACAACACTCAGATATTGGTCATCGTGTGTTGTCAAAATTTCTGTCCAGAAATTGAAAAAATTGGCACGTACGTGACATTGATTAAAATATTAAGTGATCGTGAAAAAACAGTAGAATCTGGACAATGTTCGAAAGCGTGTTAGATGTTAACTGCGTTTTTTGTATATGTGCCATTTTGAAAACTGGTACGGCAAAATTGTATTTGCCTTCCAGTGGCGTCACCGCCCACCTGGTGGTAAGCCCCTCCCCTTTGCTCTGATTGGCAGGTTCTGCGACATTGCAAATATGCACTTGGCTTCGAGTTTTGTTCGTTCCTGCACGTTTAGTATGGAATCAAATTAGTGTTAAAAATATTGTAACGTAAATTTTCAACAAGTGAGCGAAAATGTTTCACACTTAAATATTATTTTTTATTTTTCGCTTGTACTTGCTGTTGGTTTTTTAATTTTTTGCTTGCAATCTTCACGTTTTCGTTTGAAACTTAAAAAAAAAAAAGTTAAACTCGGGCAGAATCCAAACAAAAAAACAAAACGAATGAAAAATTAGAAGCAAAAGAAAAAGTATCAAATGAAAATGTGTAGATTGCAAGCAAAAAATTAAAAATCAAACATACATGCGAGCGAACAAATAAAAAAAACAAAACGTAAATGTGAAGCATAGTTTATTAGAACAATGTTCAATGGCACTTATCTGATTCCATAGTTCAGGCGAATGCAAAGAGAACGCAGAGACAATCTTGTCGTTTAATTTCACTTTTTCAAGGTAGCTTAGACAATCGCTTGGTAAAACCGCAAACGCAATTGCACTCAATTAGCAACCTCTTTCAAATTGTGTCATGAAGGTTGTTTCACAGATCCAAACGCTAGAAAATATTTGCCACAAAAGTTTTTCACATTTTCATTTTTGAGTGCACGATGGTTTCAGTTATCATGAAAGGAGTTATTCTATCAGACGTTCTTCACGGCAGCGCTCGGTTCTCCTAAGATGACACTGAAACAATGCGGCCTGGTTTAGAAACACTGCACACAAGGAGCCAATCACACATCACACAGTTCCGGAATCTTCCGTCTCTCCTCTCGGCGTCTGGAATTAAAGAGCTGATGATTATCCCGCCGCTCTTGAAGTATTCAGGGGTGAGAAGAACCATCATCAACACTTCTGAAATATTCATACACCTGCTACTTACACAAAACCTCCATCCATCTGCTCAGACACGTGTCGCCCAACAACAGCGGACACACACACACACACACACACACACACACACACACCTAAGCTTAGAAAAAGAAGAGTGGAAGCCGAATGTGTGATCTGTCATTCTTACTAAAGATAAAAAGACATGTAAAAACGTGTAAAATTGCATATTAACGTTTACTAAATGCATAAAAATTAATACTGATTTTCTGAAATGCATATTAATTTTAATTCCCCAAATATAAATACAACTAAGTCTCTAATTTCATTATCTAGCAACTTCATTACCTTTAAAATTAGGCTACGTATTTCTGCGTTCTTCTTTCTCTTTTTCCAACTTTACAAATTGGACCAAAAAAAAAAACGAGTTTTTCAATATGGCCACTAGGAGGCGTATCAAAGTCGAAAGAAATCGAAGACTGTAACTGTTACTCTCTACTTGACTACACGAGTATCTATACTATTTACTCAACTACATTTGAATGGACGTGTACCGTTACTCGTTATATCGTGATTGTACGCGATAAGTCGGGCGGACGAGGCGATATCGCCATCTGCAGGATGGGATCTGAAGGTACTGGATGCCATTTATCAGTCAAACGTGAATGCGAATTAGCAGTTATTACACATTTAAGTTTGACTGAGACTGACTTTGTTCTTATTTTTTTTTGCCATTTCATCCAGCCATTGTGAAATATTGAGGTGCTCTTCTTGTGAATCACACAAGACTAATATGCAAATGAGTTCAGAATTGTGAATCCATGAGGAAACGTGAGCGCATGAGGTGTTCCTGAGCAGGGAATGCTGGCGAAGGCGGGCACTGATTAATGCCACTTTGGCTGCAATGACTTTGTGGCTGATTAATTGTGTAAAACGACCTTTCCGAGTTAATTACCGCGAGGGAGACGCGTAAAACGTGCCGTGCGGTTTACGGGAGAAATCACAACGCGTCGTTCCAAAAATTCCACCGCACTACGACGAGACTTCACGATGCCTGTGCATCGTTTTCTCCGCATCAATACAAAATAAGAGCACGTGCCATGACCGACATTGTCCTTCAATCAGACCACGTTTGTAATCTAATTAAATCCAATCAGAACAGGAAACGATTTTGCTGCCACGCCCCTCTCATTAAACGACACATCATTTAAAACAAAAACTCGTCCATGCATTCTTGCAACTTCTCGTGGCTACTCTCTTCTCTAATATTAATTTGTTAATATTCAATACCGTGGACACCTTGATAATTCATGAATTTGATTTTAATATAAGTAAAACACTTTAATGCAGTATAACCCATTTGTTTCGTTACAACTATCAAAGACGGCACGGAGACGTTGCTAATCGAACACAGAAAGCCGTGTAACAGACCAAACTAATAGATAAGCGCATAAGCGTGCAGCTCAGTTTTCTGCGCTGTGCCTTTAAGAGAAGAGCAGCTGTTTTAGTTTTAAAGAGCGCGCGAGAAAATTCAGCTGTTTTATTTTGATCAAAGTCTGTTTTCGTTTGTAAATCTTGGGTTCACGTGCGCGAGAAAAAAAAGCGAGACAACGTTTACAAACGAAGACCAGAAGCAAAGCCACTCCCTCTCTCTCGCTCGCCCCCCCCCCCCCCCCGCCTCTCTCTCTCTCAATTTTGCCAAATATGTTATTACGGTCTACTAAAATGTAAATCAATAGCTTGATTAAATACAGATACGATCTGTACAGTAGTTAATACCGTGATATGAATTTTTTAACACACACCAACGCACAGCAGAATAGCGGCATTCGTGATCACTGCCATCACACACACACACACACACACACTCGGGCCATTTCCAAATTCCTCTGAAAGCATTTTTTCCTCACAAGGAAAAACATTTTTCAGGAAAACAAGAGACCCGGAGTGGAAGTCTGTTCCGCGCCGCTTTCCGTGTCCGACACCTTCCCCGAATTGTTCCTGACTTAACAGAGTCGATTACGGATAAATAATGGCAGCTCGGAAAGAGCAGACGAGGTGCCGGGTAATGACTTCACACTCCTGATGCTGTGTGGAGCTGCCGATTCAACCAGCCGAGGACGGGCGCGCTTCAAAAAAAAAAAGAGCAAACACGCTCCGCGGCCATGAATCAACACCGAACTATTCATCAAATCTGATCGATACAGCAGAAGCGTCTCAGCAAACAGATTAGAGTCTCCTGCTGTCTCCTGCTGAGAGAGAGAGAGAGAGAGAGAGAGAGAGAGGAGAGAGGAGACGAGAGGAAGAGAGAAGAGAGAGAGAGAGGCATAGAGAGAGAATGAGAGAGAAGAAGAGAACAGGAGAAGAGAGAGAAGAGAGATGAGAGAGAGACGTGGAAGAGGACAGAGACAGACAGAGAGAAAGAGAAATCGAGAGAGATATTAGAGAGAGAGAGAGAGAGAGAGAGAGAGAGAGAGAGAGAGAAATGGAGAGAGACAAAGAGAGAAAAAGATAGAGCAAGAGATAAGGGAGAGAAGAGGTAGAGGAACAGACAGGAGACAGAAGGGAGAAAGAGAGAAAGCAAGAGAGGAGTGGAGAAGAGAGAGAGAAGAGAGAGACAGAGAGACGCGCAGAGAGACGGGAGAGAGAAGAGACGAGAAAGAAGACAGAAACAGAGAGAGGGAGAGAGAGAGAGTGAGTGAGTGAGTGAGTGATGAGTGAGTGAGAGGAGAGAAGTGAGTAGAGTGAGTGAGTGAGTGATTGAGTGAAGTGAGAGAGAGAGAGAGAGAGAGAGAGAGAGAGAGAGACTAATGACAATTATTCCAGCTGCTATTGCGGCCAATTAGCTTCAAAAAGACAATACATTTTAAAAAAATTTGTTTTACTATGTTATAATGTGTGTGTGTGTGTGTGTGTGTGTGTGTGTGTGTGTGTGTGACGCCTCTTTAAATTGTCATTAGAAGGTTGTTGGAACAATTGCAATTTGCATAAAACGTCATAACACTTTACGTGCAGGGTCGTCACACCCAAGGTCACAGCTATTTTTAACAGACGTTCTGAACTTTCTGAACTATGAAACAGTCCCGGGAGAATGAATAAATAATTGAACGTAAAGATGAAAGAGAAAGTCTGTGTTCTCCACTATGTCTTCACAGCTCCAGCAGAGAAACAGCCGAGTGATGGAGGGTCCACACACACACACACACACACACACACACACACACACACACTCTTTTGCTCTTCTCTGTCTATCTCTCCTTGTGCTCGCTCGCTCTTTTTCTCTCTTTTTCCCCTTACTCTATTTTCTACACCAACCCCTTGTTTAGCTCTTTCTTATTATTCTCTGTCTCTCTCTCTCTCTCTCCCTCCCTCTCGCCCTTCTCCTCACTTTTCTGGCTTATTTCTCACTCTTTTTTCTTCTTACTTTCACTTAAGATCTCTCGCTTCTCATTCTCTCCTCGGTTTTTCTCTCTTCTCAGTTCTGTCACTATTTAGTTCTGCCCATCTATTTTTTTACTGGCCTTCATTTTGCTTCACTCTAGCACATCTTCAAACCCTTATTCTCTCTCTTTTTCTTGCTCTTCCTCTCTCACGCTCTGGATCTTTTTCTTTGTTGCCATTTCTGATCCATTTTTCTTCAATCGCAATCTCTCTTTCTCTTGCTTCTCAAGATCTCCCGTTCTTCTTCCTCTCTCTCTCTCTCTTCTCAGTATCTTCTCAGTCTCTTCTCAGTCTCTCCTCAGTCTCTCCTCAGTCTCTCCTCAGCCTCTCTCTCTCTTTATCTTTCTGTGTCTATAACAAATCGATTCTTCCTCAATTCATCTTTAAAATAACTGTAAGGGCTGTGTCAAAAAAAAAAAAGACCAGAACATCCCATTGTGCAGACGACCATCGCGCTGGCCTCAGTTTAGTTCCTGCACTGTTGGACGGTTTGTTTAGATGCTGCAGCATCAGATCACTGCCGGCACTTCTTATCCCCGTTACACACTCAAAACCGCGTCTAAGCGCCAGTGATAAAGACCCGACTCATTAAACATTCATGTCTTTTGTGCTGCTGCGGAGAAGTGCTCTGGGTTGCCTCCAGACCTTCATGTACAAGAAGAAGATATTCCCTAGTCTGATCACCCTCCAGCTCACAGGAAACCACAGTGCAGGTCTGATGGAGGACATGCTCTCTTCTGTCTGCATCTGAATAGCCGCGCAATGCTGGTTTTGCGAGGATCTGAATACACACATCGTTTTTTTTTTATCTCACATGCGACACAAACATCAATTATGAACGAGAACGGGCAGTTGAGACCTTGTGGTCCAAGAGTTGGAATTCCTCGTATCCCGGACCAAGAATCAATTATGAACAAGGGTGGGCAGTTGAGACCTAGTGGTCCAAGAGTTGGAATTCCTCGAATCCCAGACCGGAAAGTTCCAGGACTGAAGTGTCCTTGAGCAAAACACAGAACCCGATCTGAAGAGTACAAGTGAAAGTGAAGTGAGTTTCTCTCTATGGCCACTAGGGAGTGTATTAACCATACAGTGAAGTTACACATGCACAATGAAGTGACACACACAAACCCGGAGCAGTGGGCAGTCTTAACATGTGGTGACGTGGCATGTCCATGAAACTATTCCATGAAAAGTCACGTTTTGTTTACCACCATCAGTTGTAAAATAAATGGAAAATATGAAAGTTCTTGATTTCTGGCCATTTTGAGCGTTTGATTGACTCCACAAATGTGAAGCTTCAGATTCTCAAGCTGCTCACAGGAAGGTCAGTTTTATAGTTTCTTTAACCAGCTAAACAGTTTCCAGCAGTGCTGACATGATCAAACAAGGGTTTTACAATCATTCTTCTGGCACCATTAGCATACACATTGTAGCATTAAAACACTGGAGTGACTGTTACTGGAGGAGAAATGAGCGTCTATAAACGTATGTAGGAATTGCACCAAAAACCAGACATTTACAGCTAGAATAGTTAGTTAGCACATTAGCAAAGTATAGAGGGTATTTGGATATAGATGCATAAACAGAAAATGTATTATTTTTAAAAAATAAGGAGATTTTAAAGAGACCAGTTTGGATTGCTCCAGTGTGTCACTGGTCTGGCAGGTCTGGCCACTTTCCTTTATTTTCCAATTACATTCAATCCCACTTATGTGTCAGTAACCATTAGTTTGGCCAAAAGAGTTTTGAGGTCCAAATGAAGTTTGGTTCTAACAATAGGAACTTGCAGGTAGAAAATGATTGAAGAGTCAGTAAGACCAAAGAATAAAAGCGAAACAAGAACTTAAAAGCCCTATCTTAGATCTGGCCGCTCCATCAATAATAAGCCACACACATGAATGTTTTACAGATTTCAGCGTTTTTAACTTCAAAATGGAATTCTCTCTGTAGAGAATTCAATGTGATCATTCCGGACATGGCGCCTTTATCTGGATCCAGCCATCACACAATAACTATATAGAAGTGTTTTTCAGTTCATAAAAATGCACATGCAATTATATTAGTGTAAAACTTTACGGCATAATGCAAATAATTGTTTGTTTGGTTTTTTTTTAGACTTTTTCAGCCTCTTTTCTCCAAGATCTTGGAAACTCATTCAAACAGACAGTTTAAAAATAGATTGAATTGAGAATGTTTAGTGCTCTTTATAAAGATAAATCTAATGAAATTAGAAAAGCGTGCAAAAAAGAATCTTTGGTATTCTTGCATTTGGGTTACGCAATGAAATGAGCCATTCAGAGTTATACAATTGATCGCATCATTCATTAAATCATCCGTTCACTCACCCATCTCTTTCTGCCTCCTTCTTCTCAAGGTCCTGAATGACATCCAGTAAAACCTTGATGGTGTTCTGGCTGGTCTCCAACACTCCTTCCAAGCTGTGCAGCTGAGACTGCAGAGTCCCAATATCATACAAAGGACCGTTTGGGCCAAAAAGCTTCTCTTTTGCCTTGGCTAGATCCAGCTTACACTTTGCTCCTGACATCAAGCCCCCCAGTAGCTCCTGCACCTGCCTCAGTGTGTCTGCTTGACCGTCTGCAGGACCGAGGGAGGTCTGCGGGGTCATCCCTGCAGAAGGGGGCAGGTGCTTCACATTTAACTGGGCTTCCGTGCCCAGAATTGCTCGCCGGCTCCTTAGACAGGTAGGCTTCACTGTTGCCCTGGCCTTGGTTTTAGGAGGGACAGGAGGAGGGATATCGCCTCGCTGTTGGTGTATTGCAGACTCGGCAATAGGCTTCGCTACCCCCGTAGTTTTACCCTTGTTCTTGTCCTTGTTTTTGGGCTCTCCTGCAGAACCCGGAGGCTTGCAAGGTGGTGCCGGGGTGGAGGACACCTCTTTGCGGGGCGTGTACGGAGGAGGAGGAGGCGGGGGAGGCGGGAGCTCTCTCCGATCCCGCCTGACCTGAGAGCTGCAGAATGCCTGAGGAGGGGAGGCGCTGGCCCCGGTGGTTGTGTACAGCACAGCTGTCTGGGGAGGGAAGGCGTAGGGAGGTAGGGAGTGCCTGAAGTTTGAAGGGGGAACCACAGGATCCTGGGCTTTGTTGGGGTACATCCCTGCCTCGTGTGTACTAAGAAGGGGTGACATATTTTGAGGGAATGATTTAGACTGTGGCACCGATTGACTCGGAGCTTTGAAGCTTTGCCCAGTTTGATTCTGATGGCAGTGGGACACCAAACTTTGCAGCCTAGAATTACAATTGGCCAACATTTGAACTGAGAGCTTTCCTTGCACTTGTTGAGTAGAAGGATTGCAAATGAGCACGGGTACAGAGGGAGTTACGTTAGTTCCCACACTCGTTGGCTCAACGATGCAATGCACCGCAGTTTGTGCCATAGGGAAGATATGAACTCCAGCTCCGATCTGACCCTTAAAAGGTGCAACCCCTTGAGGAGCACAAACCGGTTCAGACGAGAACGCCGTTGTGCTCTGAGGGAAAGTTTGAGTAGGAACTTTATGAAAGGACATAGTTAGTGTAGGAGAGTCCAATGGTCCTGGTTTGTCCTTCACACTATATGGCACGGGTTGAACTGGAACTTTAAAGCATACTGGCTGAACAGGTTTTGGTGTTTGAGCAGTTGATGTTTGTACAGTCTGAGCATTAGGAATGGAAAAGGGTGCATGAAGTGGTGACGACCTTCCGAAAGTCTCATTCTGACGAAGAGTTCTGCAACCTGGTACAGTTGGAAGAGGGGTCGCAGATTGTGTCCGAGATATCACAGGTCGGTTAGAAGAGTTCTCACATGCCATGGCTTGTGCTGGTGCTGTCTTTTGTCTTTGAGGAACAACAGGGGAACAGAGAGTTCTTGTTTGGTCAGCACTGCTGGTGCATGAAGCCGTTTCCTCAGGAACTGAGCAACAAGGTGTGCACTGAGCCGGAGACATTTGCTCCAAATGAGAATTTGAAATGCTTTCAGAGCCAGTTACGGAAGGAGCCTTGTTATTTGTCATATTTGAAAAGGTTGGTGTGCAACAGTGACCCATGGATTTGGTAGGGGTCTTGCACAATGGGTTGTTCGTTGAGAAATTGGCAGCAGTGGTCACGACTCCTGCTGTGGTTGTACACAACGGTTCAGACACTGTGGAGGACACACTGATATTTTCTGTTGCACATACGGAAACTCCATTCGTAGTGTTTGTTGGATGAGAACAAGATGCGGAATCGATTTCTGCAGATGCAACTCCTGTGTGCTCGGGTGTAGCTAGAGACTTTTCAATAGACAAATCAATTGGTGTGGAATGAACTGCAAATGGTGCATTTGGAGGTTCGTTGGACACTGAAGAACACTGTGAGAGAACAATATCTGACAACGAATTTCTGTGCGGTTCAAGTTTCTTGAGCGAGACACTCTCTGGTGGACTTTTTGGCACAGATTCAGATGGGGAAGTACTAGTTGGCTCAGGTTTTCCAGGATCACTTGCTGCCCTGTTGAAGCATCTTCGTCTGCCTCTCCTTCTGCACTGCTTTTGTGATGCATGGTAACCCGGTTGGGTTTGTGTTGCTGTACCCAGAGAGGCAGATTGATTGTCCTTGGAATTCTGGCACCCTGATTGCTCATCTGGGGTACAGTTTTGGACAAGCCTCTTCTGCGATGCCTCGGGAGAAATGGTTACCTGTGTGGTCATATCGTCAGAAGAGTACTGGTCCTGCCAGTCTTCCCCCGGTCCATGTACCAGACTGTGACTGCGCAACTGCATGTTGGAGAGTGAGGAAGGTTTCTGCAGACTCGGTGAGGTTTGAATGGCTGTGCTCCTGCATGGCTGACTCGGGAGCGGCAGTGTGACTGAATATGGATCCGTGGGAACCCAGCTGCGTCTAGTGGGTCCGGGAGTAAGAGGGTGTGGAGGTGCTCTCTTCAGGAACGCCGTTACCGCTCCTATTGTCTTTTCCATGTCCCCACGGACAGCACCTACAAGAGAAGGTCCATTTTTCATCTCCTTTTGCCATTCTGCCACCTCTGTCGGGCTTTTGCTCCTGACTTTGTCGTTTTTATGCAGAGACTCCTCGTCCTCCAGATCTTTAAAGCGAACCTGTTGCGTGCGGCTGCGCCTACGTTTCAGTCTGCTTTCGATATCCGGAGAGTTCCGGTTAAGTAGAACAGAGCGCACAGTCACGGTGGTGGGTGTTTTGTCTGGATTGCCATTGCTATGGCTGTGAACAGTTGGCAAATGACTGGGCTCTTTGCTCACCATTTTATCCAAAAGCAGCTTATTCACAGTAGACGCTATAAAAACACTTGTCTGTGTGGGTTTTATGTCTGTTATCCAAACTTAAATGCAAATGAACACTTAATGAGATCAAAATATCAGTTTTACATGAGACGTTTCACATTTGCCAAAAAGATGACACACCTTGCTTGATAAAAAATAACAACATTTACAAAACAGGACGATATTAGACCAGCCAATGACAGTGGAGCATGTGACTGGCCCTTTAGTCCAGTCACATGACTGGCTGTTTTTCTCAATCCTGTCAACGTAGATTCAGGGTTTTGGCACAAACAGGTGTCATGAGCAAGTGTCTTTGTCAAAAGTATCCTGAGCTTCAGCTCCATCAGTCCACAAGGAACGTCATCTCTCAGTGAACGGTCATGGACTGGCACAGAGGGGAAAGAGATAGATTTCTTGAAGAGGTGGCGCACTTTCCTGGTACAGATCCTGAAGAAGATGAAACTTTGGCAGCGAAAAGATCTCCATCATGGTTTCAAGGGCAAAGAAACGTCACAAAGTTCTCAAGCTTCTCGTTGCTGATGCGAAGATGTGTCCTCAAAACATCAGGACAACAAATCATTAATAGAGCCGAATGAATTTCCAGGTCGGCCGGGGATGTGTCCCGAAACCTTAATGTCCTACTTTCTGGTGAGCGCAGGTCTCTGTGGTGAAGCACTCTTCACTGGACAGGTCGGAGCAGCACATCGCTTCAGCTTCACTGTAGTTTGTCACAGCCGTCCTCGGGTTTATTGCAGTGTTCCTCACCTCATCCTTTTCTCGTGACAGGGAAAGAACAGGAAGATCTGGGAGAGTGGGGAACAGGGGGGGAAAAAAGAACAGTGGATTTAGTATTGTGCGAGGATTAGAGCTGCAACGACTAGTCGACGTCATCGATTACGTAAATACGTCCGTCGCTTGTTCTTTTCGTTCTTTCAAACATGGCGGCGCGAGAAACTAGCGGAGCAGGCGCGATTAAAAACGCGATTAAAGACGTCAACAATGTGGGAAACAAAAAAGGAAAACAGAGGTCTCCGTTGGTAGGACACAATTTGTCTTCAGGAAGCATGATGTACAACAAAATGAACTTTTAATAACGACACGGAGGCATTGCTAATCGAACACTGAATTTGTGTTAAGCACATATAAGGCCTTCTAATTTATTTTGTGTCATTTTTATGTCTTTACTTCAGCCTAAATGTATTTTTTGTAAGGGATATTGAAACGTATTATGTACAAGATAATTATTCGTTTTAAGTCACTTTGTTGTTGGCTCAATTTAAATTTATTAATATTAATAAAATATTAATATTAAAATCAATAATAACAAAAAATAAAATTAAATATTAAAATTATTAAAAGTAAAATTAATATTGCTTTTGTGTTTAGAATAAAAGACAGTGCTAATTAAAAACCAAATACCATGTTTTTTTTATTTTTATAAACAAATAATTGTTAGAATAATCGGAAAATCCGTCGATAGATTAGTCGATTAATTGAAAATAAATAAATAAAATAATCGATAGATTAATCGATGAGAAAATAATCGTTAGCTGCAGCACTAGTGAGGACTATAGCTCAGAAACACCGCCATGTATAATAATGCATAATAAATATGACCGGATTATACTGCAACACGGTATATTCACTCAAACACTGCATTATTTATTAAATGGTTTCATTAATTATTGACTTCAGTTGAAACAGTTGTCACTTTTTTTGTTTCTTCATACACAAAGTAGAAAAACTATTTTACAGCCAGGAATGTGCTTTAAGTAAATCTATATTAATTGTTATTAGCATATTAGCATATCATTATATATACCACTCTTCTTGAGCACTATTTTGTCTTCCATCTATTGCACGGAAATTAGATTACTTGCGAACTGGCGAATTTTCTTTTGACCTGCATCACAACCAATAAGAATTTGGGGCGGAGCCTTAAGTTACTTTCACTCAGCAATCCAAGTGAGACAAATTAGAATAAAATACAATAAAAGGAAAAGCATAAAGCAACAGTGTTTCAGTCTGCTGTCTGGGAACTGCCTTCAATGATCTGCATCTTTGGACGCCGTTTCCTACAGGAGAAGTCAATTATTCAACGAAGCCCGGAAATGGAAGCTCCAATTGCATAACTGGAACAGTTAATCAGGGACACTTGGATTTTGAGTCTGATTTGAAAAGTCTGTTTGAAATTAAATCTCATTTTCACACAGAGAAACGTTCCCTAAAACTTTCACGAATCCCAAAACCATTAAACTTTTACCAATTTTTATTTAAAAATAAATAATAAAAAACATCTTTAGTAACATTATTATGTCATACCTTTATATAAAAGTGACTCAGTGATTCATAAAGCATGTTATAAACATTAACTCATGTGACATTAACTATTGACATTAATAATAAAAATAATGTGTATGTGCATCTACTACCAAGTCATAAAATCGGAATAAAAAAACCATGTGGCTCCTTTTAAGACAAACTGCTTCAATTGCTCCTTCTTACAACATTACAGAGTCATGTAAACATGCTTATGCTTTATTTTAAAGTTTAAAAAGACTTTAAAAACTGCGTGCAACACATGCAAGCTTCTCATTGGCTCTTCCAAGGAACAGGTTCATCTGACAATTTGGAGCTGCTGATTCTCTCTCTCAGTCTTTCTTAAATTTGTCTGGTATATTTATCGGATATTTATTGTGACCAACAAGTTGAAAACTACACCGCCACCCTCTAGTCACCTCTAAATGAGCGCCACCATGAAGGAAGAGTTGAAAATTAGAACGCCTCGGTGTTCTATTAGGGGTTTTACGGTAAGGGACACAAGTGAAAATAAACAAATATTATTTTAGTAAAATAATAAATATAGGAAAAAATATATAATAAAATATAAGAACTTAACTGTGGTGATAATAATATTGCAATGTAAATGATAGCTTTTTTGGGCACATGAAGATTCATTTTGTAAAAAAGAAAATACATTTGTTTTATTATTAGGTGCCGCCCCACAAAAACACCAACCAGAAACTTTCTTTCTTTTTCTTTATTTTAATTGAAATTGTACTTGTTTTTTTTTTAGTATTTTAAGCTTAGGTCTTAGCTTAAAATACAAAAGAAATAAAAAGAAATTGAATTAAAATAAAATAAAATACTGTTTCAGAGAAGTGATGTAAACATAAATAAGGATGAAAGCTCTATAATATATCTGCATATATGAATGAAATTGAACTTGTGTATAATAAACTAGACGTAAGTTAGATTCTTCCAGACATGTGTGTGTGAGTCTTGCGTCATGAGGATGGCCGCTCAAGGATGTCTTTAATAAAACACTCAACATCCAGACGCCTCCAACACTGGACAAATGACGGGCTTTATTTCAGTTTTTGTGATTCGTTTTGTGATCCCATTATCGCGATAATAGGATGCGCAATACCATATCGCAAACAGTCAAAAATATCGCAAAATTAATTGACCCAGCGGATCAATGCAAAAGTGGTTTATTTGCAATAAACAAACATGGCTGGATAAGCTTAAAAAATATCTGACATAAAAATATTTTGTGTTATTTATTTTATTTAAAAAAAAAAGGCAAGACAAGAACATATCTTGTTTAAAAGATGCACATTTTAAGACAGTCTTGATGATTGTACGGTTATAAGGACTGAACACTTTGTTTAATATTTTGCATTATTTATTAGTATTTAAAAGCAGGAAAGGCAAGGACACATTTTGTTTAGAAGATGCTCATGTTGATCTTGATGATCGTATGTTTATACTGTATGTGAATAAAATGTAATGTTTGAGAGCAATATATATCTGCTGAGGTTTTTAGTCTTAATGTTTGCCTCCTACTAGACAGTTTTTAGCCCAAATGAAGCTAAATTTGATTAAAAACATATTGCCTGTTTATTTTAGTATCATTTTAGTCATCAGTAGTTTTGCCTGTTTATTTTAGCATTATTTTAGTCATCAGTAGTTTAACTTTTTTTTATTATATGGGAATATAAATCAAATCAAATTGTAATAAAAATTTTATTTGTCACATCCACAATTATTTTTCAACAACGTGAAGTGAAATGTATTTTGCAATCGTCTAGCATGTTAACATTTTAAAACAAAAAATTTAAAATAGGTGATAAAAAATAAAACGCAAAAGCAATAAAATACAAGAATACAAAAGCAATAAAATACAATAAAAATATAGAGATAAAATATGAGTTAAATATAAGTGATAAAAAAACGGGGGGAGAAAATAAGGGAGAGAAATACGGCATAAGTATACAAATAAAATATGAATAAAAAATACAAAAACAGAAAAAGTGATAATTTTTACAACATGATTTTTTTAATATAATATGTTATATCGCAAGCAATATCGTTATCGCAATATTCAGCGGCAACATCGCATATTTTTTTCAACATCGCGCAGCCCCAGCACGTGTGTTTACCTGCGTTTCCTCGGCGTCCCTCATAGCGGCGGCTTTATTATTAGCCTCACGTCAGAGCAGGCGCAGCCTTGCGGCCCGTGTGTCAGTAGCTCAGCCTCCTCTTCATCTTCATCACCACGCTGACGTGATGCGCCGCGACAGGCCCGGGCCACCGGATGTGATGTGGTGGGGAGCGCGAGGAACAGAGCTTTCTCCGAGAGCAGAGACCAGCGCTGCCTCCTCACACTAATCTGAATGAGAAACGAAGCAGAAAACAGCAGGAATTATTTATCAGGTCCGTGATGGCGGGTTAAAAACAGACCCAGCACAAAGACAATCTCAATCATTCATTCGTCCGTCCGTCCGTCCGTCCGTCCAGATGGTTTTCAGTAGTGGGACGTGATGCATCCGGAACACCCTCATCATCCTCATCAAGTTGTAATGACATTCAGAGATAACAGACAACACACTTTGGCTTTTATTTACTTCTCTCTCTCTCTGTCTGTTTACACTCTCTCTCTCTCTCTCTCTCTCTCTCTCTTTCTCTGTTTGCGCTCTCCCTTTCACTCTCTCTTCTCAGTCTCTCTCTCTCTGTCTGTTTAGTCTGTCTCTCTCTCTCTTCTCAGTCTCTCTCTCTGTTTAGTCTGTCTCTCTCTCTCTCTCTCTCTCTTCTCAGTCTCCCTCTCTCTTCTAAGTCTATCTCTCTCTTCTAATCTCTCTCT
>CM051493.1:9687866-9697901 GCA_028031935.1 Paedocypris micromegethes
TCTCTCTCTCTCTCTCACTCTCTTCTCAATGTCTCTCTCTGTCTTCTCAATCTCTCTCTCTCTCTTCTCAATCTCTCCCTTTCTCTCTCGCTTTTCAATCTCTCTCTCTCAGTCTCTCTCTCTTCACAATGTGTCTCTCTCTTCTCAATCTCTCCCGCTTCTCAATCTCTCTCTGTCTCTCTCTCTTCTCAATGTCTCTCTCTCTCTCTCTCTCTCTCTCTCTCTGTGTTCTCAATCTCTCCCTTTCTCTCTCGCTTCTCAATCTCTCTCTCTCAGTCTCTCTCTCTTCTCAATGTCTGTCTCTCTCTTCTCAATCTCTCCCTTTCTCTCTCGCTTCTCAATCTCTCTCTCTCTCGCTCTCTCTCCTCAATTTCTCTGTCCTTCTCTTCTCAATCTCTCTGTCCCTCTCTCTCTCTCTTCTCAATCTTTCTCTCTCTCCTCTCTCTCTCTCTCACACACACACACCCTCTTTCTCTCTGTTTCTTGCACTGTATCTCTGGCTTTCTCCATCACTCTCCCAATCCAATCCTTATCTTTATCCCGCTCTCTCCATCCTTTCTCTCTCCTACTCGCCCTCTCTTTCTCCTCTCAGTCTCTCTTCCACGCTCACTCTTTCTCTCCATCTCTCCTTTCTCTCTGTGTGAGAGGCAGATTTACAGTGACTCTGTAATGAATCCAGTATATCTCACCGCTCGGCGTGTAGTAGCGGCCGGATCGATATTTCTGCTTTTCACACACATCTTCCTCATTTACATTTATGAGTTCGGCCGACTCTTCATCCAGAGCCACATATATTGCTTTACGGTGGTTTCAGACTTCATCACAAACCTACGATCTTTCATCACATGCCACCAAAAAGCCACTGTCCCGCTCACATGAATTCAGACACTCACAATATAGTGACACACACACACACACATACACACACACAGTGCATTAAACACAGTTGTTATGTAAGTGTCAGATTTGATAAGTGAAGCATTCATAATTTTATTGGACACGACGGTGCAGCCGAGCCACAGAGCGAGTGAGGAAGGAGAGATGCAGAGGTGAAGACAGACGTCGAGAAGGAGACGAGCGAGATGTGAATCTTGCTTCGTCTTCCTGGATGTTTCTCTAGCGCAGATGTGAAGAAACTGCTCGAGATGCGACTCTGTGGGCAACCTGGACGCAGTCAAGCGCATAATAAGCTTACAAAAGCACTACATTGAATAAAAATACACAAAACAAACGGACAAATTAACTGCAGAAGAAAAAAAGAAGAACCTGGAGCTGACACATACTGTAGTTCTTCTTCTAAAAGAGAGAGATAAAATGAGACAACTGTGAGATCTGCAAGAGTGAGAAAAGGACGAGAGTGAGATGAACGTGAGCTAGTTGACTTGAACAATTCGCGAAGCCAAACATGAGCTAGATTGAGATGAGAATGAGATGAAAACAGAATGATCTTGATAGTAAGACGAGAGTGAGCTAAGAACGGCATAAAACAAGAGAAAGAGATAAAGGAAAACTTGGCGAGAAATGACGAACTTCGTGTCACTTCGAGAGAGTGAGACATCGATGAAAGTGAATGAGTGAATGAGACAAACGAATGACCAAGACAAGCTTTGAAAAAAATGCGAGAATGAAATTAACACAGGAAGAAAAAGCCAAGTGATCAAGAGAAAGAGATTAGAGGAACATGACTGATTGAAAAGCTCTAAATGAAAAAAAAATTAGCTTTTTCAATGACGCTCCTCAAGACTAAGCTGAGAACATGAGATCAAACCCAAGCAAAACATTAATGGCGCTGAAGACGGAAGCATATACATCTGTTTGAATTGATGAGGGTGCTATTTAAGGGCTTGTAAAAAGCTCCTGCTCATGTGACAGCGCTCAGATCACAGACGGATTGAAGAAACACGTTTTTTAACCCTGTGCCGCTTTTCTGTTATGGCCTGAGAAACTGTCGAGTCAACAGAGCAGAAGCTCTCAAAGATTTGCTTCCAGGAGAACATAAGACCTGCCAGCGATGATCTACAACGTTCCAAAAGCCTTGAGTATCCGAGATGAGTCTCAAGCCAGAAGATTGTATAATCCATGAGGAACAATTCAGCTTCACCTGCACAGGAACTATCCACCTGTTGTTTGCATCACAACGAGAAGAGAAAGAAAACCAAAAGAACCACAAACAAACTGAGGTAGTGCAGATTCTTAGATTCCCAGATTTGAATGTGTAAAGTGTCAAGACACAGAAGCTGAACCTCTTGAGATGTTTCAGAGGATCTTCAGGCCTGAGGGTGTGAGCAGGGAACAAGAGGAATGGACTCTCTGGGTTAGATACCACACAGGCATCGGCGACTCGTGTTATCATGAGCTGTAGTTTAAATAAATTAAACTGAAACTGCGGTTTTGATAAGAGAGCGGTTGCAGGAAAGTGACTCGTGAGCAAGACGAGCACAAGCATGAGTGTGAGACACGGAGTGAGATGAGCATGAGATAGACAGAGACAAAAGTGTGATGGAGAGACGGAATTGAGCTAGAGAGTGAGATGACAACGAGACAAGTATGATGTAGAGCAGGCGTGTCAAACATACGGCTCCGGCCCCCAAGGAGGTTCGATCAGGCCCGCAGAATCATTTGAAAGTGGAAAAAAATGCAGAAAAGGCTTGGAATTATTACTTTTTAATAGCAGCAATGCATGGATTATCCGCAAAGGGCCGCAATGTTTTCAGAGTAGAACGATGTATCAATGAGACAGACTGAAAGCCTTGGTCTCTACCTCTCCGCTACAATCTCATTAGCCAAAATGTCGTCATGCAAACGGAGAAAAGTGGATAAAGAGTGTATAATTTTAAGAGAAAAATGAACCATGTCCTATTTATTTATAGAGATATTTCTAAGGAAATATGATGTAATTTATGGAATGTTTTGTAGAAGGACAGTTCATTACGTTTCAATATGTCTCTAATGTTCTTGAGTTTCTTTACACCAAAAACAAAGGAAGGAATGATTTATTGGTTATTTATAGCAGAGTATGGTATAATGTTAATGGTCCGGCCCGCTTGACATCTCACTAGGTCGTATGTGGCCCACAGTGTGAAATGAATTTGACACCCCTAACGTAGAGTGTAGCCTTTTTCACACACACACAGACCTTACCGGGACATTTTCACACACACACTCACCGGTAAATTGCCGGCAAAATACCCACATGCAGTCATGTGTGAATCCGCCAATCAAAAAGTTTGCCCTGATCTAGTAGAACACCCCCTCTAATAGAGCGCCACCCTTACAGAAGACACTTACGGTGTTTTACTGTTTATTTCAATGTGAACGGCTTCTTCTCATCAACGAGTGTGAGGAAACGGAGAAAGCTCAGTCACACAACCTCCGCACGACGCGTGAGCAACGGCTTCCATCTCTGGCAGACACAGATGATCAACATCGCCGCTCAAACTTCTCGCGCCACAATATGCTGGAGTTTCTAATCAATTTAAGCAGCGAGATTAATGGAGGCTGCTGGAGCGCTCTCCTCCGCAGGCTTCTGCGCTGTGTATTAATGTGGCGTGGCGTGGCGTGTTAGCAGACGCACACAGTTGCGTAACACGGAGATGCTGCCGGACTGAATCAGAATCTGGCCCGTTTTCCGGAGGTTGAGCAGCAGAATCTTCACATCTGTGACCTCCAGTTTACCACAGAAGATGCTGAAGCACGACAGTGACACGGAGGAGTCGCTGGTCACCTGCCTGAACCAGCTAAAGTCAACCAGGTTAATGAGCTTCAATTGTGCATGGACCAGTGCGAGTAACGTCGCAATTTCTCATCTATCATCGCTACTATCACAACTCAAAAAATGTCTTCATTATTTTTTTATAGGAGACAAAAGCTGAAGATGCTAAGCTAGTCATGACTTAAGCAAAAAAAATCCCACATATACATATACAAATATATACATGAGCAAACTGACTTTGGCTTAAATACATGACACGACAAAGTCATTTTTTAACGCTAAATTTACTTCTTTTGTTGAGGAGAATGTTTGCATTGTTTCCTCAATAACAATTCAAGCAAACAAATGAAGAAATAATGTAACATGTTATGCAAATAATGTAAACATTACAAATTATTAGAGACTATTAATTAAATTAATTAAACTATTTAGAGTTCATTTTATCAGAGAAAATGCCATTTTCTCATTAACTAATGTAATGTAACACGAAGCATTTAAAAATATAAAGGCGGATAAATCGTGCTATTACATTCTCGACATATTCCTTCTCTGTTGTGTGTGTGTGTGTGTGTGTGTGTGTGTGTGTGTGTGTGTGTGCATGTGTTAAATCAGTATAGTATTCTATTATCTTTACTAAAAACTATTTTAGTTACATAGTCAGAGGGAATAAACCTTTTTCAGCACTGACCATTTGTAGACAGATGAATTGAAATTGAAATTTTAAAAAGCCTTTAATTGTCGCACAGCGGGGAAGTTGCATGTCACAACAGCAGTTATAATTATATAAAATCAATCTATATGAAGAGTAAATAAGCAAATAAGCATGTGCAATAAATATATACAACCAGATAAATAAGTTATTCATTATTAACACAACACCATGAAAATCACAAGAGCTTGTGAAATCCAACACGTGTCCGTGTCCGTGTGTGTGTGTGTGTGTGTGTGTGTGTGTGTGTGTGTGTGTGTGTGTGACGCTGTTTGCAACAGCAAAGGCCGTGGGTTCATTCCACAAGGGAAAGCTTAATGTAATTTCCAAAACTGCAATTCAA
The DNA here is from genome assembly GCA_028031935.1 of Paedocypris micromegethes. Classification (NCBI taxonomy): domain Eukaryota; kingdom Metazoa; phylum Chordata; class Actinopteri; order Cypriniformes; genus Paedocypris; species Paedocypris micromegethes. Next base: position 9,692,631 of record CM051493.1, read on the forward strand.
TCTGCGTCGCTTGTAGATAAAAGCCTCTGCTAAGTGCAGGAATGCGGTGTAAATTTGGAATAAGTGACAGTGTGCAATGACCTCTGCGTTCCGCTTTGCACACCATCTTCCTCCATAAATTCCCTGAGCAAATCTCCATCCACACCTTCTCTCCATCTCTCTCTCTCTCTCTCTCTCTCTCTCTCTCTCTCAACAGAGAGGAAAACTGCTCGCGTCTTGTGTTTATTATGATTATAGTGCGCGTGTCAGCACAGGCACGCGCGCGCGCTCTCGCGTGAGCGTGAAGAAGATCTGACGGTGCTGTTCTGTCTGTCCGTCCGTTTGCGCGTTCTCGTCATTTTGTCCGGCGCAAAAACCCACACACACACACACACACTGCAGATCTTTTCCTTTTTCACTTTGGCATTTGTTTTGTCCACCGCGTTGAAAACACTAGCGCAAAGCGACGTGCAAAACTCCAGGCGAAGTGCGGTAATATGAAACGCCGCTCACCAGAAATGTCCAGAAGAGGTGGAGAAGATCCTGCTCTTCTTCAGATCAGCCGGCCGACAGAAGCAGCTTTTATTGCCGCTGACGGGAGGCTGGTGAGGTGCAGAGGTTCCCCAGGTCCCGAGCATCTTCCGTCATCACTTCTCCACCTCGCCTCCTTTACTCCGGAAGGAGCGGAGGAGAGAGTCTCGGTGACTGCATGTATCGAAGAGTGTGTGTGAATCCCATCTGCCTCTCTTTCTCTCCTTCTCTCTCTCTCGACCTCCGCTCCACAGCGTCAACTCCGGCGTCTGAGCTGAGAACCTGTGCGCGTGCACAAGCGCCTGTGTGGGAGCTGGAAGCGGCCAATGGGGAATCAGCGGAAGTGATTGGAGTGAGCACGCGCACAGGCCCCGAGGCGGCGAATAAACAGAAGGGTTGGACTTCTGATCTCTCTGTCTCTCTCTCTCTCTCTCTTATTAAAGGGAAACTTTACCGTTGCAATAGCTGTCTTTATCTAATCACGGTTTTTCTTCTACGGAGACGACCAAGAAAATTATCGTTCCGTTTTTGTATTTTTTTTATTAATAGCGATGGTTAGCTCTCCCTAATTGGTTTTCCTCTGTGTGTTCACCTGGTTAATCATTAATTATTGGTTAGTTTTGCATGCTAGTTTTTGTTTCACGACTCTGTTTTTGGATGTTGTAAAATTTCTAGAATAAAAGTCTCTTTAGATTCGGAAGTCACTTGCAGTTGTGGTCCAGTGGTTTGGGCAGTTGGACCCATTTGCTCGGATAGGTTAAACGCAGACACGGATTTCCCCATTGAGGGATTATTAAAGTTTAAATTGTTTATCGTTCAATTATTATTATTATTATTATTATTATTATTATTATTATTATTATTATCATCATCATCATCATCATCATCCACTCACAATCCAAAAGGCGTTTCAGGTGAGTTGGTATTTGAAAATTGACCCTAGGAGTGACTGTGTGTGTGTGTGTGTGTGTGTGTGTGTGTCCTGCCTCAGTTCCCAGTTGGCAGATATCCCCATGACCCAAAGATGGAGTAATTTGTAGTAAATGGCTGCGTGGATGAAGTAGCGTGACACATGGAACGATATTATCCAAGGTCAGTTATCGTTTGCTCTTTCTGCATTTTCACACAATTTAAATATTTTATCCTGCAAAGAGAAAAATAAAAATATAGTGGATGAACTGGTCCTTTAAGACAGAGTATGACATCATTGCCTCTTGAAAGTGTGTGTGTGCCTGTCCATTTAATTAAAACAGTGGATGCCAGGGCCGCACACGAAGAGGAGACACAACGGCAGCGTGAAGATGAGGAGGAGGAAGAGCAGAGGTCATCAGGGGTCAGCAGACAGGGTTCGTGCCGGAAATCAGAAAATCATTGTGAGAAGCCGAAGCCTGATGTGTGAGCCTGTGCTCCTCGTGTTAAACGCTTAGTTCTTCTGTGACGTGCCACAGTTCCTTCACGCCAGAAGCGACACACACACACACACACACACACACACACACACACAGTAATAAATGATTCAAGACACACACCAGCCTGTTCCGATGGGTGTTTTTGCTTGGCTTTCTAGATTATTACCTAGTACAAATATGATTGAAGGCACATGCAGAAAAAATATTAATTCATATTAATATTATAAATTAATAATAATCTGCGGCTGTGCTGCACATACGTTATTAGCTAAAGTATTATTATGCCACAGTGTTTTGGTTGGCACTGGTGTGAGTAGATTCACTTACATTCTCGGGAGATGTTTCACAAATACTCTGTATACAGAATGCTAAGGTTACTATGGAAGCTCGTTCCCGCCACTAAAAAATATATATCGGTTTTTTTTCTCAGAATTCCGACTTATTAACTCAGAATTCTGTTATATTAAGTCAGAATTCTTACTTTTTATCTAAGAATTTTGACTTGTTGTGTCAGAATTCTGATTTTTTTTTTATCAGTATTCCGACTTATTATGTCAGAATTCTGATTTATTATCTCTGAATTCTGACTTATTATGTCAGAAATTTGAGATATTAAGTCAGAATACTCTTTTTTTTTTTGTGGCGGAAACGGGCTTCCATAGGTTCCCACGTTTAATACCAAAAAAATAAGAGACGCCTAGGGGGCGGGGCTACTAGGCGGCGCGACGCTGACATAACTTTTACTGTGATCGCAAATTAAAATATGTTTTCAGTAATGTTCACCGAGATATTAGAAATAAACTGTCTACAATTGAAATGCGGTCTGGGAGAGTGGTGAGGAATAATTAGTATTAGACGCTGCCTAATATCAGGCAAATATTATAAAAATTACCAAAAATACGGGGCAATAACGCGGGACATCTGTGACGTCACTTCTCGCCATCATTTCCAAAGTTTCTGCTCGAATTTCAAAACCAGAAATCAACCGATGGACTCGTATCTCTGAAGAATTCATGCACCAAGTCACTCGTCAATGTCCCACAATATTTAATTTATGACGACAGGCTGTGTTTACAGACACACAATCACAACAGCGAGCGTCACGCGACTTTTATTTTGTTACGTCAGAAGAACTGCACTGACCGCCTGTTACATTACCTACACATCAATCAATATATATGTGTTTATATGTGTATATGTATGGCATTGATCGTGCAGCTCTGTGCGTCTGTTATCAGACAAAAAAACATAACTTTACACAGTTCAGTTTAACTTAAGGGTTCGGATAGGAGCAAACGACTTTTTTTGTTAATCATCTCGGTCTGATTTCTCCCAGGAGCAACGTTTTAAAATGGCGATTATGATTCAGACGAATCATCATTCTAGATTAATGCTGCTTTTTTGCCTGTGAAAGAACCTCAGGAAGGGTTGGAACTGTGGAGTAGATCGGCGACTGAAGGGGAGACGCGTCAGGTGACAGCCTCGGCCAATCACGGAGCTGCTGCGGGTCACGTGTCACAGCGTGCTGGTGGACGACAAGGCCAGACGTTTGCCGATGTAAATCCTGAGAAAAAACGGACCGAGCGTCAGTTCATCGCATGCGCTCGTAAATATGAATAATACTGATTAGATTGTAAAAAAAAAAAAAACACGTGCTTTACAGTGTTAATCGTGTTAGTTGCTAAAACAATAGATGGAACGCAAATTGTGTGTTTGTTTTACGTTAAATAATTCACTTATGAGTTTGGCAATTTTTTTTAAAATGCACTCTTATTGTTATGGACAATATAACACTATATATTTAATACGTGTTTATTTTTAACCAAAAAAAAACAATGTTTACGAATACTTCTATTCTTTGTTTTTATTACAAATTGTAGTTATTTTAGAAGGAAAACGTTTGTGTTTAACGTTTTGTGTTCTTTAAAAGCATAGCAAGCATATTGCTGCAGATTATTAAATACTACATATCATAAACATATTTCATATTAAAATATAACATACTGTACAACAAGATAATGTATTATTTGCTTATATGTTAATGTGTAATATGTTAGTTTGTATTTATATATTTTATTTTATACCATATTATACCATATATATTATAATTATACCATTTATTTATTTATTATTTGTACTTTTTACAGAAATTTATTTATTTGCTTGTTAGTTTATTTCTTTAGCTCTTTTCGTCTGTCCCTCTGTCCGTCTCTAAAAGGTAAACATGTGTAATCTCACACGTGAAGGATGAAACTTCAGTGTTTGTGTGATGCTGAGGATGTCTCACCCCAGAGCGAGAGTGAGAGCGTGAGACGCCAGCAGAGACAGCAGCAGCACGTCAGAGGAGAACAAGCTCTTCTTCATCACCTCACTCTTCCTCAGAGACGGCCTCGGGTGGTGAAACACAAACTCCCTGAACACACACACACACACGAGTGGGTGAGAAAACCAAGAAAAAACTCCACTGATTGTTTTCAGGGTTAAAGAATCTCGACTAATTCTCTACCGATGTGTGTGCGTGTGTGTGTGTGTGTGGTTGTGTGTGCAGGGATATACTCTATATTGAACTGAGGCAGACACTGATGAACAATAGACATTTTTCTTTTTAACAAACATTTTTTTCTTCATTTTGAACACAGATGAACAATGGACAAATGTTCTTCTTTAAAGACTCCGCAGAGCGACTTTGCTATATAAATAAACTTGAACTTAAACAAGCAAGTCCACTGCCTGACACAAGGTGGCGCTCAAAGTTTTCCCCTAAGATTTGCCAAATGAACAGAGGACAGTATTTTTAAGTATTTAATACACACTTGATCTAATACAAAAGTTAAATAGAGATGCCTTTCCTCTGTTATACACAAACTATTTACAAATGACACAATTTATTTATATTTCATTAAATAAAGGAATATTTCAATTCGACACGTTTTAATTTGAAGGTGCAAATAAACAAGATGGAACGACACACACACACATTACAGACTCACTTTGGTGGAAGGTTTGATCCACACACACACACCCACACACACACACACTCACCTGGGTGGAAGGTTTGATCCACACATACACACACACACTCACTTGGGTGGAAGGTTTGACACACACACACTCACTTGGGTGGGAGGTTTTCTGGCCGACTGGACCAGTCCCACACCCACTCTGCGCTGATCCGCCGGTCACTATCGTCTGACTGGAACACAAAACACACACATTCCTCTAATCACAGTGTATGTGACGTGTGTGTAGCTCGATAAATATGACAAATTAATAAATAGTGCTTTTGTATGAATTGTTTTCATTCCTGTGTGTGTGTGTGTGTGTGTGTGTGTGTGTGTGTGTGTGTGTGTGT
>CM051493.1:9717443-9732541 GCA_028031935.1 Paedocypris micromegethes
GTGAGAGAGACAGACATACAGTGATAGACCGATAGTGTGCGTGTGTGGCTGTGATAGAGAATAAAAGTGTGTGTGTGTGTGTGTGTGTGTGTTAGATAGAGATAGACAGAAATAGATAGAAAGTCAGTGTGTGTGTGGGACAGTGAGGGAGAATACAATTGTGCATGTTTGTTCGAGAGAGATAGACAGAAAGCAAATTAAAGAGTGTGTGTGGCACAGTTAGAGGGAAAGAGAGAGAGACAGACAGATAGTGTGTAAGACAGAGAGAGAGACAGATAGTGTGTAAGACAGAGAGAGAGAGAGAGAGAGAGGGAGAGACAGATAGTGTGTAAGACAGAGAGAGAGAGAGACAGATAGTATGTAAGACACACAGAGAGAGAGAGAGAGAGAGAGATAGTGTGTAAGTCACAGAGAGAAATAGATAGAGAGAGAGATAGAGAGAGAGAGAGGAATCCCCCTCCACTTCATTATGAGAACGATGAATCTCAAACAGATGGACAAAGTTCCACACTCCTGCGCACACACACACACGTGTTCTGTCAAAATCAGAAAACATGTAGAAACGTCAGATTGAGAAACACACACTTCAGAAGGAGTGGAGTGAGAGTGTGTGTGTGTGTGTGTGTGTGTGTGTGTGTGTGTGTGTGTGTCAGCGCTGTGTCTGAGGGATCCACAAGCCGCATCAGTGAACAACAGCGCCGCAATTAGCCAGCGACGCCCACTAATGAGGAGAGAGAGAGAGAGAGAAGCGAGAGAGAGAGAGGGAGAGAAGTGAGAGAGAGAGAGAGAAAGAGAGAAGTGAGAGAGCCAGGCCGGTGAGATTAATAGAGAGGGAAAGATTGATAGCGGGTGTTATTGGTAAAAAGCGAGGAGATTAATAGTGTGTGTGTGTGCGTGTGTGTGAGAGAGAGAGTGAGAGTGTGTGTGTGTGTGTGTGTGTGTGAAATCTCCGGAGATCCTTCGGCTTCAGAAACATTGCTGCCTCAGAAACACAATCCAGTTTGTTTCCCTCAATCCGATTAGTTGCTCTGGCAATCCAGACTAATTAAAGGCGGAATTCTCTCGTCGGGTCAGAACCGTCTCTGAACCATCTCACCTCGCCGATGCCCTCAACACACACACACACACACACACACACACACACACACACACAAAGCCTTTTCTCTGACGGACAATGAACGAATAGAATCCAAAATGGAGAATTTTTTCGTTCTGGTAGCGTTTAAACAAACAAAATAACAAATGATTATTATTAATATTGATACAATATAGGGGTGGGGAGTTTATATAATATAATAAAAAAGGAGAGAGAGACAGAGAGAGAGAGAGAAAGAGAGAGAAATAGACAGAGAAAGAGAGAGAGATAGACAGACAGAGGGAAAGAAAGAGAGAGAGAAAGACAGAAACAGAAAGAGTGAGTTTACATTGTCACGCTTTCTTTCTCTCCGTTGCACGCGTGAATCTGAATCCGAACATACTTTAAACATTAAAACATACATGATATAATGTAAACAAACAAATCAATGCAAATGTTTAGCTTTGTTATAATTACAGTTTAGATACAGTGTAATTAACTCATTATTCCTGGTTTCAGGGCTTCTGTGAAATTTTTGCCACGTTAATGACCCGGTCAGATGAGGGGCGGGGCTAATGGGGGTTATGGGCGGGGCCTCGAGCACATGGCTCAACTCTTTCCCAGACTCAATCAATCAATCAATCACAGCGAGCAAGGGCGAGCGATGCAGATCAGAGATCATTATTATGTCGTGGTAATTATTCAACCGGATTTGAATTTGTTAAATGACAGCATGAATAAAGCAAAATGTATCATTACAGGAATCGAGCGTAAAGAAAAACACAAAAAAATTAAATTTCCGTTCTTTCAATCCCTTGTCGGTTATGTGAAGTAATATTCTATGTAATTATTTGAATGTGTTCATTTTTGTATTCTTCCATTTATAATTTTATTATGCTTGCGGAATTATCACCAATGTGTGTAGTTACATAGTCATAAATGTATAGTTACATGGTCATAATTAAACTGTTTTGATTAGAGAACGGCCAATCAGAACACACCTTGATTTTTTAAAAACGAACTTTGGCGGCCACTAATGCGCGTCTCGAAGTCTAGTCGCTTTATTTTATTGCAATACAAATGAAAGAGATTGTATCGTTTAACAATGTGAAAAAGTTGCTCCACTAAAATGTCTTGAAATCTCTAAAAAAAAAAAAAATATCAAAACTTCAAATGTTACTTTGGTTTCAATTAACTGACACACACACACACACCGTAACAATTTACTGCTAATGCACTGGCTTCTTCTAATCGCTGCTCAAATATTTGTTCTGTGTCATCTGATTGGCTCTTCTATGTCCGTCACACACACACACACACGCTGTTGTCACACCGGATCAGCACATGAAGGCAGTAATAACGTCTGCGGCTTGATGTCAGACACTGAGACTCTCCGCGTCACACACTCCTTCTGTCTCCAGCACCAACACTCTCACTACACGCACACACACACACACACAACACACACCAGATACTACATCAGACAGAACTACACAACAGTCCAGAGCTGACACGGACACACACACACACACACAAAACACTGAACAACAGTCCATACCTAACACACACACACAACAGTCTAGACCTAACACACAACACACTACACAATAGTCCAGAGCTGACCCGGACACACACACTAAAACACACTGAACAACAGTCCAGCTTCAACACACACACACACACACACACAACAGTCCAGACTCAACACACACACACACACACACACAACAGTCCAGACCTAACACACACACACACAACAGTCCAGAGCTGACACACACTACACAACAGTCCAGAGCTGACACACACTACACAACAGTCCAGAGCTGACACGGACACACACACACTAAAACACACTGAACAACAGACCAGCTTCAACACACACACACAACAGTCCAGACCTAACACACACTACACAACAGTCCAGAGCTGACACGGACACACACACTAAACAACAGTCCTGACTCAACACACACACACACACACACACACACAACAGTCCAGACCTAACACACACTACACTACACAACAGTCAAGAGCTGACACAAACACACACTAAAACACACTACAACAGCCCAGATCCAAACCACACACTACACTACGATGAGACACACACACACAATGCACAACAGTCCGGTTTTGAACACTCAGTAGTGCATTAATATTCAAACTCGACACAATCACTCGCCATCTATATGCCACAACTCCAGCTGTGACTCCCGCTCAGGGACGAAAACTATAACTACATTTATCGACACTTTTGTGAACTAATAAAAACTAAACAAAAATGCCTTTCGTGACGACGTCCAATCATAATCCGAGCTTGTGGAGAAAGGCGGGAGCAAATTCAAAGAGAACCAATCAGGACACGAAGCCTTTCTCCCGCAGGAAAAAACGCTCCAATATACGGATTCGTTTCACATTCAACGTGACTTTAGAAAAACTCTCTGTAGCCGCGTGTGAAGCAACAATCACCAGCAGAAACACAACACACCTGAAGCGCCATCTGCTGATCACACTTCTGTTTTCACCGTGCAACCATATGCAATTATATTTCATTTAATTTTACAGTATTTTTTTTCTCTCTTTGTTGAGGTTTCATTAATGAGGAGACATTTATTTGGATTGAAAGAAAAGTTCATAAAAATAGGTTCAAGAAAAAAAAAATTTTTTCCATAAAAGTAAGATCTTTGTACATATTTTATATGTTCATAGTTAACCACGTATTCAGATTTCTTAGACACAGCAACTTTAGTAAACATTTAGAATTTATAGCACCTATATTTTCGTTGACTAAATCTATACTGTAATTTACTGTAATTCCGCAGCATTTTAGTCGACAAAAATTAGACTAAAACAAAAAAAATTTAAGATGACTAAATCGGGACTAAAACTAACTCAAGTCAAAAGACTGTGACTAAAACTAAATTCTAAATCTGTCAAAATGCACGCACAGCCGCTCACTCATAAAAGCATCCCACATCGTCATGACGACGCTGCAGCAAACTTTCAGACGAGGACGAGTGCGACCGAAAGATTTAAAAAGCGATTTGTGTCCCGGGTCATTATTGCCCGTCACTCGCGTCATTCCAGCGTTTTGATGAACTCTTCCGAGCTGCCCGTTTGGCACCCCTGGTTGCCACGGCGATGAAAAGAACGCTTTTATGTGCGGGCCGCGTGCGTGCGGAGATAAACGCTAAACCCCAATGCTAAATTCCATTCACCCCAGGGAAGAGTGTCGGGTCGCCGGGGGAAACCGGCTGCAAAACACGGCGAGAAGGAAGCTCTCTGCAGGACCAAACTCCGGAATCAGATGAGTGCCAAACATATACACATACATAATATATTATACACGTCAATTTCGAAGAAACGAACGAACATTTTTCACATTTATGTTTGTTTTTTAATTTTTTGCTTGCAATCTTGACATTTTCGTTTGAAACTTTTTTTTTTGCTTCGGATTTTTTGTTTCAATTTCGGGCCCAAGCTTCACGTGGGGGCGGCCCTTACTCTGATTGGCTGGTGAGAATGTGATTGACAGCTGCGTTCGAGGTGAGAATGTGATTGACTGGAATTGGGGGAGGAGTTTAGCGAGCGGTTAAACACGTTCATAATCGGAACATCGTCATCTCCGGAGTATTTATGCATTTGTAGAGACTCGTTTGTTCAAACTCGTGCGTTATTCAGTGCGCACGTATACAGGGTTTCACGGCAAATTCTAGTTAGCACGGAATTTTAAGAGTTGTTAAAACAGAAGAAATATCGGGAGAACTGCACACAGCATCCAAGTGAAGCTTGGTTCAAACATCCAAACGCAAAAGCGAACAAAAAACCTGAAGCGAAAAAATAAAGTTTCTAAAAAAACAAATGTAAATGTGAAGCATTTTCGTTTGCTTCTTCTAAATTTAGTTTGGTATTTTTGGCACTAATCTGATTCCATATGAAACCGCGTCACTAACTCACTGTTTTCGAATCCAACTCGTGTCTGTTTTGGGCCAAAACCTTATCCACGCCGGTCTGGTCCATGTACGTGACGAACCCAAAGCCCCTGGAACACAGTCAGAGAAGAAAAGACAGTGAGGGAAAGTAGAGAGCTCCACACTCGATCCATCCAACCGGTGAAGTGTGAACACACACACACACACACACACACAGTGGTCAGTCTTGAGCCTCAGTGTCCGAGCAGCAGATCAGGTTCTGTCTTGCTGAAGAACATTTGGCTAGTGGTGCCTAGACGTCCGGATTTTAGTTTTCGAGTAGTTTTATCAGTACTAATAATGGTACTTTTACTTTACTTTTACTTTCACAGAAGTAGTTTTTTTAACTCTAGTATCTATACTTCTACTTAACGAATATGACTACTTTTGACAGCACTGTTCAACCTATTCAAGTGACAATTGCAGTTGCGTAGAAAACCCAAGTTTGTTTGTTGCTCTAACATAAATCCTTTTAAATCTTGTCAGCTTATGAAAACACACACAACTCTGAAAATGAAGGATCAAACTGTCCGAGTGAATACAGAGATATAACTAAACGGTGGAAACACTGCAGCGGCTAATGCATTGTGGGAAATGTAGTTTTTGGTCAACGCACGCTCTTAATTTGTTTTTGTTTTTTTTTAGTTATTTTTAGACATTCAAAACGTTTAAGCTCTGGCGGGCCACATCTGGCCCCCTGGCCTTGAGTTTGACACGTGCTCTATGGCAACACTGTGCAGACCCGCCCTCCTCACTGGACAATTAAGAGTCAAAAGACCAATCGAACTAACGGTGACGTTGCGCATTACCCAATCAAAAGTGGGAAAAGGCCGACCTTCACCCACGTAAGGGATCATTTGCATGCTGCTTTGAAAAAAACGATCAAAAATACGGGACAAACTGCGTCCCGCATCGATTTAAAACGGGACGCGCCATTTCCATCTCGGATACGGGACAATTCCGTATTTCCAGGCGACCCCTCATTTCAACATCGATAACAAACAAACACATTTTCTCTACAAAACTCACCTCGACCTCTTCGTCACCGGATCCCGCATCACCATACACTCCTTCACCTCGCCAAATTTGCAGAAGTATTCCTTCAGGCCCTCTGGAGAGGAGAAGCGGCACCCGTCAGACTCACAACATCCCCTCATGAGCGCCAAAGCGGGTTTGAAGGATGCCGCGTAGAAAAGCTCGCGGCTATTCTTATTATAATCATCCGCGTTCGAACGCTCGAATGTCAGCGCGTGCACGACGCGGCGGCCAAGTTGCGTGGCTGAGAAAGCACGCGCGCGCGCCCTTGCGTTCACCTCAAATCTCCGCGAGCTCGCTGGAGCAAAAAAACAGTCCGACGCTTTTGATGAAGCGCCAGTGGAAAAGTTGCAAAGTCAATATTTGCTCGAGCGGAACGCACGACATGCGCAAACGGGAGGACGGCGCGTCGCGTCCGCTTTGATTGCGCCGTCACTTTCGCTTTGAAACGTTCCGGCGATATAACAGAAAGAGGTAAAGACGCCATGTGCGCAGAAGAAGAAGAGAAGAAGAAGAAGCGAGTGCACGAGAGGAACAGCAGCAGCACCGAGCGCGCGTGCTCACCTTGCGTCGTCTGCCAGCTCAGCCCGCCGATGAACATTTTACTGAGGGGAGAGAAAAAAACACAAACAGGGTCAGATCGTGCGTTGGAAAAGTCCCGGGAGACACTCTCGATTGTTTCCACTCGAGCGCCATAAACCGCGAGAAACAGCCGCGAATCAAGTGGAAAAGTGGATCGGCCATGATGGATGGACGAGTGCCGTTATGTCCCCGTGTGAAGGCGGAATTTAAATTCCCCCTCTGCGTTTCCGAGCGCCAAAGTTCAGACGCGTTGGAAACGGAGTTCGGAGGCGATAAAGTGCCAATCTGGTCCGATCGCGGCGGATGGACGCGACGTAAACCCCGCGCGCGCGCGCGTGCTGGGAAAAGTGGGAAGGTGGAAACAATGTGAGACAAGCGGCTGGTACATTGTTCCCGTTTTCCGTCGCTCTTTTGTCTTCCCGCCCGCTTCCAGAAACTCTCCCGGTTCTGTTTAATTCATCCCGTCCGGGCGGGAGATGCGAAGTGCGGCGGCGCGGCGCTTTACCAGGGGTCGTGCGGGGAGTCCTGCGCGGAGGACGGCAGGCTGCTCTGACTCCCTTCGGTGTCCATTCCCGTGTCCCTCTGTTGCCCGGACTGTGCGCGAACGGGGAGCCAGGAGTCTCCAACTCGAGAGCGGGTGGCCCGAGGGGGTGGGGGAGGGTGGAGGGGGCGGGGGCAGAGGCTCAAGCGCGTAGACACAGGCGCCGCCCCCCCCGCTCGCACTTTTCCCGGACCAGCCAGTCTGAACCGCCCCTCTCTCCCGCGGCCCCGCCCACCCTTTTTGTTTACTGTACAGAAGCCGTAATTAAACGTGGTCAGTCTGGAGGAAAGACGCACACAAACAAACCGCACACGCACGGAAGTCCCGTCCTGTAAGCACGCGGACACACGTCGACGCGGGATATGATTTTTTTTTTGCTGAATAATCCAGAAGTATGTACGAACATGCGAGATCAGTGTTGGTTATTACACACACGCGCGCGCGATATCTAAATGTGTGTGTCGCGTGTCCACACACACTGACTTTGGGGCAAATCTTTTGTGTGTATCATCAACCAAACCAGCCCGGGACAGTCTGCGGCCACACGGCGTCAGGGCGAGGCTGCTGATTGGTGCTTTGGGTCTGACGTGCAGGTGATTGGTGGTTTGTAGATGTGGGTGGGACTGACCACAAGCTGTAGTTCAGCAGGATGGGTCCATTGTTCCTCATAAACAAAATATACCATGTGGTGACTGGGCATTGTGATTGTAATTTGCAAGTTTGGTTTAAAGGAAAAGACAATGCGTAATTTGCGTGTGACTGGGTGCAATGATGTAGGGCATCATCCGACTGAAGCACACTGGGCAAAAACGCACACAACTCGTTCAGCATCCAACTATTTCGCGTTAGGCCACAGATTCAACGTGTGGGAAAAGTTTGAACGCAAAGTGAAAGCAGAAGCGGGCCGAGTCTCTTCACACACGATCGACACAGAAAGTCGGCGTGACTGGTCAGTCAGTGACTGTGTCAGTGTGTTAAAGTGTGTGTTTGGAGTTTGTCGGTGTGTATGTAGGACAGCGCCCCGCCGCTCCCGACCAGAGCTGTGGGCGTGCTGAATTTCTGCATGCATGATCAATGCCTTTGAATAAAAAGAGAGAGAGAGAGAGAGAGGCAGGGGGAGGGGAAGGAATTAGTGTGATAGAGGGACGAGAAGAGGTAAAAACAGATAGAGAAAAGGAGGGAGAAGTGTTTCTGACTGGTGTGGACGAGGGTCTGGAGCAGATCTGGACGGGATGAGAGGGTGAGACAGGTAGCGGAGGAACAGGAAGCAGCAGCTGCAGCACAGAAGGCAGCAGACGGACCAGTTGTCACACATGAGCTCGGTTTCAGCAGCTGGACCTTTGTGATGGTCAGAAACATCTGCAGCGAATGACAATTGCGTTTTGAAGTCCGGGGTCGTCCATCCATCCATTTAAATATAATTACTAAATTAAATCAATGAATAAAAAAGAAAACTAAAAAAAAACATTAAAAAATAAATGTTTGGATTACAATGTGTTTTCAAGGCCTTTAAATGAAGTGCTTGAAATTCAAGAGTCGAATAGTCTGTTCTTTGACAGAGTGAGACAGAGAGAGACAGATAAATAAAGTGAGTGTGTGAATAATAAACAGGTGGTGATCACTATGATCCAGGTCTGATTAAAAGTGCAGAAAGTGTGAAGCATCAACACCTTTATTGTTGCAGTGTTTCCGGCTTTGTTACATTTTGTTAAAATAAAACACACTTTGCTAAAAATGGAGAAGAGTGGTAGATGTCTCATTTCTTATTCTAAATAAAGTTAGCGAACAAGTTGTGCCTATAATGTTAGTAGGGTCTAATAAAATGTAATAAAAATTTTCACCAACACCACAAAACGTTCCCCAAAAATTGTACTACTTCATTTTGATTGTGTTTAGGCATAGTGTTTTATGTACATTTTACCACAATTGTATAATGCTGGAAAAACTAACATGGACCTTTAAAGTGCTTGAATTTTATCTTTCAGAAAGTGTAGGAACCCTGCGTCAACCAATCACAGAGTGGGACATTCCCACTCTAACTGGTGGACAGAGGTGTAAAGTACTTGAGTAAACTTTAGGTAATTACTAAATTACTTCAGTAATTTTTGTAAATATTTTTTACTAATAATACCAATACAAATTTTTTGGCTACTTTGTACTTGTACTGAGTATCAAAAACATAACCAACATTTAAATTCACCCAGTCCCCATAAATTCACGCAATCAATAAAGTACAAGTACTGATACAAGTACAAATGCTATTCACAGAGTTTCAATGTCTAATGAATTTTATTCAGTTTCTTATTCAGTTTCAGTACTTTTTTTGTTTAGTTTTTTTTTTAATCAATTGTATTATAGATATGTATACATATTGTATACTTACAAAATGTACAAAAATTCCTAAAGTTTACTCAAGTACCAAACACAAGGAGAACATCATCTGGAACGAATTCCTCAGTCTAAACACTTCACCACCGTGTTCCTGCAACTGTTGTGTCACTTTGTGAATAATTGTTTTTTGTTTCTATGACAACTTTCCACACTGAGGCCACAGACTTATCAGACATTAAATGAAGTGGCTCCTCAGAAGAAGCTTTTACAAGCGGCGTCACACGCGGCACTCGCCCTTTAAAGTGCCGTCGACTGACTCAACTCACTTCCACGGTGAAGTTCATCACGTCTGTCAGAGCTGCGCTTCTTCTGACCTGATGTGCGGATGATGAACGAGCTCCGTCCAGGCCTCTTTGTCATTCTAAAGTGCAAAATCAGACGACAAACAGAGACATAAATCACGGGCTCCTTTACGCCTTCACAACTGTCTTAATTCCTCACCAGAGGTTGTAGAAACGTTCCTCTGAGATTCAGGTCCATCTCTCGAGAAGTTTCCACCAGGACAAGTGGTCGGGTGGTCTTCAGGAAGGCTGCGGTGATTAAACTGTTCGCAATTGGTGCCAAGGGGGTCAAAAAATGTCGAAAATAATCCCACCACACCAGAAGTCTGAAAAGGTCAGGAAAGACCTCCATGATCTCGTAATACTTTGTGCTTTAAGGCACAATGGTTGATCAATCAGTCTAGTTTAGATCTATCTCTCCATCACTTTTTCATTTCTGGGTCACAGAGAGCCCATCCCAGCAATTTTGGAATCTTCATCTCCATATTTTTTTTCGTATATGATTCATATGTTATCTTTATTTTTACTTTATTTTATTGTATTTTAATCTCTTTATTTTAATTTCTATGGTATTTTGTTTCTCACTTGCACCCCCCCAACCCCCAACCCCCATGTATAAATGCTACACAATCAAAAATAAATTTCACTACATGTTGTACCATTTATAATGTGTTTGTGAACTTGAATTTAAATTGAGGGGGGGGGGGTCTAGATCTTGAATAGCATGTCCTCCAGCGCCGAAAAAAATCGAGATATTATCAGACATTTGCTGGGAAATTGATGCAGGGCAGCACCAATTTTAGGCTGGGACCTAAAATATATTGTATTTATGCAAATATAAGCACCCCCCTGATTTTTCTGGATCAAAATAAAAAAAATAAAAGTTCATGTTTTTTTCTTTTCTTTTATTCTTGCTAAATTACGTACATTTTGTCTTTAAAATACAATTTTTCTTTATTTAACAAACCTAACCAAACTTGTGACTCGTATTACTGCAATGTCGTTTTACTTAAAAACTATTTAAATAATATCCTTTTCTAGCGATTGGAAACTACATCTCCCATAATCCTCCGCAACTCACTGCACACTAGACTAAAGCTGACTGAGCTCGGTTATTGTTAGATGAAACTATTAAAACAGTCATGTTTTTCTCTGTGCAGCAGACAGAGCGATTTGGTTGTGTTTGACTTCGGTGTTCTTCGTTTTGAACTGTTTTCTTTCGGCTCCGAACATTGCGCTCTTTTGGACTCGTTTTTAGATGCTAGCTGTTAGCCGTTAGCGCGGATCTACAGGATGCAATATTGGTCTGTCTGTTCAAATATTAATGGTTGTATTTAGTTTAATCTTACTTCTCCCAGTGTTATTTTGTCTGTTAAGTGTCGCGGCGTGTCTAATGTTTCATTGAGCTACAAACACACATATGCATGTCTGCCTTCAAAACAATTATTTCCGTTCATTTGTGATTGCTCCTGACTTGAAATGTGGAAAAATGGGCGCTTATATTTACGTGCGTGTTTGAAATTGGCGATTATACGCATCTGGCAAGTTTTTGAGCCATTAAAAATGGGAAAAAAAACAGGTGCTTATATTCACGTAAATACGGTATTATAAAAAAGAAAAAAAAACACCTCCCTCAAAGCGTTGACCGTGACGGAAGACAAGCTGAAAGCTGCAGTAAGATCCCGAGTTGGAATCTGTAATGATCAACACACCTCAGGCCCTCGGGGGACGCGCAGCTTGTCGTCAGGAAACGGCAAGACAACAGAGAGAATGAAGAAGCCGCTCCGCAGCGTTCCCATCCGGAACACCTGAGATCCGCAGCCCAATTCCTCCATTAATCCTTTTTCCAGTCCAACACATCAGCACCATTCCGGCTCTATTTATAGTGTCTCGGCGTTCCCTCTCGCTGGACGTGTCACTCGACCTGCTCACAGGACAGAGGTCGTGCGGGGTCACACGGAGGAAATGAGTCTCGGGACCCTGAGCTGGTTAAACATGCGTCTCCACCACCAACACAAACACACCGTGCACAGAAAAAAAAGTGTCTCGTTGGATCAAAGTAAAAATTTCTTGTTACAAAAAAGAAAAAAAAAAAAAAAAGTAAAAAAAAACTCGTTACACCTAATCATGTTACTTTGGGTCAGCTTAACATTTTTACTTTGAAAGGAATGAACTATCCACTCCTTGGCCAGTGCATAAAAAAACATCTTTGAATCAAGTTTTTAAGTACAAAAAAATTCACAAATGATACTTTTTCTTAGCGTTTTCTCTTCGGAAGGGTTGAAAAACAGACCACCGCCCTAATATATGCATATTTTCGCATCCTTTGTTGATTGGGGCTTGTCTACTAACAGAATGAATTTAAATAATAATAATAATAATAATGTGTATAAGAACACCTAACATTATATCAATCAACCTGTGTGCTTTGACCACTGAGGTGGAACAACAACTTATTCAAATAGGTTGCTTTTTAAAGAGAAAATCTGCTCTATTGGTTCATTTAACAGACAGGCAGCAACAGCGCCTCCCGTTATGGGAATGGCGAATAGATAGAAATGCAGCCAAGTCTCTACTCACTTAACAAGACACATTGATGTTTATTTACTTTTTTAAACATCTATTGTCTCATTTTAAGGCAAATTGCTTCAATTGCTCCTTACAACGGAACAAGATCTGGTCAACGATTTTATGTTTTATTTCAAAGTTTAAAAGGGTTAAAAAATTGCGTACAGCACATGCAAGCTTCTCATTGGCCTATTCCCATGGGCCAATCAAGGAGACATGGTCTTCTCTTCTATTCTCTCTTTTTTTTTTTTAAAGTACATTTTTTTTCTTTATTCTAAGAAATGTATTTACTTTACACTACAAGACTTACATTTAATATAAAATCAAAGCAAGCATTTAAAGATAAATTTAAAGCAAGCATAAAAGCTTCGTAACGTATTGTAGGAGCCTCCGTGACGTGCGAAAATGTCCAGATTCAGCGTGAGTTTAAGCTCTGGATCATCTGAGAAGACGACACCGCGACGAAGCTTCAGAAAACAAACAGCTGAGAGTTGTAACTCGCTGTGAAGGAGACGGACTGGATGTGCAGCTACGGCTCGCCACACATCACCGGCTCAACAGCATCCACACACACTATTCTTCTGATTCCACACTGACGGACCAGCAGACAAACAACACTGCTCGGTTTGATGTGTGGAACAACACGCCTGATATACATTTATATGGACTTTTATGTTTCCCCAGATGAGCCATTTATGGCATAGAGAGATGGAGTAAATGAAGAAAAATTTTAAAAAGATGTTTCAGGAGGAAGGGGGTTAGAATTCATTTATTTCAGAAAGACAGAGAGAGGGAGGGAGTGGGAGAGAGAGAGAGATAGAGAGAGAGAGAAGGAGGAAATGTTGGAAAGCTGGTAATTTATGAGAGGGGGAATGACAGACGGATGAAGAAGGAGAGCGAACAAGAGAGAGATATAGATAGAAGGAAGGAAGGAAGGACAGACAGACAGAATTAAGAGGAAAGACAGACCGAAAGGCAAAATACAATTATTTGTTTCAGAGAGGGAGAGATGAAAATGTAAGAATACTGTAAATGTAAAGGAAGTAGAGAAAGAGAGAGATGAACATTTAAGAATAACTGTACATTTAAAAGGGGTAGAAAGAGTGAGGGGGGGGGTGGAAATGTGCTGGAGGAAATACATGTAATCGTAATTTAAGAGAGGGTGAATGAATGAATAAGAAGAGCAAGTAAGAGAAGAGAGAGATGGTTAGAGCGAGAGATACTTATAGAGAGGAATGGACAGACAAAAAGGACAGAAAGAAAGTAAGAATACTATTTGTTTCACGGAAAAAGCTGAAAAATTCAGAATAATTGTAATTTAAAAGAGGTAGAAAGAGAGAGAGAGGTGGAAGTGTGTTAGAGAAAATTAGGAAATTTCTTAAAGGTAATTGATAATTACCTTATTGGAAAATTATTGGAAATCTCTAAAAGGTAATTTAAAAGAGCTGGAAAGACAGATGGATGAATAAAGAGAAGAAGAAGAAGAAGAAGAAGAAGAAGAAGAGAGGGGGTGAACCGACAGAAAGAATAAGAAAGAAAGGAAGAATAGTATTATTTGTTTCAGGGAAAGAGATGAGTATTTCAGAATAAATGTAAAAGAGGGAGAGAAAAAGAAAGATAGAGAGAGAAAGAGATAACACTTGTGTGATACAAGTACAATAATTTATTTCAGAGAGAGAGAGTGGGAGAAAGTGAAGAAGAGAGAGAGAGAGAGAGAGAGAGAGAGAGAGAGAGAGAGAGAGAGAGAGAGAGAGAGAGAGAGACAGTGCTCGACAGCTTTTGAGAGGCTCATATTGTCTGGTTCTCTGGGAAAGTGGAAACTCAACACCCCCCGCAGGAGCTCTGGTTACCTGGTGAGAGTGGAAGAAAGGAAGAAAAACAGAGCGAGAGACGGGGAGAGGGAGGGGAGCAAAGGTGGCGAGAGAGAGAAACGGGAGAATAGGGAAGAGGAAGAGAAGGAGAATTGTTGAGGGAGAGAGCGAACACACACACACACACACACACACACACACACACACACACACATACATTTGATTGGAGGATTAATAAAACGCTAATTATAGCAGGTTGGTTGAATAAAACATTTGATCTGTTCAAGCTCGCACTGTTCCTGACACGCAGCTATTATTTTCGGCGCATAATAGATTCGTCGAATAGTAGATAATAGATTTAGCACGTCACTAGATAAGAAAAGGTCTCAAACCGCCCACCATAGAAACAGCAGCATCAGAGGATGAACACGTGCTCCTCAATGAAACGCGTCCGAGATGAATAAATGTAAAGCGTTTGGAATAAACGGCGCGAGAATGTGGAGCAGCGGCGCCACCTGCCGGTCAAACACACACACACACACACACACACACACACACACACACACGCACACACACACTGACCTTCACTCACCTTTACGCCGAAAAGCCGTTTCAATCCACCGTATCGTGCGCAAACGAAACTTGACAAATCACTTGGAAACGGAACAAATGAATCGCGACAACGAGATTCATTCAGCAGCTGAGTGGATAAACAGACACACACACACACGGAAATGAAACCATAATAAGCAATTGCAAATTAATCACAGCATAAATTAACGTTTGTTTAATTTATCACTTACATATTCTCTAATTTATCCATTTCTAAATACATGTACC
>CM051493.1:9736811-9750716 GCA_028031935.1 Paedocypris micromegethes
TTTTTTTTTTTTTTTTTACCCCTGGATATAATAATTATAACATGCAAATGAGTGATTTGCATATGTTCCTAGTCAGTGAGGAGCTCTGGAAGTTTGTGAACAGGAACAAGCAGAGATGGATTGTGGCCCGAGCTTCTCATTCCAGATTCATGTGAAAAGACGCTTTTCTTTGGCTCTCAGCTGATGACTGCAGACTTGCTGTTGGACCGGTTTTACTGATGAAGACAGATTCATCTGAGCTGGGATGTAAAACAACAGCCACAAGCCTGATATTTCTGTATCGGTATCAGCTCAAAGCCGAAGGAAGAACAATAAGAGAATATCTTACGTGTGCTTTCAGAATGTCAAGAGTTGCTTCTGTTCCAAGTCATGTGACCTGAGACATGCAACCCTGTGAGATTATTAGTGTGTGTGTGTGTGTGTGTGTGTGTGTGTTCGGGTCAGGCCTGAGGGGAGAATCGGATAGATTGATGTGGATTACACACAGTTTGTAAAATCTGGAGCGACCAGCAGAATCTGCCCTCGAGTGTCTGAACCGACCGGATTGACGTTCTAATCCTGTCGCTCTCTCTCCACCTGAAAAAATAATGCAGTTGTTTGTTCCTCAGAAGCAGAAACATCTCGGAGGTTTTGAAGTTCACTTTTGAAAGTCTTAGCAATGAGAAAGATGAAGATTTAGGATGAAGGAGACTGGATGATTCTTCACAAGACATGAAACAGATTCTCAGACGCTGCTGAGGCTCTGCGTTGGTGTGTGTGTGTTGTGTAAATTGTGTTGTGTTATAAGGAAATGTTGTGTTGTGTTGTTGTGTGTGTGTGTGTGTGTGTTAAATTGTGTTGTGTTATAAGGAAATGTTGTGTTTGTGTGTGTGTGTTGTGTGTGTGGTGTGTGTGTGTGTTTGTCAATTGTGTTGTGTTATAAGGAAATGTTGTGCCTGTGTGTGTGTGTGTGTGTGTGTTATATTGGGTTGTGTTATAAGAGAGTGTTGTGCGTGGGATGTGTAGTGTTATCAGCATGCGTGTGTGTGTTTTATAATGTGGTAATGTGTTAAAATGATGTTGTAAGTAATTGTTGTGCGTGTGTTATATAGGGATGTGTTGTGTTATACGTTTGTGTGTTTGCGCGCTATAGGGTTGCATTGGACTATGAGGATGTGTGTGTGTGTGTGTGTGTGTTATATATGGCTGTGTTATAAGAAACTGTGTGTGTGTGTGTGTTGTGAGGTTGTGTTAGCAGTGACTGTGATTGAATCACTGTGATTGTGTGGCGTGGCGTCTCGTGATGTCCTGAGACTGATGTGACGTCCCTTCACAGCATTTATTTATTGCGGTGGTGTGGTGTTCTGTGTTGTGCTCAGGTGAAGTGTGTGGTCATGGCTGCACCGGCGGAGGAGTCCTCCAGGGGCCCGGGGCCTTCAGACGCTCTCATCACCTCCGGCTCCCATCTCTGTCCCAGACCGTTCTACCTGCAGAGGAACGTCACCATCAGGACCATCAGAGCCCCCAGAACCCACCTGGGCCCCCGAGTCAAAGAAGACTCCGCTCAAGCATCTCAACCATCCACAGCAGCTTCTAATGAAGGTCCAGAAGCCATCACGCCTCCAGCACCACGTCAAAATCTGCTGAAGACCACCATGACTGAAGATCCAGAGGAGACGTGTCCAGTCACTGCCAGCTCTGAAGAACCTGATGAGGAGCCAGTGGCCACAGAAACTGATGTCCAGACCTTCCATCCTCAGGAGGAAGCGGAAGGAGGCAGCATCAAGAGGAGGATCAGTTTGCTCCTGGACCGAAGCGCAGCATCTCAGCGGCGAGAAACACTCAGCAGTAGAGAAGCGACTCAAGATGTTTCTGTCGACATCAGACAGAGAATCCACAGCTTCAGCCTGGAGTCACAAAACAGCCACGTACTGAGCAAAACGTCAGTTAAGATTTGAGTGCAACACACACACACACACACACACAAAGAATTGAAGAGGAGGAAAGAATTAGACAAGAAAAAGAAGAGAGGTTAAAGATAGAGTGAGAAATGGAAGAAGAGAGAAAAATAATTGAAGAGGAAAGAATTAGACAAGAAAAAGAACAAGAGAGGTTAAAGAGAGAGTGAGAAATGGAAAAAGAGAGAGAAAAATAATAGTTTTTTTTACATTTTCGGTAATAAGTACACAGTCGACATTGACAGTATTTAAACACACTTAATTAAAACATATTCTAAATATCTAGAAATACACTACTAACTATATAAAAAACACAACCTGACACTAATATCTGATGCAACGTAAAATGCTGTTTCATTTAAAAGGCATTTAAATATGTTTTTAACATATGCCATATTGATTATCATATGATATGTCTTCTATACCTTAATATTACCCTAACCCTTTTTTAAATAAAGTGTATTCTATTTTCTACACTTCGTATACTATATTTAAATATTTAAATTACATGGAAATATAGTTATTTTTCATATATTTCACACTTTGTATTCTTTAGGCTTTAAATGAAACTGTTTTTAACAATATATGCATGTATGTAAAAAACATAACATAATTTCCCATATATAGCATATATGCATTTTTAAAAATATATATTTAAATATATATTTAACTTTGTCTGAAATCCTTTATTGATAAAATAGATACTGTAAATATAAAGAGAATGCTGTTGCATACCTTTTATTTTTTGCTTGTTGTCCCTATTTTCTCCTTTTTTCAAATTGTGCACCCGACAGCTTTATGGACTCAAATCAACAGATGATAAAAAATAATTTTAGTTTGAAAATTAAACAATAACACAAAAACCAACCAGTAGTCGCAAAAAGCTCAAACAGAGAACAAATACGTACAAGCCAAATGGACGCGTCGTTTAAAAAAGGGCAAAACAAAAGATAACAAACTGTAACTTTAGAGGTTATTTAAATTTAAGCAAATGAGACACTTCGATCTGAAAAGAAAAAAGCTGAAAATCTGAGGAAGGAAATGTTTTCTCAACATTTATTTTGAGCTGGTAGTGAATTGAACATTAAACTTCCTACTGCAGAAATATTTAAAAACGCATTTTCTTTCATTCATCTACTGTTTTTTTATTCAGAGGTGCATCAGGGCCTAGCATCCCTGACCAAACATCACCAAAAGACAGAGAGAAGAACTTGCAGCAGGAAGAGGAGGATGAAGAAAAGGCCTTGCCTCCCGCCGTGCCTTTGTATTGGAGGGTTGGATACAGACGAGAGGTCGACGAAGATAGACAAAAACAAAAAGAGCAGCTGGAGAGACAAATAAAAGAGAGAGAAAGAGAGGAAGAAAAAAGAGAAATAGAGAGACAGGAAAGGCAGGAGAGAGAAAAGGAAGAAGAGAGACTAAAGAAAGAGAAAGAAGAAGAGGAACAAAAGAAAATAGCAATGGAAAGACAGAAAGAAGAAAAAATCAGACAAGAGAAAGAGCAAGAGAGACTGAAAAGAGAGATAGAAATGGAACAAGAGAGAAAAAGAATCGAAGAGGAAAGAATTAGACAAGAAAAAGAACAAGAGAGGTTAAAGAAAGAGAAAGAAATGGAAGAAGAGAGAAAAAGAATCGAAGAGGAAAGAATTAGACAAGAAAAAGAACAAGAGAGGTTAAAGATAGAGCGAAAAATGGAAGAAGAGAGAAAAAGATTTGAGGAGGAAAGAATTATACGAGAGAGGTTAAAGAAAGAGATAGAAATGGAAGAAGAGAGAAAAAGAATTGAAGAGGAAAGAATTAGAAAAGAAAAAGAACAAGAGAGGTTTAAGAGAGAGCGAGAAATGGAAAAAGAAAGAAAAAGAATCGAAGAGGAAAGAATTAGACAAGAAAAAGAACAAGAGAGGTTAAAGATAGAGCGAGAAATGGAAGAAGAGAGAAAAAAAACTGAAGAGGAAAGAATAAGAAAAGAAAAAGAACAAGAGAGGTTAAAGAGAGAGCGAGAAATGGAAAAAGAAAGAAAAAGAATCGAAGAGGAAAGAATTAGACAAGAAAAAGAACAAGAGAGGTTAAAGATAGAGCGAGAAATGGAAGAAGAGAGAAAAAAAAACGAAGAGGAAAGAATAAGAAAAGAAAAAGAACAAGAGAGGTTAAAGAAAGAGAAAGAAATGGAAGAAGAGAGAAAAAGAATTGAAGATGAAAGAATTAGAAAAGAAAAAGAACAAGAGAGGTTAAAGAAAGAGAAAGAAATGGAAGAAGAGAGAAAAAGAATCAAAGAGGAAAGAATTAGAAGAGAAAAAGAACAAGAGAGGTTAATGATAGAGCGAGAAATGCAAGAAGAGAGAAATAGAATTGAAGAGGAAAGAATTAGACAAGAAAAAGAACAAGAGGGGTTAAAGAGAGAGAAAGAAATAGAAGAACAGAGAAAAAGAATTATAGAGGAAGAAAGAATTAGACAGGAAAAAGAACAAAGGTTACAGAAAGAGCGAGAAATGGAAGAAGAGAGAAAAAGAGTGGAAGAGGAAAGAATTAGACAAGAAAAAGAACAAGAGAGGTTAAAGAGAGATTTGGAAGAAGAGAAGAAAAGAGAGGTGGAAAGGCAGAAAGAGGAAGAACGAATCAGGCAGGAAAAGGAACTAGAGAGATTAAAGAAAGAGAAAGAAGAGGCTGAAATAAGACAAAGAATTGAAGAAGAAAGAATCGGGTATGAAAAAGATGTGGAGAGGTTAATAAAAGAAAGAGAAATGGAGGAAGAGAAGCAAAAAGAGATGGAGAGACAGAAAGAGGAAGAAAGAATCAGGCAGGAACTGGAGAGGCTTAAAAGAGAAAAAGAAATGGAAGAAGAGAGACTCAGACAGGAAAAAGAAGCAGAGAGATTAAAAAGAGAGAGAGAGATAGAAGAACTGAAGAAAACAGAGATGGAAAGGCACAAAGAGGAAGAACGGATCAAGGAAGAAATGTTAATGAGAGAAAGACAGTTAGAAGAGGTAAACACTGAAAAGGTAAAGGAAGAGAACGACGAGGGCGAGAGACTAAAGGATCCTGAGGCTCAGTGCTCTCTCTCTCCTGACGCGGACGTTCAGTACGATGACTTCTCCGTCAGAACCCTGCAGTGGGGAACCCGAGCTCCAGCAGCCCCCTTATCCCCCGCTCCGCCCACATCCCCCCTGGATCAGCACCCGTCTCCCCTCTCCTTCATGGACCATGATGAGGAGAGTTCAGAAGGGATGGATGAGGTGGAAGTGAGGGACAGTCTGGAGCAGCTTGAGGTGAGAACCGGTCCATATAAGACTGTAAACAACCACTGCAGAGTGTGTCTTTCCCATCAGGACGAACTGGACATCTCCACGTGTGAGGAGCAGGAGACTGACCCACAGATGGAGGAAGATGACCACGGAGAGGACAACAGCCATAGGTATGAAGAAGATCCACACTCAGTTTGTGCTGGAGCATTTCGTGCAGAGGTCGGGAACCTGTGGCTCGCGGGCCAGATGTGGCTCTTCTGACAAAGCCTTGATTTTACCGTTAAAAATATAAAATATATTCTCTTTTACGTCAAACTATTTGTCTCCTATTGTTCATCTTCCGCCAATCACTGCTGTCCTCAGGAGAACATGACGTTACTAATGGATAATGCCTAACGTCGCCGTGACGTCAGGAAGTAAACGTCTCTCCTTTTTTAAAAAAAGAGATGAATACGGTACATGAAAAGACTAAAATAAAGAAAGACGAGGAGTATTGTACTATTCAACAGGAATGGACAAAGAATTTAGCTGTTTTCGCCGTAATCACATTAAATATCACATTAAATATTAAGTGTCAAAAAATATAAAATGTTAATAATTAAAAAACTAAGCTAAAAGCTAAACTTTTTTTTTTTCTTCACTTTTTTTCCCCATTTGCAATCTGCACGTTTTGGTTGCAAACTATGTTTTTACCGTTGCATTTTATATTTTTGCATTTTGACTTTTGGCACTAGTATGGCAGAGTGGGCGGTGCCTGTGTGTCCCTGTGCCCTTCGGAGTTTGCCATTGATTGGCATTGGGCCATGATTTCATCGGGGCAGTCGCTTATTTGGACCAAATCCTAAAGTCTCAAAACAAATCGTATCTCATAACACAAATTTGTGCCGCTTTATTTGGGCAAAAATCACTTTATTGGGCCAAATTTGAGGGAGAATGAAATAATTCCGTGGCTGTGCGAGTGTCTGCGCTGTTTAGAGGGGGGAAAACACGCCAAACCGTCTCTCTTTAATTTATTCGTTTTTTTATTCTCATTTATCATTTATCTGGACAGCAGGTTAACACTCAAATGCTGTATGTAGAAAAGCACATTTTTCTGAAGTCCGTCAGGCACGCTGTTAAATCAGGGTGCGCAGAGATCAATACAGACGAAAACCAGGAGCAAGAATAGAATCTTGTCTAATGATAGAATATAATACAGTCTAATGAGGAATATCCCACCAAACCGTCTGGAAATAGCAACTCGCTTCATGTTGGCATTTCCCAGAAGACACTCACACGCCTCCAGTTACTCCACAACGCTGCCGCTAAACTCCTGACCGGTAGACGCAAATATGACCATGGTGAAGTTCCTCTCTATCTGTATATCTCAGCAACCCTTAGTAAGTGCGTGCCGGCAATATACCGGTATTTTCCCGGGAATGTCTGTATGTGTGAAAGGGCCTGATGTGGCCCGATTAAGCAGAGTGGACTGGTTTTAGTGTTAAACTAGCTTTGACTTGGCGTGTCCTTGTGCACAGCGTCCTCACTCGGGCCCTGCAGAGACTGGACTCGCAGAAGAAGCGTCACGGTTCCCTAGGTTCTGACTCATCAGAGGTTCTGGTCCGTGAGAAGGAGCCGGAGCTGCCGTCCTTCCCGGAGGTGATTGAGTCACTGGTGAGTGTGAAGCTGACGGAGGAACCTGACGTGGTGGTGTCTGTCTGGAGCAGCACGTGGCTCTTCTGGACTCCAGTGTTTCTCGCTGGAAGGTGGATCTGGGGAAGAAGCGCAGCAGCAAACGCTCCCGACCCTCACGCTCCCTCCGCAAGCCCCACCTGACGGAGCACTGGATGTTCAGCGACTGCACAGGTCACACACAGCGTCTGCGCGCCACACACCAGCTGATGTCAGGAATGATGTCTCTCTGATGCAGATGCTCCAGATGTTTGCTGTAATGGAGAGGAGAGAGAACCAGATGCAGCTCGGGGTGTGACCACCTCACCTGCCGCAAGCCAGTCCAGAGTGACGGGACCACCCGGACTAGACGCATCAGTGCTCGTCCGTCTTACACACACACACACACACACACACACACACACTGAACTACTGACTCACACTGAACCACTGACACAAACTGAACTACTGACACACAATGAACCACTGACACAATGAACTACTGACACACACTGAACCACTGACACAAACTGAAATACTGACACACACTGAACCACTGACTCACACTGAACTACTGACTCACACTGAACCACTGACACAAACTGAAATACTGACACACACTGAACCACTGACTCACACTGAACTACTGACACACACTGAAATACTGACACACACTTCACACTGACACACACTGACTCACACTGACACACACTGAACTTCTGACGCACACTGACACACACCGAACCACTGACACACACTGAACTACTTTACTTTACTTTACTTTACTTTACTTTACAGTCATTTGGCAGACGCTTTTATCCAAAGCAACTTACAAAAAGAGGAGCAAGTGAAGCAATTTGTCTACAATAGGCTACAGTAGATGTCAATACAGGCTATATAAGGAAACTTACTAGACAGAACAGCAGGACAGTCAACAAAAACAGTGAACACAAGACAAGAAACACAAGACAATTTTTTTTTTCTTTTTTGTTAATCAGTGTTAAGGTGCTGGCACTACTGACACACACTGAGCTTCTGACGCACACTGACTCACACTGAACTACTGACTCACACTGACACAAACTGAACTACTGACACACACTGAGCTTCTGACGCACACTGACTCACACTGAACTACTGACTCACACTGAACTACTGACACACAACTGACACTGACTGACACACACTGAACCACTGACACAAATGAAATTCTGACACAGACACACTGACTGACACACACTGAACTACTGATACACACACTGAAATACTGACACACACCTTCACACTGACACACACTGACTCACACTGACACACACTGAACTTCTGACGCACACTGACACACACCGACCACTGACACACACTGAACTAACTTTACTTTACTTTACTTTACTTTACGTCATTTGGCAGACGCTTTAATCCAAAGCAACTTACAAAAAGAGGAGCAAGTGAAGCAATTTGTCTACAATAGGCTACAGTAGTGTCAATACAGGCTATATAAGGAAACTTACTAGACAGAACAGCAGGACAGTAACAAAAACAGTGAACACAAGACAAGAAACACAAGACAATTTTTTTCTTTTTTGTTAATCAGTGTTAAGGTGCTGGCACTACTGACACACACTGAGCTTCTGACGCACACTGACCACACTGAACTACTGACTCACACTGACACAAACTGAACTACTGACACACACTGAGCTTCTGACGCACACTGACTCACACTGAACTACTGACTCCACTGACACACTGAACACTGACACACTGACACAACTGAACTACTGACACACTGAACAAACTGAACTACTGACACACACTGAAATACTGACACACACTGAGCTTCTGACACACACTCACACTGAACTACTGACTCACACTGACACAAACTGAACTACTGACACACACTGACACAACTGACTACTGACACTGAACACTGAACTACTGACACCCTGAAATACTGACACACACTGAGCTTTCTGACCCACTGACCACGAACTACTGACCACACTGACACAAACTGAACTACTGACACACACTGACACCACCTGACTACACTGAACTACTGACCACACTGACACAAACTGAACTACTGACACACACTGACACAACTGAACTACTGACACACACTGAACAACTGAACTACTGACACACACTGAATACTACACACACTACTTCTGACGCACACTGACTCACACTGAACACTGACTCACACTGACACAAACTGAACTACTGACACACACTGACACAAACTGAACTACCGACCACACTGAAACAAACTGAAACTACTGACACACACTGAAATACTGACACACACTGAGCTTCTGACGCACACTGACTCACACTGAACTCACTGACTCACACTGACACAAACTGACTACTGACACACACTGAGCTTCTGACGCACACTGACTCACACTGAACTACTGACTCACACTGACACAAACTGAACTACTGACTCACACTGACACAAACTGAACTACTGACACACACTGAAACAAACTGAACTACTGACACACACTGAAATACTGACACACACTGAGCTTCTGACACACACTGACACAAACTGAACTACTGACTCACACTGACACAAACTGAACTACTGACACACACTGACACAAACTGAACTACTGACACACACTGAAATACTGACACACACTGAGCTTCTGACGCACACTGACACAAACTGAACTACTGACACACACTGACACAAACTGAACTACTGACACACACTGAACCACTGACACACAATGAACCACTGACACAATGAACTACTGACACACACTGACACACACTGAACTACTGACACACACTGAACTACTAACACACACTCAACTTCTGACGCACACTGACACACACTGAACCACTGACACACACGTCACACTGGCACAGCCTCACATATGCGCGGTGAGTGTGTGTGTACTGTGTGTAGACGTGCTTGTGTTGTGTTGTCAGGCTCAGCTGAAGAGGAGGATGGTTGCCGTGGACACAGACACGTCACTAGCAGCAGAATCTCCCGTGTCGTCCGTCTCACCGCGCACACACAGCAGGACCCTCGGACCCCGAGTGCTGCCCCCTGCTGATGCCTCTCAGAACGGGTCAGTGTGTAGACCGGAACATTGTGTTATCAGGAGCAGTTATTGATCTGACAGAAGGACAGGAAGTGCACGTAGATCAAGAATGCAAATTTAAATATACTGTACGTGCAGTAGAACATCAGAAACAAAAGGTTTTGTTTCTTTTTAGTAAATGCAACTTTGTCGTTCAACTTTGTGGTTCTCAATTTCAATTTAAACGCCCAGATTGAGCAAATTAGCGTAGCATTCCGCTAAAATATAAACGTCATCAGTTGAACAAACCAGTTCTGTGAGAATCTAGATTAATGCCCAGTGTTTTTCCGCGATAACCGTCATTTTACTGTTGAAATGAAATGAAAGTGAAAATTTAATCCTTGATTTAAATTCCATCACATATTTTATTCATGTTCTCCGTGCTGTTAATGTTAATATGTGTCTATTAATCAGTTATTTGTTGTTAGATAGTATTACCAGGCATTTCCATGACACTTCAAAAGTTCCTTGCTAAACAGTATGTGCAAAATTGTAATTGTGTAAATAACTTTTATTTAATCTTTGTTTTTTATTTATTTTCTCTTTCTCTCTATCTATGTATATTTGATATGATGCGATTAATAATGAGCTGTTTTTATTTTTGTTGTTATGAGGATGTAATTAATAAAGAGCTGGGTTTATTTTTGTTGTTAGGAGGATGTAATTAATAATGAGCTGTGTTTATTTTTGTTGTTATGAGGATGTAATTAATAATGAGCTGTTTTTATTGTTATGAGGATGTAATTAATAATGAGCTGGGTTTATTTTTGTTGTTATGAAGATGTAATTAATAATGAGCTGGGTTTATTTTTGTTGTTATGAGGATGTAATTAATAATGAGCTGTTTTTATTTTTGTTGTTATGAGGATGTAATTAATAATGAGCTGGGTTTATTTTTGTTGTTATGATGATGTAATTAATAATGAGCTGGGTTTATTTTTGTTGTAATGAGGATGTAATTAATAATGAGCTGTGTTTATTTTTGTTGTTATGAGGATGTAATTAATAATGAGCTGTTTTTTATCAGATGTGATGATGTGAATATTAATGAGCTATTTCTCTATATGATGTGATGTGCAGATCCGGCAAGTCTCCGTCTTGGCTCCTCGAGCTCAAATCCAAGAAGCGCATGAGTCAAGTGGACAGTGAAGCCTGAGCAACCCTGGTGAGAGTTTCATAAAGCTTCTTCATCCTCAGAACATGATGCTCGCAACATCAAAGATGTGGGTTCAGTTCTCACGGCTGAGCATCAACGTCACTTCCTTTCAGCGAGTAACTTTGTTGTGTTTTTTATCGCCACTAGAGGGCAGCAAATCCACTTTTCATCTCTTGGACATGTTAATTGATTCTAGTTTTTTTCTAAATTTCCGTCCATTCTAAGTTCTAAAATTAATTATTGGTAGTCATCCACTCTAAGTTATGTTCTAAGCTTCTTCTATTTCTGATTCATGAGAAACTGGAGCCAATCTCTGTGGGCCTTAGGGCGGGGCACGGCATATATCCCGCCCAGTATTAGACAGCCAACCAATCACAGGCCCGGATACAGATTCACGATACTTTATAACAATTCATCTAAACAGTTGTTTCACAAATAAGAATCCGTTTCCTCTGTTTCACAGATCTGATGTCCTGATGTTTGGTGGAGCTTCTCTCGCTCATGGTCGGAGAAAATAAAGATATAATTAGTATACGGTATTGCCGTAAGGAGCAATCACGGTTCAAGTCGTGTAAAAATATTCACACTGCCATCGAGAAAGCAGCATGATTGAAGGAATAATGACCTAATCCGTCCCGGACTGATCCGTTCACCCTAGATTACGATTCACAAGCGTTTACATGATTGACAGATTTTGCACTTACGAAAAAAAACGAAAAGCGAAAAATGTGCCTTTTCTCGACAAATTACTGTGTTTTTAAATCTGAGATCGACTCAGTCTATCCAGTCGCCAATGAATGTACAAGTGTGAATGTACAGAACGATATATTTCCACAGTCATAGAGCGTTTATATCAACATATACAAACTGTATATGTGCTTGCGTAAATTCTCTATTTTTTTATCCTGCCTTTAGTTGTGTTTTCGAACATTGATGAGGTTAAATCAGACGAGTGGTTGTGATTGCTGGTGTGTTGTGGAGTGAGTCTGTGTGTGTCGTGGTTGAACGTGAGTTGAACGGAAGGAAGTCTGGGTGACGTGGCCATGCAGAAGATGCTGAAGGTGTTTCATCCACAATTAAAGTTTGTTCATGTGCGGTTGAAGTGTTGGTCTGATTCTAGAACTGAGATCTGTCTGTCTGTCTGTCTGTCTATCCATCATCATCATCCATTCGTCTACCCAATATCACTTCATCATTCATTCATCTATCCATTCATTATCCTTTGTCTATCCTATTGAGTCAGAATAGTGCAAAAAAATAAAAAGAAACGAACGAAAATGCTTCACATTTACGTTTGGTTTGTAAAATTGCTTTATTTTTTCTGCTCTCAATCACGTTTTTGTTTTAAACAATTTTTTTCGCTTCAGGTTTTTCGTTTGCTTTTTTTTTTTTTTCTTCACGTGGAGCGGCCCTTGTCTGATTGGCTGCATTTTGTGAAGCATTTTCATTCGTTTCTTTGAAATTTACATTTGATACTTTTAACACTAATCTGATTCCATACTATCCACCATTCATCCATCTATTCATCATCCTCCATCCATATATCCAATACACATCCATTCATCATCCATCCTTCTATCCAATATCTATCCGTCCATCTATTCATCATCATCATCAATCCATAAATCCAATACTCATCCATTCATCATCCATCTATCCACCACCCATCCATCTATACATCATCATCCATCCATCTATCGTATATCAATCACCCATTCATCTATTCATCATATATCCATTCATCTATCCAATACTCATCCATTCTTTTTTTCATCATCACCCATCTGTCTGTCTAATATCCACTCACCATCCATCTATCTATCCACCATCTATTTATCATCATCATCATCATCTATTCATCCATCTATCCAATACTCATCCATTGACCATCCATCCATTCGTCTATTCATCATCATCCATCCATCCAATACTCATCCATTCATCATCCATCTATCCACCACCCACTCATCTCTCTGTTCATCATCATCCATAGATCCGTCCATCCGTCTGTCTGTCTGCCTGTCTCTCTTGGTCTGATTATGTGTATATATGTATCTATCACTCTCTCTATCTCTTCCTCTTCAATCCATCTGTCCATGTCTGTCCATCTTATCTCTTTACCCACCTATCATCATTTAACAATTTGTCCAATCTCTGTATTCCTCTTCACGTCCATTAGTCAGTCCATCTTTCTATCCCAATCGTATCTCTACATCTCTTCAGTTGTTTGGTTCTGTCTGTTTATCCCTCTCTCTCTCTCTCTCTCTCTCTCTCTCTCTTTCATTCTCACCCATCTTTTCCCCCTCTTTTTTCCCCAGACTTTCTTCCTTTCTAGACGTGTGTGTAGCATCTCTAGTCTGAACAACAACAGCTATATTTTTATTTTTTTCCTTTTTAATTGACTCGTTTTTTCCCCCCCAAATTTTTTAAAACTCATATAAAAAATCGACCTTTCTCTTTTTAAAGACTTTTTTTCACATAGCGTCTTTGCGTTGGTCTCAGACTAAGAATAGCTCTATATAAATGAAATGAACTTCAACTTGAACACGTAGATGCTGTGTCTGTGTGTGTGTGTGTGTGTGTGTGTGTGTGTGTGTATTTATCCCTCTGTCTCTATCTCTTCAATCCACCCATCCATGTCTGTCCATCTATCTCTTTACCCACCTATCATCATTTTTCAATTTGTCCAATCTCTGTATTCCTCTTCACGTCCATTAGTCAGTCCATCTTTCTATCCCAATCGTATCTCTACATCTCTTCAGTTGTTTGGTTCTGTCTGTTCATCCCTCTCTCTCTCTCTCTCTCTCTCTCTCTCT
>CM051493.1:9773325-9813372 GCA_028031935.1 Paedocypris micromegethes
TGTTTCCAAACCCACCTCACACCAAACTCTTGAGTTTAATCTGCCCTGCACTTTTATCTGATACGTTTGCTGTGCTTTGGCTTCTCGTTCTGCTCGGTCATCATGGATTTTTAGTGGCCTGATGAAGGGATGTGTGAAGCAGAGGTGAAGCTGGAATGGATTGTATTTGGCTGGCTGCTCTGGTCTGGCTTGGCTTGACAGATTGAAGCGAATGCGGTGCATTTTTAGAGAAGATCCTTTGAAGAACTTCACTTGCTGCCTCTCCGCAGCTTAAATCCGTCATCAAACGCACAAAAGAGACGCCCAACGTCCACCCCATGTTCCGTGAAGCCGTTGTGAGGAGGAAGATGGCTCCGGTCTTCAAGACAAACTCGCAGGATCTGCTCATCGAGGAGCTGCAGGGCAAGCTGGGAATCGGTCGCGTGGAGCGCCCCAAAAAAAAGATGGAGGATTGGCTGACGGAAGGAGTGATTGTCTGTTCCACCCCGGTCCGGTCCAGGGAGGACAGGTTTTCACCGACTGTTGACAAGGTAGAACGTGACCGAGTCCTCAAGGCCACTGTTTGAGGTTTCATTATTCAGTCAATGATTCTACAGTAGTCTCCTGCTCAAGTACGCACAATGAACCTGCAGGGTGCGTTCTTAACCGTGGGTTGCGTACTTAAGACTAATCGGATGACTCTTGTGAACTTCCAGACCTCTTTTGTGAGAGTCTGATCGCCTTTGCGTGATTCTAGATATTTCTCTCACACTTCCGGGCCTCACAAGCCTGTCTGATCTCTTGCTTGTTCCGGATCTCTTGTTTCAAGTGTCTGATGTATCATGCACTTTCGGACCTCTATTGTGAGAGTCTGATGTCTGTTCTGTGATTCCAGATACTTATTGCATCCTTCTGGACCACTTTCACGGTAGAGGTCAGGAAGTGAGAGAGAACAGACAGATCTTGAGAGAGTCTGATCTCTTTTGTGTGAGTCCAGATACTTATTGGACCACTTTCTCAAGATCTGTCTGATCTCTCTCACTCACTTCCTGACCTCTATTGTGAGAGTCTGATCTCTTTTGTGTGAGTCCACATACTTATTGCGTCTCTCTGGAACACTTTCTCCAGTGTCTACTCTCTCTCACTCAATTCCTGACCTCTATTGTGAAAGTCTGATCTCTTTTATGTGAGTCCAGATACTTATTGCGTCTTTCTGGAACACTTTCTCCAGTGTCTGATCTCTCTCACTCACTTCCTGATCTCTATTGTGAGAGTCTGATTCTGCACATCGCACAGCGTTTAGCTTAATACGTTTTAAACCTGAATTTTAAGGAAAAACATGCGTGTTTTAAGCAAATGCGTTCTTAAGTGGGAGACTACTCGTAGTTGATTCCATACACGGCATGGCAGCCAACTTCGGGTGGATGGTTTTGTTCTGGTTTGTCATGTTACGCTTGAGCTGTTGTGATTTGGCGGTTTTGATTGTAATATTGATTGTCCTTCCCTTGGTTTCCACCTCTGGCCTTGGTCAGATCATCATTCCTCCAGACTCCCCAAGTCCCCCCAGAAGAATCCTAGTCGAACCTGAGCCCGAAGCTCCTCCTCCACCCAAAGAGCCCCGCCCACCTCCAACCCCGCCTCCTGCCACTCTGTCTCCTCCTCCAAACACTTCAGCTTCTGTAGGCTGTCAAACGGAATATGAACCTGAACCTCCTCCGGTACAAGCATGACTTCCGTCTGATGCATCTTCTGTCGAGAATTAGTTTTATTGTCTATTTCCGTGTGTGTGTGTGTGTAATGTAAAATAAATGTTTATTAAATATGTGTTAAGCTGGAATGTTGTGGGATCCGTGCTGTGGTGAGCATCACTCCCAGCTTTATAAGTGGAAGTGTGTGTAGCTAAACTGGAGTGTGTGGAAGATCTGCTTCTCCTGCTTCTCGTGTCGGTGTGTGTTTCTGGAAGCAGGAAGTCGGTGGATTTCTGAGGCATCGTCGGCATTCACGTGATGGTCTTGCTGCTTCTCATGGTGCTGGTTCTGCGTTTGTGTGGGTCCAGGCTCAGGGCCGCAGCTCTCCCAGCGTGGCGGCCAAGCCCGGAAACAAGCTGGACAACATGCTGGGCAGCCTGCAGTCGGACCTCAACCGCCTGGGAGTGCAGACGGTGGCGAAAGGCGTCTGTGGAGCCTGTAAGAAGCCCATCGCTGGACAGGTACAGCTCTATTCACACACACACACTTTCGTTTATATCATAGTGGGGTTCAGTGGCAATTCTATATGAAATGACGCCCTGGGCGAGGCCCCGCCCCCGCAACAAACAAAAAAGGTGGTCTTTAACATTCACATTATTAAGTACACAACGTCAACATTAAAAGTATTGCACACTTAATTCAAACTAAAACAACGTAAAATGCATTTCTATGAAACAATTGGGAACATTTTTAAAAGGCAGTTTAAATACGTTCTTAACATATAAATGTGTGTATTATATATTGAAGTATATTCTATTTACGTGTGTATTCTATATTTACCTTAAAATGTATTCCATTTTCTACTATTTGGTTGAATACATTTAAATACATAGAAATATAGTTAGATATATAGTTCGCTTTCTGTCGTCTTTAGCCTTTTTATGAAACCGTTTAACAAAAAAAAGGCATGCATATATCTGTTAAAAACATATTTAAAAATGTACCATAAAGTGTATTAGATATATGCGTTTTGACAATATATATTTAACGATGTTTCACGTATATGTGGATACATTTCTTCTTTTCTTCATATGTAACACTTTATTTATAGTCCTTTATTGATGACATGGAGACTGATATTATAAAGAGAATGATGTTGCCTTTATCTTTCGCTCGTTTTTCCTATTTTCTCTTTTTTCTAAACTGTGCACCCGATAGCTTTACGGACTTGAATCAACAGATAAATCTCACACCCCGCTTGTTTCAGACATAGTCTAGTGCGGTTTCCTTTTTAGAGATTAAAAAGCCTTCTGCTCCTTTTCTCCACCTCCGTTTCCCCACTTCTCTCGTGTTTTCTGTGCATGACTCCTTCAGTAAACACAAACAGGGGCGCCACAAATGTGTGATACGTAATAGAAAACTGCTTAGTGAACGCACAGATAAAATAAAACTCTTATGCGTGGCATGAGAAAATTCCCCGTTCGCCCACGCCTAAAATCGGCGCTGGTGGGTGTGGCCTCACACAGTCCCTTCCACCTCCCCCTCTAACCCACATGTGTCAAACTCAAGGCCCGGGGGCCAGATGTGGCCCGCCATGTCATTTATGTGGCCCGCAAAATCTTGTCTAAAAATAAACACCAAAAAATTAAGAGCGTGTGTTGACCAAAAACTACATTTCCCACAATGCCTTTCGACTACAATTGCTGTGGCAGCGTTTCCACAGTTTTATGTTATTTTTCTTTGTTCACTTGGACAGTTTTATCCTTCATAAATGCAGTTATGTGTGTTTTCATAAGCTGACAATGTCAAAAGATGTGAGATTATGTTAGAGCAACAAGCAAACATAGGTTTTCTACGCAACTGCAATTGTCACTTGATTAAGTTATGATAAATAATGAGTTGTGTGGGACACCAGGCCATTTCAGGACCAGGGACAGTGATGGCGGATGCTGCAGTCTCACAGTTGTTTTAACATTAAAGAGTAGTTGCATTTATTTCACATTACATTTGATTACATGTAGTGACATTGATAAGTTCCATCCGGCCCTTTGAGGACAGACGTTATGCTGATGTGACGTTTGAAAGCCCTGCTCTAACCCGACCATCATTGGCGGATTGTTTGTTCAGGTGGTGACTGCGATGGGTCGGACGTGGCACCCGGAGCATTTCGTCTGCACACACTGTCAGGAGGAGATCGGCTCCAGGAACTTCTTCGAGCGGGACGGACAGCCGTACTGTGAGGACGACTACCACAGCCTCTTCTCTCCCCGCTGCCACTACTGCAATGGTCCCATCCTGGATGTGAGCGTCATCACACACACACACACACACACACACACAGTGAACGAGACGGATTCTTTGATGGCTATTATGTCCCCTTATTGTTAGAGATTCCAACTGATTAATGTAAAAGAAATGTCCTTTTTGACCACATGATGTGATAAACGAAAATGCCACTAAACGCATTATTTGAAAGTCGAATGGGATCATAAGGTGGCATTTCAGTAAACCTCCTTTTTTCTAATGTTCTAATTCTAAAGGGCACTAAATAGTAAGACGCTAAACAAAACCTTCGGAGAATTTTTTTTATTAAACTAATTATTTGCTATGGCAAGCCAATTTAACATTTAACCCTCCTATTATGTTCTGTTCAAATTAACCTGCTTTCAAAGTTTAATAAAATAAAAATAAAAAAATACTTAAAGTAATTTTTTCACTTTGAAACTTCTGCTTGGCTTGTTAGGTGTAATCATCATAAAATTTTATTGATTCAGTTCACATATTTGTAACACCACGCTATGTTTATGTTACAAAGGTTGTGTTTGGGTCAAATTGACCCGTGTTAAAAGTTTAAAAATAATTCCAAATACTTTTAATATTTTTTTCACTTTGAAATTCCTCCTACTTGTCTTAGTTAGTGTAATCTACATATAAACAAATAATGTTTCAGTTGACATATTTGTAATGACCGCTACATGTTTTTGTTACAAAGATAATGATCTGGTCAGTTTGACCCTTCAGACAAAATAGAAGCTAAATTGAGTCAGAAAGATCAAATTCTATTTGTTTCTTTGCAACAATGAGACATAATACACCGCTGTCTCTTTCTCTCTCACACACACACACACACACACACACACACACGCGCTCTCTCTCGTCTCTCTCTCTCTCTCTCTCTCACACACACACACACCACACACACACTCTCACACATTCTCTCTCCTCTCACACACACACACACACACCACACACACTCTCACACACTCTCTCTCTCTCTCTCTCTCTCTCTCTCTCTCTAACACATACACACACTGTTTTATGGATCTTTTTTCTTTCTGACACTTATATGCGTAAAAAAAAGGCCCCCGGGTCAAATTGATGAAACGAACATTAGGAACAGGAGGAATAAATCAAAATTGTGCATTACAGCGCTTATAATAAAAAAAGAAATACAACACATAAACCCCTGTAATTAAATGCGAAGGCTTTGTGTAATGTAGAATGTTGTGTGTTTGCTGTGTGCAGAAGGTGGTCACGGCTCTGGACCGGACATGGCATCCCGAACACTTCTTCTGTGCTCAGTGTGGCTCGTTCTTCGGGCCGGAGGGTAAAGAGCTTCATCCACCCGTTCTCTCTCTCTCTCTCTTTCTTTATCTGGTTATTTTTACTCTCCACTCTTTCTCCTTGAACAAAGACGTGCTGTCGTCAGCCTCCATTTACTTCTGTTCTGCCTCTCGCTCTCTTTCTCTCCTCCGTCGCTCGCCTGCGTTTGTTTCGCTTTCTTTTCTTCTCATTATTTTTTACCTCTAATTATCCCTTGTGTTCATTGTTTCACACCAACGTCTTTCTCTCACTGTCTGTCTGTCTTTTTTTTTCTGTCCTTCTCGTTGTCTTTTTTTTCTTCCTCCCACCATCTATTTTGTCATCTGTTTTTCCCTCTTTCCACCTACTATCTTTCTTTAACGCCTTTCTCCGTTTCTATCTTATTCTTTTCGTCTGTCTCTTGCTTTTCTTATTATCCATGATCTGTTTTTTCATACGTCCATCTGTTTTATTACAAGTTTCTGGCGTTCTTTTCTTCTTTTTCCCTCCTTCCTAACCTCTCA
This sequence comes from Paedocypris micromegethes, assembly GCA_028031935.1. Classification (NCBI taxonomy): domain Eukaryota; kingdom Metazoa; phylum Chordata; class Actinopteri; order Cypriniformes; genus Paedocypris; species Paedocypris micromegethes. The sequence continues at coordinate 9,779,099 of CM051493.1, forward strand.
GGTTTTCACGAGAAAGAAGGGAAGGCGTACTGCAGGAAGGATTACTTTGACATGTTTGCCCCCAAATGTGGCGGTTGTGCCCGCGCCATCCTGGAGAACTACATCTCCGCCCTCAACTCTCTCTGGCATCCGGAATGTTTCGTGTGCAGGGTCAGTGTGTGTGTGTGTGTAGTAGAATGCCTTTATTGTCTTTGTATCACAGGGCTACAGTGAAACTAGTATTGCTACTCCGTTTGGTGTAAAAAGAAAGTTGAGATAATGGTCAAATATACACTGAATAACCAATATCAATAACTACAATATATTAAAATATGGTCCAAAATATAGAAGGCAAAATTATTTAAATGTAGCACAAGAAAAATGCAATTGACAATATGTTCATGCACATTTAATACAATTAATTTAATCAAGCGCCTAAAATCACAGCCACGAGTAGAAAGAGTTGATAGCTATTGACGTCGGTGAACACACTAGACAACGGTATTTATTTATTTTAGGGCTGTCAGACGGTTAATTTTTATTAACAAGTTTATTGCACTTCCGCAAACTAATTAATTGCAAATAAATAACTGAAGCTTGTAATGTGTAAAAATTGAAACTGAAGTGTAAAATATAAACGAAGCAACACAAAAACAAACACTCGTTTAAATACTGTAATATAATTTATCCATTGCCATCTTTTAACGATTAATTGTGCAGCTTGACTACGATCTACCAGCACTACCATTGCGTATAGGTCTATGTAGTGGTCACCTACTGGTGTAGTACTCATTATACGTAAAGTCCTCGTCTAAAAAGTGAAACCGGGAGTGTTTCAAACTGGAAGTGGGGGAAAAAAAACTGCAACCGTGATTAACGGCGTTAAAAATAAATGGTGCGAATAAGAATTTAAAATGGCTCGCGTTAACGCGTTAACTTTGACCGCACTCATTCGTGTATTTGTACTGAGTGTCGAGGTTGACGTGCGCTCTGTCTGGCCGGCAGGAGTGTTTCGTCCCGTTTGTGAACGGCAGCTTCTTCGAGCACGAGGGTCAGCCGTACTGCGAGGCGCATTATCACGAGCGGCGAGGCTCGCTCTGCTCCGGCTGCCAGAAGCCCATCACCGGACGCTGCATCACCGCCATGAGCAAGAAGTTCCACCCCGAGCACTTCGTCTGCGCCTTCTGCCTCAAGCAGCTCAACAAGGGCACGTTCAAGGAGCAGAACGACAAGCCGTACTGCCAGAGCTGCTTCCTCAAGCTCTTCAGCTAGACAATCAAGAAGCGTCACAGCGCCATCCTGTGGCCAGACGCAGCGTCACACCGGCCTAACACTGTGATCTTCAGGGACGCCGTTACCAGCTGATCAGAGTGATGAGTTTAGTACCAGAGTTTAGGTTTTATGAGAGAGAGAGAGAGAGAGAGAGAGACAGACAGACAGACAGATGGAGAAGGGAGAGAGAGAGAGAGAGAGAGAGACAGACAGACAGACAGACGGAGAAGAGAGAGAGACAGACGGAGAAGAGAGAGAGAGAGAGAGAGAGAGAGAGAGACAGGCGGAGAGTGTGTTTGTTCCTGTCTTGCTTTTTCTTTTAGTTTATTTTGGTATGAAACTTTCAACCTCTCTTTTTTTGTGTTCGTCTCACTCTCTCGCTCCAATTCTTTCTTTTTGTCTGTTCCTCTTTCTTTCTGTCTCTCTTTTTGTCTCCCTCTCGCTATGGCCATTACCAGCTTTTCAAAGTGCTGAGATTAGTACCAAAGTTTAGGTTTTATGAGAGAAACAGACAGACAGAAAGAGAGAGAGACAGACAGACGGAGAGAGAAACAGAGCGTCTGCTCCTGTCCCGCTTTCCCTCTAATCTTTCGTTTGTTTCAGTGTGAATCTTTCAACCTCTCTCTCTAATATCACTATCTCTCTCTCTCTCTCTCTCTCTCTCTCTCTCTCTCTCATATATGACTGTCTCTCTCATCACTATCTCTCGCTCTCTCTTTCTCTCTCTAATATCACAATGTCTCTCTCTCTTATCACTTTCTCACTACATCGCTCTCTCTCTCTCTCTCTCTCTCTCATATCACTATCTCGCTCTCTCTTTCATATCACTGTCACTCGTGTTCCTATAGTGATCTGCTTGGCACGGATCCAGATGTATTTTTGTACCTGTTTGACACTGATCTTAAACGCTTCAATCTTAATCTCTTTGCACACTCCCGACTGAAGCGTGTTCCGACGGCTTCTCTCGTGCTTTTATCCTCTGGCCATTTCGCGTGCAATACAGCCTTGTCAGAACTCCAGAAGATTCTAGATTTCTAGTTTTATGTGATTGCCAGCGTTACGGTGCATGTTTCCCTGACTGATTTATGGTGTGTGTGTGTGTGTGTGTGTGTGTGTGTGTGTGTGTGTGTGTGTGTGTATGGATGATTGCTGTGCCGATTTCCTCTTTGATCGTCGCTCGGACCGGATCCTGTGAACTAATGCATCACTTCTGTGCCTCCAGACACCGAGAATTGTCTTAATCTCATCTGCGTCTTTCTTTTCCACGCATCTGATTTCCTACTGAACGTTAGTGATTATATCAAAGTCTTAGGAATTGCGTTTGAGGGCAAAATTTTACAGATTCAGAGTATAGAATCTGACTAATTTGACTGAGTTTGATTTGTTGCTTTTAGTAATTTAATGTTTTCCGGTGAAGTGACTGTTTGTCCGAAATCATTTCATTAAACGTATTTTGATTCAAATCTAAAGTTGGTGTGTGTGTGCGTGTCATTTCTGTATATGCACATTTTTATTCACCACCTCGATTTCGGAACAAAGTGAATTTCTGTCATCGGTTGCGGACCGGTATTTGAATAAAAATACCAAAACCGAGTATTTTGTGGAAGTATACGCTGATTTATTAAAAAGCGTACGCTATCATTGTTTGTTTGTGCGCGAGGCGCGCGCTCTCTTCACATGGCGGGATTCTGAGGCGAGACGCTTTCGTCGCAGTTTGAAAGAAATAAACTACCAGAAAATTCTCCTGTCCGTTCAACAGTAAGTTTCGACAACACACGCGATCATAACGGCTAGTTTAAGCATTAATCTTTCGAGTGAAATGTCGTTTTCACAGTCAAAGATGTGAGGCGTTTGTGGGTTAAGTCCACACGTGTGCAGACGTTTGTGTTCGGAATACTTTTAACAGAAACTATTTTATGAATAAACGGTCACGCAAATGACGCATTTTATGAATAAAAAAAGCCAATATCTATGGCTTTTGGCCAACTTTAACGTTTCGGTTTCGTGCAAAAAAGACAGATTTTGCCCAACACGATATCATTCAGTTATACTGCACTGCTAAAAAAATCATCCAAACGTCAGATTTTAGAGCCTTTAAAGGTGAATAACCTTGCGCATGAGATTGTTTGCATGCCAGGAACATTTTCCATTCTTTCCCAAAAATATTTTAGAAACCCAGTATTGTCATACTTTTTTATTTAATGACACATCTCATATTTAGTTGCTATATTAACATATGTATTATCATAATTAATAAACGTTAATATAATATTTACATGAACTCTCAAACATGCAAGACTGACATGCTGATACTAAATTTTTAGAATCAAAGAAACATGATTTTGTGATTACTGTATTCGGTTAAAAATCACAAAACACTAAAACAAACACAAAAATGATGTGATAATGAAAACAAAACAAGCTTCAGTTGATGTTGTATATCAAGCAAAGGCCACTGGTTTATTTGCATAGTTTTTACAAGTTGGATTTACATGCAACTCAGAAGCGCGAGATGATCAACTGTTCCACAAAATCAAACGGGTAAAATGCGCGCACACACACACACACACACACACACACACACGCTGGAATTTAAAAAGAAGCCCAGAACTCTGACATTCTTCTGGGTGACTTTCCTACTGGGAGGAACTTTAAAATCAAATTAAGACATTTCCCCTGAATAAATAGAGTTTAGAGAAGCAGCAACGAAGCGGGAATGTTCACGGTGTCCTTATTTCACAGAAGGCGAGAGACGGACGAGGTGTGGATGTGGGAATGGAGCTCTTCTCAGTCGGAGTCTTCATCATCCAGATACTCTTCGGCGTTGCTGTGTGTTCGCAGGATGACTGAGGGAAACACGCCGCGTTTAACACACACGTGAGTCGAGCGAGTAACAGACACTTCTCACCTCCTCCGAGCTTCTTCTTCAGCAGCGATGCACATTGAGCATTCGTGGCCATGTCCAGTGGAGTCTTCTTCTCGTTGTTCACAATGTCCATCCTCGCGTCTGCACACAGAAGCACTAATAAATACACTACGTCTCGTGTCTGATCCATCAACCACTTGTGTATAAATATATTAAAAAATAATTAAAATTAAATTAAAATATATAAACCTGTTGCAAAAAAAAAAAAAGTCACTGTAAAAATTCTGAAATACAAAGAATGCAGTACACTTACACACTCATAAACTTATATTTTGTTTATATAACTTATATTTTGTCATCTGAAATTCAAATGTGTCAAACTGTACAAATTGTGCTGCGGTTTAAAATATTACGGTAATACCAAAAAGAAGTTGAGAAGACAAATTTGCAAAGAGTTTGACGCTTTCATGACCTACAGAAGCTACAACATGGGCTCGGGAAAACGTCCAGAAAATTGTTTAAAAATTCATTTTCCTCATGAGGAGAGGATCAGCACAAAAAGGATGTTATCATCACTCAGTTATTAAGCCTGCTTCTCTGAGCAGCGGTCACTGAAAATGAGTCTGAAAATGTAAATATCTAAAATCACAATAGAGATAAATATAAAAAAGATGAGAAAAGACAAGAGAAAAGTGGACAGCGAAACTACCTTTTCATTTGGAATGGACAGATTCCTTTGGACTAAACCAGTGTGTCTGATATGTTCGGCAACTTATAATAGATATGAGCCTTTCAAACTGTTCAGTTGGTGCTATATTTTCAGATTTTTTTTTTTAAACCTGTTTATAAGTTGAGTCGAGATGTAAGGGGACACATTTTTTTCCTTAATCTTTTTTTTTAAGTTACATTGTAAACATTGTAAAAATACGCTCTGTTTGATGTTTTAGATCTGTACATTTGTCCGTTGAATTATACTGAAAAATTCTGATCTGACAGTCAAGTATTGATTATAAGCAAGATTAAAAAAAAAAAAAAAAAAAAAAAAACCCACACACACAAACACCATTGGGCTTTCGCTTAAAAAAAATGTTTTGCTGCCATAAAAAAAATGACCTCTTTAAATGTTAGCTCTGTGTGTGTGTGTGTGTGTGTGTGTGTGTGAGTGTGTCTTCTTCAGGGAAGACCTTGCATTTTCCAACCCTTTTTTTCAACGATTTTCCAACAATGCCAAGATCACATACTGCATAAATTACAACATTATGGCAGCGTAGAAGAACATTCCGGATACTGATATGGCAAGACCGCAGTCCAGATCTCTCCGCCAGAGAAAACATGGCGCATCACAGAGGAGTTTATAGACACCCGTATTAGTCAAGAATTGTACAACTTTCCCGTTCCTAAAGTTGAGTAACGTGTCTTCACAGACCTCACTCTTCTGCAGACCGTTTTAAAAAGTGAATAGAACAGATTCCACCGTGGTGAATGTGGCCTTGTCACAAATATTTAAGCAATTTTGACTCCATGAAAATTACGACAACCTCGGTTTTCCTTAAAATTAAATGTTTAAACTAGGGCTGTCAAACGATTCATTATTTTTAACGAATTAATCGCACTCCCCCGACCAAATTAATCGCGATTAATCACAAAGACTTGTAATATGGGATACTGAGGTGTAATATGTCAATTAATGTCAACTCAACACTAAATAAACACTCATATAAATACTGTAACATAATTTAGTATAATCGTTGTTCAATTTGCAATACATTTTCTTTTTTTTTTAACATACCGAGGTCAAGTCGCACCTTTTTTCAAGATACACACAGAAAAAGTCAATTTTGGTCTTACATACAAGTATTACACATAAATTAAAAGTAAGAACCTTAAATAAAAAAAATTAAAAGAACCTATTTTTTAGGTTACGCTCTTACGTACCACAGGACGTTGTTTTTTTTGCACAGCTCTCTTGAATGTAACAGCGTCAACTAACATTTAAATTAACAATAACATTTAAATTTTTTTTTTTTCCAGATCCGTTGAACTTTGACAGTTCTAGTTTAAACATTTGATTTGTCCTCTAATTTCTGATTAAAATTTGTAAACTTAGTTTTTATTCACAATTTCAACAGTGGCCCAACCTTGGTCACGTTATGTTGTAATATCTATGGCAAGATCATCTACTATAATTATGTAGGAAAATCCAGACATGTACCTTTACACATAGAAAAGCAATAATACGAGCGGCTTTAAAGCAAAACAAACTCGATCTAGCAAATCACTCGAAACGCAACTACAAGTGATTTATTGGTTTTTATCGTGGATGGTTGTGTGTCAGGACTGACTTACCTTTACTGAGCAGCATGTCCAGGATGTCGGAATAACCCTTCCAAGCGGCTGCGTGCAGAGGTGTGTCTCCCAGTTTATTCTGTCCACAAAACACACGTCTCAAAGCAGGTATGGCCAAACTCCGGCCCGTGGGCCAATTGCGGCCCGGCTTCATATTTTCACTGGTCCGCAGCCTCTCTAACAAAAACATCTGAAAAATTGCCATTTTACATTTCACCCATGGCGAAACAAATTTCACTAAAATATGAAAGCAGACTAAAAAAGCCAAACCGTGCCATTTGCAAAACAATAATTATAACAAAACAATTCATTTTAATTTAGGAGTTATTGGTTTTAAATGGGTTAAAACGTTTTTACCAATTACTAATTACTAACCCATTACCAAATCTGGCCATCTTGGCAAAAAGTTTTAAATTTATGGGCTTCAGGAATATCTTTGAATTTGATTCACAATCAAGTTCTTTACATTTTCATTAAAAACTAAATTAAATGAATGTTTGTAGTTTTTTAACGGTGCGCATTTTCAAATGCAACATTTGTGGTGAAAAAAAAAATGTCCGAAAAAACAGCCCCCCCTCCACAACTTCACTTTATCACATTTGGCCCTAAGAGCAAAACGTTTGGACACCCGTCTTTCAGAGAATCACCAGCCGAGAACTCGACACTAAACAGCATCAAACACACACACACACACACACACACACACACACACACACACACACACACACACACACACACACACACAAAAGCATCACATGCTGAAAACCGAAGCATCACATCCTTCAAAAAAGCCGGAGCATAAACACCAACCTGCTGATTCAGCTCACAATTTGGTTGACTGAGCAAAATCTCCACCACATCTACAAACACACACACACACACACACACACACACACACACACACACACACACACAGGCTTCTTTATAAGCTGCTATTGTGATTGGTGGGAGTGTGGTGCTCTCGTACCCTTGTGTCCCCCGTGACAGGCCCAGTAGAGCGGCGTGTTCCCGGCCTTGTCCAGACCGTTGATCCCGACCTTGTTGTCCAGACACTCTCGGAGCCAGCTCAGATTACCTGCGTCACACACACACACACACACCTCATCAGTGTGAAGCGCGCTGGCGAATGTGCCGTCATCTACCTCGCCACTTTTTTTTTTTTTTTTTTTTTTTTAACTGACTACCCCCCCCCATATTTTTAACTCATATAAAGAATCGACATTTCCCTTTTTACTTTTTTCACATAGCCTCTTTGCGTTGGTCTCGCACTAAGAAAAGCGCTATACAAATGAACTTGAGCTTGAACTTGAACTACCTCGCTTGGCAGCCTCGTGCATGGGGTTGTCGATGGACTCGGCCTGTTCCGCCACTGTGGAAACACCAGTTGGTGAGAAACGTCCCGCCAACGCTTTCAGTACATTTTACCCTAATTTACGCGTTTACCGTAATTACTGGGAATCAGACCAGTGCGGCCCCGGCACGTGCCCTTCCACCAGTTACTGTCGCTCTGAAACACACAGCCAGTAATCAACCAGGTCACGTTTACCATCTGATATACCATGCGAGAAAAAAGAAAACGCTCCACGGAACAATAAGCATATTATTCAAATCGGAATCAGCTTCGTAGTGTTTAGATGCATTTTTAACCTCTGGAGCTCTGAAATTATATTCTTTTACGGCAATAAAACTGATAATTCTATATTATAAACTCATTAATTATATATTATGAATTAATTATATTATTCTTACGGCAATAAGACTCTTTAACTCTGTAATGCAGTGACACATTTTTGTCACTCACAATTGCACCATTGTTTATTTGGAATTGCACGATATATTCCTACCTCGTCACAATTGCACCACTGTTTTTGCACAACCTATTTATTGTCGTTTCTTTTTTTTTGTTTGAAAAGAATTGTCCTGTTTTTTTTTTTTTTTGCTGCTGCTACAGAACACAAAAATGTCCCCTAGTGGGATTAATAAAGTTCTATCTATCTATCTATGTTTTAACATTTTGCTTTGCTAGTTGAGCTTTCAGGAGCGCAATATATGTAAAAATGAAGGGTCAAATTTTTGCATGATTTAGTGTTGGAGATATTACAATGTTTACTACTAAATATTTACTTATTTTCATCGATCTTTCGACAACACTTTCGCTATAGATGGAAAAAGCGCTTTGAAAATTGGACACTAGTAGAGGGCGTGGCTCTAAGGCCACATGATGGTCGATCGATTTTAGCACGTCAGGGGTTAACACAGCGGGTGGGAAAATTCCGTGAAATTTTTTCCGAGTAATTTTGGTATTGGTTGATTGTTTGGCTTAAGTATTGGAGGCATATCCAATAATTACAATTCAGATTTTTTTTCTCTGTTATTTGTTGTAATTTTTCCACGTTACGTACAAAATATCTTCCTCACTATGTTTCCTCACTAACCAGAAGCGACTCTTTTGGATTTCTTCAATGGCCACAGAGATAGAGATGTGTGTATTTTTCCATTGTCTATTATGTATTTATTATTTATATACTGCTCCGGTCTTCTTTGTCGTACTTGTGAAAATAAAGTACTATTCTTCATACTAATAATACTAATAATAACAGAAAAAAAATAATAACAACAAACATACAGTATCTGAAATGTAGAGAATGTCCCCTTCTTCAAAGTAGAGTTCATCAGGCTGAGGAAAAGAAAAAACACACCATGTTACACACAAATACACAAGAGCTTTGTATATAACAACAATACTCACCGTCCGGGGGTCAAAGGTGAACAAGGCTCTGTAGACCCTGACTTGACCTGGTCAGGACACAAACACATCGGAGTGTAAAGAGTGTCAGGAACGGCCGTGATTTGCCCTTATCAGCCACATGCAAATCAACTGCACCACGTGTGTGTGTGTGTGTGTGTGTGTGTGTGTGTGTGTGACGCCACTCACAGAAACACTATTGTCAACACAACAATGGCCGTTTCCCTTCTGCTACAGATGTGAAATGAAAAATGATTTCCCTGTGTTTTCAGGATGCGCTGCTTAGGCCCAACATTCAGCTGTGAAACCCACCGGACCGGGATTAGAACCTGCCACGTCTGGGTATCACGCCTAACTCCCAATCACAGGGTCAAAGGTTACAGGTTGGAATACTGGACCGGCAGGAAGCACAACTACAACGATTTACAACCCACCCCACCACACCGACTGCCTCAAGGCTGCCCACTGCTCCGGGTGTGTCACTGGATGAGCAGATCGAGATCTTGATGGATTTACACAAAACAAAAATGCAGCCATTTTGGAGACTGGAGTGAGGTGATGTTGCGTTAAAAGAGAACAATGCGTGTTGTGCTGCTGACGGTCATCAGGGGGAAGTGACCCACTCGACCCCCTGCGCACGCGCACGCGCTCTACCGATCAACCAATTGCAACGTGGAGCGGTTTGCGTTACATTAGTTACGTGAAAACTTCTCGCGGGCCTTGGGGCTCGAACCCCCGGACCATCAGAGTGCCCATAAAGTCGGTGGAAACACATGGGACGTTTCATTGTTTGGACTTTACGCGCAATAAGTGTCGATTAATCGCGGACAAAGAAGTTAAACGCACCAATTAATCGCGGGCAAAGCCGTTAAACGCACAAAACGCGAGGCGATCGCCCAACTCCAAAAATGCAGGCCGACGTTTAAGTGAACGCTGTCTGTCATCAAATAACTTTTATTTAGGTTTGAACAACCTAACGATGCAAAAGGGGGAATTCGTCCATATTTCTCGAAACTTCGGCACGTTTGGCACGGCTTCCTCGAGCGAGCGCGGCTCTTACCTGGTTTGGCTGGTTTGGGTGGAGGCTTTGACATTTCTCTGGTCTCCACGGCAGCTAATATGTCCCTGATTTAGTTGGAATATAGTTTAGTGAATCGCGGAGAACTGAGCGGCGACACTGCGGGAATCCAGCTCTTCTTTAGGCGCTGTCAATGAGGAAGAGCGCAACGCGGAAAAGACACGCTGCGCATGCGCGGGACACGTTAGCTCCGTTCCAAAGTTGAATTCTACACTCACGAATATTGCTTTCTAAGTAATAAATCAACAAAAGCAATTAGTCTTAGTAGATTTTAGATGGATGGATTGTTAGGTATAACGATAGACAAGCAGACAGATGTCATATACACTTTTATGACCTTTCTGTTGTCGTTTTTTGTTAATACCATGCTTGCATTGCATCTCAGTTTCTTCAGTCTAACACGTTTTAAAATGAATAACAGATGCTCAAATGCCCATAGGTGTGAATGTGTGAGTCGAGTGTGAGTAAGAGAGGGAGAGAGGAAGTATGAGAGTGTGAGTAGTTGTGGCTCATTGGTTTTATTTCTCCTCCTGCAGAACTCTTAAGAAACACATGAATGTCAATATGAGGAACAAAGTAATGCACAAACACGTTTATTCATGTCCAAACAGCAGTTCCTCTGCTGTAACAGCACACCGTAGAGCTCAATGATCCGAGAGAGAGAGAGAAGAGGAAACCAGATATGTGTGAAGAAAAAGGCAAGAAGTAATCTAATAAAAGGAGTGATAAACAGTATTGGAATTGTCTGGAAAATGACCTAAAAAAGTGTCGTTACAAGCGGAAAATGATGCAACTGTATGAAAAATGATTTAAATTTGTCGGAATTATTTATTGAATTTGTTTGGTTTTGTTAGTATAGAAATTGCCATCTGTGGTTGTTATTAATGTTAGTTGTGACAAGAATGGTGTAGGAGTAAATAAGACATGGTCTTGTTCTTGAAGTGAAATGTTTAATATTACCACTACAATAAAGAACACATAAAAATGAAATGAAAATAAAGAATAAATGAGTAAAATATAGAAAAGAAGAAAAAAAATAGGGATAAAGATATAGAAAAGAGAAAGAGAGTAATCTATTGAGAGGGAGAGAGAGAAAAAGTGTTTGTGTGTGTGCATGTGTGTGTGTGTGTGTGTGTGTGTGTGTGTGTGTGTGTGTGTGTGTGTGTTGCCAGTAGTTATTTTGTCTATAATTTTTTTCAATGCTGTCAAATATTTCATTCTTTTTGTTATCATGCGTGTGTGAGAAAGAGAAAGTGTCTGTCTGTGTGTGTCTGTGTGTGTGTGTGTGTGTATGTGATTCATTCAAAATATTCTAAAAACTTGAGGACAAATTCTCTTCGGGTGATTTTATGTCTGAAAGCCCTTTTTCTCAAAATGGTTTTCGCTACATCATCACGATCCATTACCTTGAGAACTAGACAAGAATAACTCCTGAGAAATGAGCTGAAATTCTATATCTAAACGTATAATCTTGAATATATCAGTTCATTACAGTGTGTGTGTCACAATCTCTCTCACTGTCTCTCTCGCTCTCTCTCTCTCTCTCTCTCTCTCTCTCTCTCTCTCTCTCTCTCTCTCTCTCTTTCTTTCTTATAAAGCTGCAGGTGTCTGAGAGGAGGCGACACTTAGAAGACTGTCTGTCATGAAGCGTCTGGTCTGGTCTCTGTTGCTCTGTGTCGGTGAGTTTCTCCATCCGTGACACTGAATCTTTTACTCTGATTTACAGACTTTCAACATGTAGCAGTTACATTTCAGAATATGATTTATATTCACACACATACACACACCTGAACATATTTATTGCTTTTAGTTAGAGTTCGTCATAGTATCCTTCGTTAAAGTTGCCTATGTTGAGTTCTAGTTAGTTCTTTTAATTATAGTTATTGTTGTTTTTGTAATGTTCTTCATAGTAAAATGTTTTATTGGTTTAAAAATTTGCAGACTTGCAGTGGGTTTTTTTTCTTCTTCAAATAGACAGAAAATTCTAAATGCAAACGGAGTAAAATGCAAAAAAAAAATCACAGATGCTTAAAAGTGCATGACCGTGTCACTATTTGATTCTGTGAATATTTTGGGCTCAGATGAGTGTGAAGAGTGTGTATAAGTGTGTTCTGGTCTGGTGTCTTCCGCTTGTTCTGACATGTCTCTGTGGCGGTGAACACACACTTTCTCAATGTGTGTGTGTGTGTGTGTGTGTGTGTGTGTGGTCTCGCTGAACGTCACACAGCGCGTATTGTTTAGCACATGCAGAATGTCACTGCGTATTATTTTTAGCAGTGTGTGAAATAAGGCATAAAGGTCATGATGTAAAACACTGATAGGTGTGTGTGTGTGTGTGTGTGTGTGTGTGTGTGTGTGTGTGTGTGTGTGTGTGTGTGTGACAGAGAGAGAGAGAATGGAATGTCTCAGACTATTAACACAGATTCCGGACTGAAGGAGTGTCTGTGTCTTTTCTCCGACTCGTTCCACTCGCTTTGATTAACTCACATAAAAGGTCTTTAAGCTTCTGAACGTCATTACACCGAAATCCTGTTTTACTGCTCAAACCCTCCGAGTGGCAAAGCCAGTCGTAATCCAGATTCAGTGCAAAAAGTATGCATTTTATTCTTAATAATTTTTAGTTTGATTCCATTCTGCATGAGCTTGATAAATTACTCTTACAGGAACTTTATAATCTGTTCTTTTTGTTTTACGTTTTCCTGGATGAAAGCAAATTTACAGATACAGTCAAACAATCATACATCCCTTTCAATGACATTCCTTCTGTAAATCATCTTCATTAAAACACCAAGGGAATCTATATTTTACATCACCACTAGCTGTCAGCACGAGACTGTGTTATTAGTAAATACAGTTTGAAAACTACGCAGACAAAATCTTTCATACTTATCTTACAGCAGCATAAATGCACCAATGTATTTTTTTTATATAAATATTGCATTTATTTAATTCCTTATATGCAATTATCAGCTTGAAATCAGTAATTATTGCTACTCAACTATCATGCCAACTCTCAAACCTGTTGAAGCGCATGCGCCCCCTGTGGCGTGGCAGGGAACTGCGCCAGTACTTTATCCGTCCGCGTTTTCGCTAAGATGGGTTTGTCTTTTAATTTATATTTATAAAAGGTTTATAGAGAGGGATTGCGGATGATTACTTTGTCTGTACGTATTATTTTACTCGATGTGTACCTAATCGCGCATAGTCGATGGCTGGATCTATGGATTTAGTCTGTAACTCATTAACTCCATTAACACTGAACTGGTTTAGTGATTCCCATTAAGAACCATTGACATTTCATATTTCTCTGTAGTTTGCAGCACAGTTTCCAACGTGACCTCGACAGCCGCGCACACGACGTCGCTGCTGGACCATGTGACGTCATCGTCAGGGGAGGGGCTTCTGAGCGCGGCGGGGGAAGATGTGGAATCGGACGACGACCAAGATCCGTCCGGAGTGTTCCATCAGTCAAACTCATTCCAAGGTGCCTTTACAAACACGAACAGAGCATTAAAAGCAACAAAGACATTTTAATGATGGCACTTTTGAATCTCTCAGAGCACAGGGGCAATAAAGCAGAAGCTCGCAGACGCGCCGGCCGCAGGAAGAACAAAGCAAGGAGGAGGAATAAACACGTGACGCCCGTCCAGCCAATCACAGCGGGCACAGCTGACCCCTGCCTGACCTCTCACCTCGACTACTGCATCCACGGTCACTGCAGCTACCTGCACCACCTGAGACAGCCTGTGTGTGTGTGAGTGTGAAACAACACACACACACACACACGTGACATGTTTGTGTGCGAAAGAAGTCACCTTCGTTACTTTGTTAGAAGTTACTTTGCTAGAGTTAAAAAGTACTTCTGTGGAAGTAAAGTTTTTTAATATTTAATAAGTTAATATTTTATAAAAGTAAAAGTACCGTTACTAATACTGATAAAACTACTTTTCAGTCTAAAAGTAATGCAAGAATAAATGGCATTATAGAACTATACTGTTCAATTAAAATGTTGTTGTCATTACATTGAACATTAATGCATTTTTATTACACGCGACCTCAAGACACTAAATCACACAGGCTTCTCGGAGGTTGATAAATCTGTAAAAACTTGCAACAAAATAGATTATTTTCAAATACATTTTATGAAATAATGACCTAAATATGAACTCTTATGTTCGAAAATCTAGCTTCAACATTAAAATCTTACCTCCTTTATCTCTAGTATAAGATAAATTATATCTCCCAAAGTCTCACAAAGATACTAACTGAAGCATTTTTCACTGTTCACGTGAAAATTCAGCTAGTTTCGAAAAAGTAACAATTAGAAAGTACAGATATTTGCTTAAAAAAATAAGAAGTAGAAGTGAAATGTAAGTGGGGAAACATAAATACTCTAGTAAAGTAAAAGTAAGCCATATTTCTACTTAAGTAAGGTAGCAAAGTATTATTTGACACCTGTGTGTGTGTGTGACAGGTGTAAACGAGGGTATGACGGCGAGCGGTGTGGCATTCAGCTCCTACAGACAGCGGGCGAGCGAGACGACAGCGGCGCACAGACCCACAATGCACTGCTCATCATGGCCGTGGTCCTGTCTGTCATCAGCTGTCTGTCTGCCCTGCTCATGCTCTGTGTGCAGTAAGTACACGCTCGTAAACACATTTTTATTGTTACTTTTCTCAATATCTCACTATTTCCGGATTGCACAATGTGTAAACCATCGCTGTGAAACTTGGTTTATATTGTGTATATCCATACATATATTACATTGTAAATAAGTGTATATCTGTAAATCACTTTTTCCTCGTATGTGTGTGTTTGTGTGTGTGTGTAACAAGAGCACGTCTAAACCAAAACAAACTCCATGTGTGTGTCACACTTGGCGAATACATCCGATTCTGATTCTGAATTAGAATCAGAATCAGAATCAACTTTATTGGCCAAGTTGCAAGTGACAACAAGGAACTGATTGTGGTCTGACTCCGCCTTTTCCCCTCTATTTTGCATATATTAACATAAAAAAAAAGATTCTGATCTCACACTCGCTCTCTTTTTAATTGTGTGTTTATGTGACGTTCTATATGTTTCTCTCTGTTTCTCACGCACTCATTCACAGCTACAGAAGTCATCGGCGTTTCCGTGCAGCGTTCCTGAGTCCCACTGAAGAGAGAGTGAAGCTTCAGAAAAACCATATCATGATGTGAAGAGGAACGACTCAGAGCGAATCTGTTTGTGTGAAGGATTGTGTTGGGTCGTTTCTTCAGTCAGTGTAAATTGCTGATGTTACAGATCCTCCTGCACAAATATTATTATTAACATATTGTAGCGGTATATTTATTGTTTGGATGTATTTATTTGCACTGTTTTCGTTTCACTTGCCGAGTGTCGGCGCAGGTTTTCATAATAAAAGCCGTTCAGTTTGTTCATTTGTGTGGAATTTGTTTTGCTGATACACTGATTTTTTTCAATTTACGTGCAGCAATAAAAAATGGCTATAAATCAAGCCTGAAAGAATTAAAACATGGAATAATTAAAACATTTAATAGTGATTTTTCTTTAATATTTAAACACATTAATGCGTAACCAAGCTTATTTAATATTTTAATAAGAAAAAGTTACACGTTATCAGATGCATTTAATGAATTGAAAATGCCTTTATTTGTCCCACAAGGGTGGAATTGCAAGAATAAAATATGTAATAAAACAATACAATTATAGTTGTATGTATGTAAATGTTTCCATTACCAATACAATGTTAATAGTTCCATTAACAGTTTCAGTTCCATTGTTAAAATGAAGCAATAAAACATTTTGAAAACACTATTTTATAAAAAGGTTTAAAAAAAAAAAAAGGTAATTTTCGTCATTTTTCAATGCGCTTTTCTTTGAGAATTACGGTAGGCGTGATCAGCCCCTCCCTCAGCTCTCTCCTGATTGGCCGCTGCCTTTGTGTGCGAGAATGTCTCGCGCTCGCGCACTGTCACTCAGCCGTCAGCGGCTTCACCGGCGTCTCTTCCCACGTCACAACGTCAGTTTACTCACGACATAGAATGTTTGCGCGGGTATTTATCTAAAGAACGGACTCGTACACGTGTGAAAGTAAGGGTAAGTTTTCCCTCTCGTGTTTCCGGGTGTTCGTCATTATTTATGTTCCGAGTGTTTTGGTGCGGTTTTACGTTAGCTTAGCGGTCATCGCGACATTTATCGTCATACTATTTTAATACAATCTGTTTTTGTTTGCGTTTGTCATTGTGTGTGTGCGCGCGCGCGCGTGTGTCAGTTTGTGTGTGTCTGTGTATCCGTTAGTGTGTCCGTCTGCGCGTGCGTGCGTGCGTGCGTGTGCCGTCTGCGCTGGTTTTTACTGGTCACTGCTAGTAATCTCTTAACCTGTTGCTTTACAGTAAGTGATCATATAGAATGCGCAGATGGTTCAGATCCCGACTGGAATATGTTCGGCTCTGGGTTCGAGTCTCTGATGTTGGGTGTATTTTTCTCTTCTGATTGGGATCGTTATTCATTTTGTAACACGTACAGTAATCGAAACACTACGCCACAGATAGATAATGCAAAGTGTGTGTTAGTGTAAAACAGGAGTGTCATTTGAAGTGACATCATGGGAGCTCTAAAATACTCTGCCTTTTGCTGAAGGTCAAAGGTCAAGAGAAGTGTAGGGTTATTTCTGTACAGTGAGATGCAGGGAAGCGTGTGTGGAGTGTTGTCTGTCTGTCTGTTTTTCTTTCTTTCTCTTTTTTTTCTCTCTCTCATTCTTTCTATTTGCCTTCTCCCCCATTCCCTCCTTCCTCTCTTGTTCTCACTCCTTCTGTCTTCTGTCTGACTTTCACTTCCTTTCTTTCTTTTCATTTCACTATTTCTCTCTTTCTCTCTTTCTTTCTTTCTTTTTTTTTCTTCCTTTCTGTTTGCCTTCTCCCCCCTTCCCTCCTTCCTCTCCCGTTCTCAATCCCTCTCTCTTCCGTCTTTTTCACTTCCTCTCTTTCTTTCTTTCTTTCTTTCTTTCTTTCTTTCTTTCTTTCTTTCTTTCTTTCTTTCTTTCTTTCTTTCTTTCTGTCTTTCTGTCTTTCTTTATCTTTCTGTTTGTCTTCTCCTGCCCTTCCCTCTTTTCTCTCTCGTTCTCCCTCCATCTCTCTTCTGTCTGCCTTTCACTTCCTCCTCCCTTTCTTTCTTTCTTTCTTTCTTTCTTTCTTTCTTTCTTTCTTTCTTTCTTTCTTTCTTTCTTTCTTTCAGTCTCTCTGGACTTTGAGGTGTGTGTGAGTGAGTGAGTGAGTGAGTGAGTGAGCGAGGCTGAATACTGGAGAGATAAGAGCTGCTGCTCAGCACTTTCACTTCGTGTGTTTGGATCACGAGAGTCTTAATAAAGAAACCACCGTGTTTCTCTGTCAGAGCTCCGTGAGTTAAAACTAGGTTTCTTCTCCTTGTGTTTTGCTGTGACGACACACACACACACACACACACACACACACACACACACACGCATCCAGTAAAAAGGTATGGTAATCCAACCCAGCGTTGTGATTGGCTGGTATTGATGGTGTGTTCTTCTGTGGCAGGTGTGTGATCAGACATGTTGTCCAGACTGAGCCGGACCCTCGGGGCCTGTGGGACCCTGAGCCGAGCCGTTCACACTAAAGAGAAGGGAAAACCTCTCATGCTCAACCCTCGCACCAACAAGGTTCATGCATATACTCTTCTTCTTTTCCATTATCACTGGTTTTTTTTATTGTTCCCTGTTTAAGTCTCATTCACATCTCAGTCTCGTCTCACTGCTGATTGCTTTCTGTCTCGTTCCTGTCTCTTTCGAAGATCAAACCTTTCTTTTATATCATTTCTGCCTCAATTGACTTGTGTCTTCTCATCTTCGATTTTCTTTTGTCTCTTCACTTCTCATTCTTGTCTCAGTTTTTTTTTCCCGTTTTTTCTTGTCTCAAAAAAGTTTCCCGTTGTCTCATTCATTGATTCTCACTGCCTCGTCTCCATCACATCTTATTCTTATCTCAATTCTCATTTTTGTCTCTTCCTTGTTTTCTATTTGTCTCTATCTCATCTCCTTCACTTCTCCATTTCATCTCAATTCTCATTGTTTTGTCTCATTCAATGTCTCTTTTTTGTGTCTTTGTCTCTTCCTTCTAACGTCTCATGCTCAAACCTCGCACCAACAAGGTTCAAGCAAATACTGTTCTTCTTTTCCAATATCCCTGTTTAAGTCTCATTCACATCTCAGTCTCGTCTCACTGCTGTTTGCTTTCTGTCTCGTTTCTGTCTCCCTCGAAGATCAAACCTTTCTATTATATCATTTCTGCCTCAATGTCATTTCTTTCTCTTTTTCTTTGGTCTCACTTGTGTCTTCTCATCTGCAATTTTCTTTTGTCTCATCACTTCTCATTCCTGTCTCAAAATGTATTTCCTTTTGTCTCATTCATTGAATCTCATTGTCTCCATCTCGTCTCCTTCACATCTCAGTCTTATCTCAATTCTCATTTTTGTCTCTTCCATGTTTTCTATGTCTCTCTATCATCTCTTTCACTTCTCCATCTCATCTCAATTTTCATTGTTTTGTCTCATTAACCGTCTCTTTTTGTGTGTCTTTGTCTCTCACTTGTCTCCTTCACATCTCACTCTTGTCTCAATTTTATTTTCATTTTATCTCAATCTCGTCTCCGTTGCATCTCAGTCATGTCTCAATTCTAGTTTCCTTTCTCTCTCATTCATGTCTCCTTCCCGTCTCCCATTCTTCTTGTTCAAACCTCACTCCTGTCTCAATTTCATCCTGTCTCTCTATTCTTCATCTTTCTTTCTTAATTGTCCTCCCTTCGTCTCATCCTTAACTCGTTTTCTAATTTTTTGCTCATCTTCATCTGGACTTTTTTTTATTTTTTTTATTTCTTTTAATTTCCATCCTCATTTTCATCCCGTATCAAAAAAGCATATCTATCTTTTACAATACATTTACACCGTCTTGTACAATCCTTCTTAATCATGTTTCTTTTTTTGCCCAAAGTTTAGGATCATATTTTACTAGCTCGGGTTTTAATAGGTTAGCACAGTTGGAGCGGTTCAGTCCTGTTCTGAGCTTTAGGAACCGACACACACACACACACACACACACACACACACACACACTGTGGGTCTGGAAACGATTACCGCAGTGACTCAGCATTGACTTACCACCGCTCATTGAAGAAACCTCCGGAACATGTGCAGATATGAACCGTCTGTAGTGGTGTGTCTCTTCCTGCTCCACCCTCATTGGTCCATTTCCTCCTTTGATCTTTAAGCAGTGTGTGATTGGTTTTCGCTTCAGCGTCTAGAATTACACTGCACAGATACTGTGTGTGTGTGTGTGTGTTCACACTGAAAGATGCTGGGCATTCACATTTTATCATCAAAATATAATAAATACATTAATTGATTAATTGAATTGTATCAGTGTAAATAGTAAATAGTTCATTCTTGGAATACAATTAGTGAAATAAATCATCGTTTTCTGTTATATTCTAATAATATGACCAGCACCTGTTTTTATACTTTTACTTTTAAAATTTTTACTTTACTTTTACTTTACTTTTTTTTTTTTTACTGTACTTTAATACTTAGTATTTCTTTAATTTCCTTAATTACTAGTTTAGTTGATTTAACAATCTGTGTACGATTTATTTGAATATGTTATCGAAGTGTCTGTCTATCTCCACCTGCTCTTCTGTTGTTTATTAAAGTTTTCATTGATGTATAACTTTGCTTTATACGCAAATTATTAAATGATGTTTTTAAAAAATATTGTGTGTGTGTGTGTGCAGGGTATGGCGTTCACGCTGAAGGAGCGGCAGATACTGGGCATTCACGGGCTGCTGCCACCCAAGGTGGAGAGCCAGGACACGCAGGCCATGCGCTTCCAGAAGAACCTGAAGAAGATGTCCGACCCGCTGCAGAAGTACAGCACCACACTGAAACACATGCTCAGCCATGTCCCGCTCCCACTTCTGGAACCAGAGTTGGAACTCCGGAATTCCAGTTCGGAGTTCTGCATTCAGTTCCACTCCAGAATTCCAGTTCGGAGTGAACTGAATGGAATTCCATTCAGTTCCAATTTTGTTATGGGTTTTCCATGCAGCATTGTACTTCCCGTTGACGATCTGAAGCATCTAAAACGTCTGAAATACTTTTCCAAACGTCTCTGTGGAAAACAATATGTTTTAAATACGACGCCAAACACTCAAATCAATCTTTCTGATCAGATGCTCCAGTAAACATATGACATCATCGCTCTAAAAAGTATGACATTATGCTTCTTACTAAATATTTGTAATTGGTTATTTGTTTAATATTTGTTGTAATTTGTTTAATAATAAACGCAAGGGAAACGTTGCTGCAATTTAGACTGTGTGTGTGTGTGTGTGTGTGTGTGTGTGTGTGTGAGCAGGTACATCTACCTGATGGGGATCCAGGAGAGGAACGAGCGTCTCTTCTACCGGGTGCTGATGGAGGACATCGAGGCGCTGATGCCCATCGTCTACACGCCCACCGTGGGTCTGGCCTGCACCCAGTATGGACACATCTTCCGCCGCCCCAAGTAAGACTCACAAGAACATCTGACTACAGGTTCCTTTGCTTGTGTGTGTCTCGACTAGGTGTGAGACACTGGGTTCATGAGACTTTGTAATTCCTTAAAAAAATGTTATATATAAAAATCAATGATAAAATATATGGAGAGCATAAGTATTTCAATTTACCCTCCACTTTAGGTTATTTATTGTGTGTGTATATTTGTCGGTTTTTATTGTGTTCTTGTATCTTGTGTTATATTTCAACCGTTTCTTGCCTTCTATATTATGAATTTTTTTATATATTGTAGTTATTTATATTAGTTATTCAGTGTGTATATTTTACTGTTATCTCGTCTTTCTTTTTGCACCAATACCAATAGTAGCAATACTAATTTTTCATTGTAACCCTGTGATACAATGGCAATAAATGCATTCTAGTCTAATAAAAAAAAAAAAAAGTTCAAAAACCGTTGGTACATTTTGTAATCACCCTTTTGAAATGTCATTCTTTCTAATTTCATTAGTTGCATAATAATAATGCAGTAATGTGAACCATGCAAAATATGATGCCATAAATTTGCCAGGCAAGTAATTCCGCAAAACAATTACAATCATTGCCAGAAGTATTAAAATAAGGAAGAAAAAACCACAAATTTTCCGTTTAAGCTTCATTAGGATTCAATTCACCTAATAAACGAGAGTGAATCCACTTAATAGCACATTCACTTAATAGCGAGAGTGAATCGTTTCGATAGTAATCTAACTTAGTCTAATAAAGATTCTGAAGGTTTGAGTGGGAGCGCGAAGATACGAATCTTTGCCATGTTCTCGTCACACCCCAAGTCTCAGCCAATCAAAATGCATTAACTCTCTTT
The DNA here is from genome assembly GCA_028031935.1 of Paedocypris micromegethes. Taxonomy (NCBI): domain Eukaryota; kingdom Metazoa; phylum Chordata; class Actinopteri; order Cypriniformes; genus Paedocypris; species Paedocypris micromegethes. Next base: position 9,800,815 of record CM051493.1, read on the forward strand.
TACACACACACACACACACACACACACCGTGACGTTCTGTTGGCTTCTCCACAGAGGTCTGTTCATCTCCATCAAGGACAAAGGACACGTCCGTTCTATTCTGGACAACTGGCCCGACACTGCCGTGAAGGTGCGGAGATGCCCTCTGACCTCTGACCTGTGCGGTGTGTGTGACGTGTCTGTGTGTGTGACAGGCCGTGGTGGTGACGGACGGGGAGCGGATCCTGGGCCTGGGGGATCTGGGGGTGTACGGGATGGGGATTCCTGTGGGGAAGCTGTGTCTCTACACCGCCTGTGCCGGGATCCGACCCGAGAGCTGTCTGCCCGTCTGCATCGACGTGGGCACGGACAACGAGGTCAGAGGCTGGTCACGTGACTCATCACTCTTCCACACAACACCGTCACAACACCGTAAGAGCTGTGACAAAGCAAAAATATATACAGAAATCAAGAACATAACAAAATTACCTTTTAACAAACAAACAACATAAAGAAACGCAAATATTCCCGAAACTGTATATAAATTAAAATATGTAGATGTTATTATTAAATTATTATAAAATAATAATTATTAAATATTTTAAAGTATTAAGTGTAATAAAAAAAGCTAACAAACATAGCAAAATATTCATAAACATAGCAATAATAAACACACAAACATCAAACATTAATTAAACTAACCTTGTGCCTCTTCCAACCAGGTACTAAGTACAAATTATTTACAAAACAAAATAAATAAAAAAAACGCCGTCGGAACTACTGCCGTATTGTCCGTTTTAACTTTTATATTTTTTAAACTCAGCAGCTCCGTGATCGCGTATCTCCCTCTCTCTCAGTCCATGCGCGATTCTGTCACTTCCGCGTTTTCTCCGCTGTTCCGCCAAAATCCGGTCGGATGCCCTTCAAAAATAAAGGTCCTTATCGGAGAATAACAACTTAAAGATTGAATTATGAAACCAAATTAATAAACACTCTTTTAAATGTTTAAGCAAACACAGAATGAAAGAAAGAAATATTAAACAAACTTGTTTTTATATTAAACTCCAATCAAATAACTTAAGGTTATTTACAATAAGTGCTGGTCATGTAATTCCCATGTCATCAAAAAATGAAATTTTTTCACTAAATTAATTTCTCCCACATTTGTTAATGGGTTTTGTTTCACAATCTTCTCCTGGGTGCTTGTTATCGCTGTTGATCAAACACCTTAATTTCCAATAATCCAACCATTTATTTCATCATTTTCATTTATTTTCTCATTCTCATTTATTTGTTTTCAATTTTCCTTCTCTATGCTTCGCTATGTTTCGAGTTAATTAGCTGATTAGGGTGTGGAACCAGGAGTGTTTCTTTTGTAACATTTTCACAACCTTTTCAGTATTCAAATTTTCATATTTTACATTTATTTGAATATAGTTCACAAGTAGTCATTATGAATGTTCTTATATTTATAATCACATTATTCTGTTGTAAATTGGTTAGTATTGCTTAAGCTCTTGAGACCCGAGCTCTGACAATATATTCTTATAAAAATGTCTTTGCTAGTTGGGCTTTTAGGAGCGTGATAAGTAATAAAAATAAAACGTTTTTTTTTATACATGATTTAGTGTTGGAGATAAAACCTATGTCATTACTAAGCATGTACTTATTTTCATTGATCTTTCATGTCTTAACAAAAGGGACACTTTTAGTCTTACCTAAACATCGCACTCATAATTTTCCACGAATATATAATAATAATAATAATAATAAATACTTCCTTTGCAAAGACTTGCATCTCGCTCTGCAGCCGACAGAAATTCCGTCCTAATCTCGTCCTTAAATCCCGCCATTTTTGCTAAAACTGCAAATTGTGCTTTGACAATCGAACACCACTAGTGGGCGCTCTGAGACCACAACATCATGGTCAAACAGTTTTAGCACGTCAGGGGTTAACGCAGCGGGTGGGAGAACTCCGTGACCATCAGTACACGGACGAGGACATCAGGACTCGGACCGAATTTGCCACCAAAACAATACGGCCGAAAGGTGATGATGCAAGCAGAATAATGGCGGACCGCAGTCTGGGTCCCATTTGAATTAACATCCAGCGGTCCACCTTAACTGTAACTGCCGCTTTACATAACTTGAACTACGTAACTTGGCAGATTTTTCGAAGTTGCAATGGAATTAATTTAAGTTTAATTTAAGAGAGAGAGAGAGAGAGAGAGAGAGAGAGAGAGAGAGACAGATGTAAAGGAAGTCAAGTTTTGAAAGTTAAGCACTTCATTGGAACATTTATATATTTGCTTATATTTAAAAGTAGCACTGCTTTAATGTCATAAGTTAGTGCATTGTAAATATATGCATCGTTTGATTTTGCACAACAATACAACAATTTTTAAAACCTTTCAGCAGACCAGTAGGCGTGTATATTATTGTTTATGTACACCTGAGTGGGGTCAAGTTAAACATTTGACTGAGCATTTGAATTATTGTAATAAAATGTTTGTAAAAAATATTTTATTCTCTTGTTGTTGCAATATGCTTAATGAATATTTGCCGAATTTACAACACATTTAGTTTCCTTTATTCTTTGAAACTTTATTGTTAATGTATTTAGTACACCATCATAGCAATAAATGCAATGGTACTACTAATCATTGCCATCATTTCTTTCCGTGTTTCGGTTTTCGGCCAGGTTTTCCTCTTTTTTTTGGTTTCGGCCAAGAATTTTCATTTCGGTGCGTCACTAGTAATAAACAAAACAAACGGGTGTGTTGTTTGTGCAGAAGCTGCTGCGCGACCCCTTCTACATGGGCCTGTACCAGCGGCGCGACCGCTCTCAGCGCTACGACGAGCTGATCGACGAGTTCATGGAGGCGGTGGTGGACAAGTACGGTCAGGACACGCTCATCCAGTTTGAAGACTTCGGCAATCACAACGCCTTCCGCTTCCTGAAGAGATACCGCGAGAAGTACTGCACCTTCAACGACGACATCCAGGGTCAGGACACGCCCGCTACACTGTTACTGGACACTCTAAACATTTCCACTTTGCCACTTGAGTCACTTTTGTGTTGTATTTTACTCATATTTTATCTTTATTCTACTGCGTTTTATTGTATTTTTATCTTTTTTTATTCTTCATCTTCATAGATAAGAGTTATTAAAGACAGAGATGGAAAGCTACTAACAACCCAGGAGAGTGTGCAGAGAAGATGGAAGGAGTATTTTGAGGAGCTGATGAATGAGGAAAATGATAGGGAAAGAAGGGAGGAGGATGTGGATGTTGAGAAGCAGGAAATAGCAGACATTAGTAGGGATGGGGTGAGGAAGGCTCTGAAGAGGATGAAGAGCGGAAAGGCTGTCGGTCCTGATGATGTGCCTGTAGAGGTGTGGAAGTGTCTAGGAGAATCAGCGGTAGAGTTCTTAACCAGTTTGTTCAACAGGATTCTAGAGAGCGAGAAGATGCCTGAGGAGTGGAGGAAAAGCGTTGTGCTATGCTGACGGACAGGTTGACAGATGAGGTCAGACAGAAATCTCCCTGGACAATGATGTTTGCTGATGACATAGTGATTTGCAGCGAGAGTAGAGAGCAGGTGGAGGAAGAGCTAGAGAGGTGGAGGTTTGCTCTGGAAAGAAGAGGCATGAAAGTCAGTCGTAGTAAGACAGAATACATGTGTATAAACGATAGGGGGCAGGGTGGAGGAGTGAAGTTACAGGGGGTGGAGGTGAAGAAGGTGCAGGAGTTCAAGTTCTTGGGATCAACAGTGCAGTGTGATGGGGAGTGTGGAAAAGAGGTGAAGAGGCGAGTGCAGGCAGGGTGGAGCGAGTGGAGGAAAGTGTCAGGAGTGTTGTGTGACAGAAGAGTGTCAGCTAGACTCAAAGGAAAGGTGTACAAGACAGTGGTGAGAGCAGCTCTGCTCTATGGCTTAGAGACAGTGGCAGTGAGAAAGAGACAGGAGGCAGAGATGGAGGCAGCAGAGATGAAGATGTTGAGGTTCTCCTTGGGAGTGACGAGGTTGGACAGAATAAGGAACGAGCACATCAGAGGAACAGCTCACGTTGCTTGTGTTAGCAACAAAGTCAGAGAGGCCAGACTGAGATGGTTCGGACATGTGCAGAGGAGGGAGAGTGAATATATTGGTAGAAGGATGTTGGAGATGGAGCTGCCAGGGAAGAGGGCAAGAGGACGACCAAGAAGGAGATATATGGATGTAGTAGGAGAAGACATGAGGTCGGCTGGGGTCAGAGTGGAAGATACTCAAGATAGAAGGAGGTGGAAAGGGATGACTCGCTGTGGCGACCCCTGATAAGGGACAAGCCGAAAGAGAAGTAGTAGATTCACATTTAATTTTACTGTATTTTATAGTATTTTAATTTTTTCTTCATCTTCATAGTTTTTCTGTTTGCATTTTGTTCACATTTTATTTTTACTGTGTTTTATAGTATTTTTATCTTTTCTTCAGATTTTTTTTATTCACCTTTTATCTTTATTTTTATTGTATTTTTATATTTTTTCTTTATCTTTATAGTTTTTCTGTTTGTATTTTATTCGCATTTTATCTTTATTTTTATTGTATTTTTATCTTTTTTTCTTCATCTTCATAGTTTTTCTGTTTGTATTTTATTCACATTTTTCCTTTTATTTTTACTGTATTTTTTATCTTTTCTTCATCTTCATAGTTATTTTATTCACATTTTATTTTTTGGAATAAAATATTTTTTTCTTTTTATTTATTTTTTTTTGTTTTGTTTTGTTTTTCATAGTGTTTTATTGTTTTTTTTTTTTGTTTTGTTTTTAATCTTTTTTATTGTATTTCTTTTCTCGCTTGCCCCCCCACCCCCACCCACCCAAACCTCATGTTCAAATGCTGGACGATCGGAAAAAACATTTCACTACATGTTGTACCATGTATAATGTATACATGAATGTGTGTGTGTGTGTGTGTGTTGTGTGTGTGTGTGTGCAGGCACGGCGGCAGTAGCTCTAGCTGGTTTACTAGCGGCTCGGCGTGTGGTGGGGAAGCCCATAACTGAACATAAAGTTCTGTTCCTTGGGGCCGGCGAGGTAACACAACACACACACACACACACACACGCGCGCGTCTGCTGAGATGAATCAGGTGTGTGTTTCCTCAGGCCGCTCTGGGCATCGCCAACCTGATCGTGATGGCCATGATGGAGAGCGGGATGTCACAGGCCGAAGCCAGGAAGAAGATCTGGATGTTTGACAAGTACGGCCTGTTGGTGCAGGTGTGTGTGTGTGTGTGTGTGTTCACATTAAATGTCAATCAAATTGTTGAATTCAATTGTTCAGCACTGGTTAATTATACTTGCGTCTGTTCATTAGGATGTGTGCAGTGTGTTATGGTTGTGTTTATTTATTTGCGGTGTGTGCGGTGTTATTTATGTTTATTATTTACGTTATTTATGTCATTATTATGCGCACTTCTTTACTCATTCATATACATGTTTTACATCGTTTTATAAGCATAAAATTGTCTGCTGTTGTGACATAACATTTCCCCACTGTGGGACTTTTAATTTATATTATATAAAATATTTATTCATTCATTAAAGCATTGTGTGTGTTCCTTAAATAATTGTGTGTGTGTGTGTGTGTGTGTGTGTGTGTGAGAGAGAGAGAGAGAGAGAGAGAGAGAGAGAGAGAGAGAGAGAGTGCTTTCTGTATTAACATCATTCTGTTTCCTAATCCGTTCATTTTGGCTCTGAATGTGTTTCCTTACGTGTGTGTGTGTGTGTGTGTGTTCAGGGCAGAGCTGATGAGACGGACAGTAATCAAGAGGCTTTTGTTCATCCGGATCCAGGGGACGTGAAAAGCTTCTTAGATGCCGTCAACGTTCTAAAACCCACAGCAATCATTGGTGATACGAGATGCTCTCTTCTCCTTTTTTTTCCTCTTCACTCTCTCTCTCTCTCTCTCTCTCTCTCTCNCCTTTTATACTTTCTCTTCCATCTACCTTGCAAAAATGTCTCTGTATTTTCTTCACTTGTCTTTTTCCTCACTCTCTCTTTGCCCCCATCCAGAACTCTCTCTTTTTTTCTGAATCAGACCGGGTCACTTTCCCTTTTCACTTTTTTCCTGTCGTCTCCACTTTTTCTTTCTTTCCGACTCTCTCACTCTTTCAGAGATTTGTTCGAATCAACTCATCAATTTAGGCATTTCATGTGTGTAGGCATGTGTCTTTCTCTTTCTCACTCACACTCTCCCTCTCTCTCTTTCTCTTTCTCACTCACACTCTCTCTCTCTCTCTCTCTCTCATCAGGTGTGTCCGGTGCCGGGCGTCTCTTCACTCATGAGGTGATCAGAGCGATGGGCAGTTTAAACGAGCGGCCGATAATCTTTGCTCTGAGTAACCCGACGGCTAAGGCGGAGTGCACGGCTGAAGACGCGTACGGCCTCACCCAGGTCTGACCACACCTCACGCGCTCTGGATGCTCACGCGCGGATGTCTGGTCGCTGACCGTGCGTCCGCCTCTCCTCCCATGATGCTGCAGGGTCGATGCTTGTTTGCCAGCGGTTCTCCGTTTGCCCCCGTGTCACTGGAAGATGGACGGATGCTGACCCCGGGACAGGGAAACAACGCCTACATCTTCCCAGGTCAGTGCTGATGCTGATGCTGAGGATGATGCTGATGCTGAGGATGATGCTGATGCTGAGGATGATGCTGATGCTGAGGATGAGGATGAGGATGATGCTGATGATGATGATGCTGAGGATGATGCTGATGCTGAGGATGATGCTGATGCTGAGGATGATGATGATGATGCTGAGGATGATGCTGATGCTGAGGATGAGGATGATGCTGAGGATGATGCTGATGCTGAGGATGATGCTGATGCTGAGGATGATGCTGACGCTAATGCTGATGCTGATGCTGAGGATGATGCCGATGCTGAGGATGATGCTGAGGATGATGCTGATGATGATGCTGATGATGATGCTGATGCTGAGGATGATGCTGATGCTGAGGATGATGCTGAGGATGATGCTGATGGAGAAGACGAGACTGACGCTGGGTGTATGTGTGTGTGTGTGTGTGTGTGTGTGTGTGTGTGTGCGTGTGTGTGCTTGCAGGTGTGGCTCTGGCCGTGATCCTCAGTGGAGTCAGACACATCAGTGACACCGTTTTCCTGGAGGCAGCAAAGGTAGACGTTTGTCCTAATGTTATAGCAGTGTTTACAGGACATGGAGTATGGAATCAGATTACTTTATTTATAAAAAAAATTATTACCAAAAATATCTAACGTACATTTCTAAGAAGCGAACAAAAATGCTTCACATTTATGTTTTCAGAGGTGTAAAGTACTTGAGTAAATGTACTTTGTTACTTTACTTAAATATGTTTTTGGCTACTTCGTACTTGTACCGGTTATCAAAAATAGAAGCAACTTTAGTTAGAATTAAATTTTTGTTTCTGTATTAGAAAATAAAACCACATGAATAAAGTTGTTTCACATTGTTTTTTTTAGCCTAAATTCAGTTCTTTTAAAATTCCATACTTTTATACCTTGACTCGAGTCTTTTTTGTATTGGTGACTATTTACTTAAAGATAGTACGTATCTGTACTTGTACTTAAGTGTGGTTGTCTGGTACTTCTTACACCTCTGTATGTTTGTTGTTTTTTTGCTTGAACTCTTTTTTTTTTCGGCTTCAGATTTATTTTTATTTATAGTTTAGCAATATTGTGCAAATATTACAAAGGTGATCAACACGTGTAAGCTCCTCCCACACTTCCTGGTCAAGCAGCTGCCAATCACATTCTCACCAGCCAATCAGAGTAAGGACCGCCTCCATGTGAAGCTAATGCCAGAGTCCAAGCAGGAAAAAAATGAAACAGACGAAAGCGGAAAAAAAGTGAAGATTTCAATAGTAGGAAAAATAAAAACCTAACATAAAAGTGAAGCATTTTAATTTGTTTCTTTAAAAATGTACGTTTGATATTTTGGGCACTTGTCTGATTCCATAATGAAGTCGTTGATGTCTTCATCATGAACACGAGTTTCAAGTGTTTTGTTTTGTTCTTGATATTCAGACTCTGGCGGATCAGCTGACCGACGAGGATCTGAGTCAGGGACGACTCTACCCACCACTGTCCAACATCAGAGAGGTGTCAGTGCAGATGAGCGTCAAGGTGTGTGTGTGTGTGTGTGTGTGTGTGTGTGTGTGTGTGTGTGTGTGTGTGTGCGCACGCCAAACAATGTAAGAAGAGTGACGGAAAATAATAGGAGACAGTAAATAGAGAGACAGACAAAGGGAATAAGAGCCAAGGATATGGAGAGGGGAAAAAGAGGAAAAAAGAGACAGAATTAGAGAAAAAGAGACAGATATAGAGACAACAAGACAGTGATACAAAGAAAGACAGAAAGTGAAAAACAGAAAGAAAGAAAAAAAGAGAGAGAGATGAAAGTGAAAAAATAAGGAAATGAAGATAGACGGGTATAATGAAAATGACAGAAAGAGAAAGAGAGAGACAGAATACAGAGATAGAAAGAGAGATAGACATAGAAATACAGAAAGTGAAAAACAGAAAGAACCTGAGAGATACAGTATAAGAGTAAGAAAGTATAGAGAAAATGAGCGAGAGACAAAGATGCAAAGTGAAAGAGAAACAGAGAAAGAGAGAGATGAAAGTGAAAGAAGGAAATGGATGAATAATGAAAATGACAAAAAGAGAGAGACATAATACAGAGAGAGAGAGACATCATTGCTCTGCATACTCCTCTTCACAACGTTACTGTTTCTGTCTCTCTCCATCCGTCTCTCTTTCTCTCTCTCTCTCTTTCTCTCTCTCTCTCTCTCTCTCTCTCTCTCTCTCTCTCTCTCTCTCTCTCCCTCTCTCTCTCTCTGTAGGTGTGTGAGTTCTTGTACTCTAAGGGAATGGCCTTCCGCTACCCAGAGCCGCTGGACAAGGAGTCGTACGTTCGTTCTGTGGTGTGGAACACCAGCTACGACTCCTTAGTGCCCGAAACCTACGAGTGGCCCGGGGTCTCGCACGGCCCCCTGCTCGAGTGACACACACACACACACACACCTTCTTCAGAAATGAAAATGCTATTCTGCGTTTTTTTGTCAATCTCCTCCTTTCTTTTCCACCATTACTATCCTGTGTTTGTGTTTTTTCTTCATTGCTAGTAATTAACTAGTAATTCTCTTCATTAACTAGTTCTCGACCAGTTTTTAACATTTAAAGGCCGAACTATGCGTCTTTTTTAGACGATGTGTGCGATTACTGCTTCGCTTTTCCTTTTTTTTTCCCTGTTCTTTTTTTTCCTCCCATTTCTATTGTGTTACCATAGCACCAAAACCTTTATTTCTCCATTCAGCTCACGCAATTTCTCCAGAAATGTAGTTTTTTTTTCCGTTGCACATTGACTTTGGTTTTCAGAACAAAACCATTTCAGATTCACTCCACGTTTGAACAATGAGTAAACGCTTAAACTAGGGATTATACACATATCAGACATAGCCTCTATATTTATACATATCAATATGCAGTTACCGTGGTGACGTGTATCATATTTATTTTGTAATAGGTTTTGATAAACATGAATAGTAGTGTTTGAAACGGCGTGTGCGAGTTTATGCTGAATTCAGTTTTTTTTTTACGTCCATGTTTTTGTAGTTTATTTAAAACTGAGGATGTCTTTTATTTTTACAGAGAGGCACATTAGAAAACGACATTTCAGCGTCGAGCGATCGAAAGACTGAATTCAATCATGCTGAAGAATAATTTCTTCGTGTTTCTCTACGAAAAGCAAGAAAAACAATGGAAATTGTGTTATCATTGTGCATTTTTCATGGAGTGTGTTTTTTTTTTTCAGTATTGCTGATCCTTATAATAAACAATGGAGAACAGATTTATTCTTTTAGAGTTACTATACAGCTTAAAACATTAAACAACTGACATTTTAAACATATGAAGAACTAGTGGGCCGGACGTGGCCCGTGGGCCGTAGGTTGCCCACCACACCTTGATGCTATATCAAAATTATTTAAAAAAAAAATCTAAAACAAATATAATGACTGCAGTGTTGCGATGATGCAACTGCGGTTCTAAAGAGGGAGTTTATTGTCTTGGAGGTTTAAATACTAAGGCCATCTTTGCTGCCCCCGTGTGGTTGTGAACGTCTATCAGTAGGATTTTGTGTTACTTTCGTGAGCAAATAAAGACAGACTTGATCTATTTTTAAGTGGTGGTGTGTGAAAGTCTCCGTGTGAGAAAACGCAGTAGTTTTGTAGCTTTAAATGTTTGTCGTCGAAGTTGCGGAAGCGGAAGCCGTGTAGTGAACCGTCCAATCAGAAGTGAGAAAGAATCGGCGCATGTGTTTGCGTGTTGTGTCATGGCGGCCGTGACGACTCGTGTCTTATCGACTCGTTTGGACTGATAAATGAGCGCGAAACAACACGATGGCGATGGACGTGACGTTCCTCGGGACCGGCTCCGCGTATCCGTCTCCCTGCCGCGGCGCGTCGGCGTTGGTGCTGCGGACGGAGGGAGAGACGTGGCTGTTCGACTGTGGAGAGGGAACACAGACACAACTGATGAAGAGTCCGATCAGAACCAGTAACACCACACTAGTCTTCCTCTGTGTAGTGTGTGTTGTCTGTCTGTCTTTCTCTCACACACACTCTCGCTGTCTCTCTGTATCTGTCTTGTCTCTCTCTCTCTCTCTCACACACACACACATGTCTCTTTATGTCTGTCTGTCTCTCACACTATTTCCCTGTGTCTCTCTCACACACACACACACACACACACACACTCTCACTTTCTCTCTTTGTCCGTCTCTTTCTGTCTATGTTTCTCTCTTTTTTTCTCTCAGTCTGTCTCTCTCACACTCTCATTCCCTCTCTATGTCTGTCCCTTTCCCTCTTTCTGTCTCTCTCTATTTCTCTCACACTCTCTTCCCCTCTCTATGTCTGTTTCTTTCTGTCTCTCTCTCTTTTTATCTCTGTCACAGACACGCTCTCTCTCTGTCTTTCTCTCTCTCATATACACTCACTCTTTCACTGTCTGTCTCACTCACGCACTCTCTCTCACTCACTCTCTCCAACTCACTCTTTCACTGTCACTCTCTCTGTGTCTCATACTCTCTCACTCACTGTCTCGCTTTCTCTCACTCACTCGTTCACTCACTCTCTCACGTCTCGCTTTCTCTCGCTCTGTCTCTCACTCACTCACTCACTCACTCACTCACTCTCTGTCTCTCTCTCTCTCTCTCGCAGGCAGGATTAAGAAGGTGTTCATCTCTCATCTTCACGGTGATCACATGTTCGGCTTGCCGGGGTTGCTGTGCAGCATGAGTCTGGGCGTGGCGTCCGAGTGTGACACGCCCCTGGAGGTGTTCGGCCCGTGTGGCCTGCGGCTCTTCCTGCGGGTGGCGCTGCAGCTCTCGGGCTCTCAGCTGATGTTCCCGTACGTGGTCCACGAGCTGGAGGCGTCAGACGCTCAGTGTCCGGCCGAGGCTCGTCTGAGCGCGGAACTCACCGGAAGCCTCCACCCGCTCCACCCGCAGGAGAGGCCCGGCACAACCCTCCAGGCCCACCCCGTGACTGACCTCTACACGCTCGTCCAGGACCACCAGGATCTCCAGGTCACCGCCTTCAAACTGGTCCACAGGGTGGCGTCCTTCGGCTTCTCGGTAGAAGAGCGCCAGCGGCCGGGGAAACTCAACACTGACCTGCTGAAGCAGCTAGGTAACCGTCCCTGACCCTGTCTGGATGTGAAGGAACCGTCCCGGACCCTGTCTGGACCTGTCTTAAAGTTGATTTTGAAATTGATTTTTCCACCTACACGAACTGACCTGCAGTGGTTTGATATTGATATTTTATTCGTGTGTGAGTGATGGTGAACCTATGGCCCGCGGGCCGCATCGGGCCGGGGACTGTTTTAATGTGTAATGACTATATCACATCTGATATTAGACTATTTGTGATAATAATAGATAATTTGTGAGCTGCAATGAATGTATCACAGTCAAATATTAGGATTTATTTATTTTCCTTATTTTTAAACCCGTGTAATAATTTTAGATAATTTGGAAGAAGCTGTAATGACTGTATCACAATCTAATATTCAGATTTTTTTCTTCCTTATTTAATAATTTTAGATAATATGGACAAAGCAGTAATGACTGTATCACAATCTAATATTTAGATTTATTTATTTTCCTTATTTTTAAACTTATCTAATAATTTTTGATAATTTGGAGGAAGCTGTAATGACTGTATCACAATCTAATATCTAGATGTATTTAATTTTTCTTATTTTTAAACCTACTTAATTTTAGATCATTTGAACAAAGCTGTAATGACTATATCACAATCTAATGTTTAGATTTATTTTTTTCCTTATTTTTTCAAACTCATTTAATAATTTTAGACTATTTGAATGAAGCTGTAATGACTGTATCACAATCTAATATCTAGATTTATTTATTTTCTTTATTTTTAAACCTTCTTAATACTTTTAGATAATTTGGAAGAAGCAGTAATGACTTTATCACAATCTAATATTTAGAATTTTTTCCCTTTTTCTTTTTTTTTTT
>CM051493.1:9818112-9841252 GCA_028031935.1 Paedocypris micromegethes
TTTTGAGAATTTATTTAAAATTTTTGTTTCATTATTAACACGAGGGTTTTGAAGTCTGTTTTGCCCTGTTAATGCAGTGCAATACAATCCACCTCAGAGCGAGAAACGTCAGACCAACACATCTAACCAGAGATAATAATAATATATACTACAAATCTCTGTAAGAACGAATTCTAGTAATCTCAGTGATCGTGTGATGGACGTTTGCACTTGTATTTACAGTAGACGTCTATGTGCGGATCAATGATAATCAGTAGCGGCGTTAGGGGGTGGCGACCGCCCCAGGCCCCGCGCTAAGGTAGGCCCCGCGTTTCGGTCCTGAACATTTATTTATTTATTTTTGTAAATAAACATGCCTCGTGTCCGGGTTAATAGGCTATACATGCCCACGTGACGACTCAGTCGAGTGCGGATACTCCAGTCCTGGAGAGTGTACCACCGTTTCTTATCCATCCAGTCAGCTTCTTGAGTGCATTTTTGAGAAGTGTCTTGGTAGTGGTGCGATCGGAAACATTAATTAGCGTCATCGAAGTGATTTCTCTGTACGATATCAACATGAGTGGAAGAGATCGCGATAGATTTCGCAAATATGACTCGGGCGCCGAAAAAGCTAAAAAACGCAAGCAGTTAGTAAAACGCTTTATTTTGCAATATGTCTCATTTTAAATCACGTCGGAAACCGGCACGTCATTTTTCGATAAGAATAAACCGTTGTTTATAGAACAGAGAAAATAATGAACTTGTAATAATTTAATAAAAAGGTGACACGCGGTATTAAAATTACACAATAATCAAGATATTTCATATTTTTAAATACCATAGCATACTGGTGCTTAGCGATCTTTACTAGTACCCTGGCCCCGCCCAACTAGGCCCCGCGCTTACCTAACGCCGCCACTGATGATAATGCTTAATTAAATCCCAAATCTAAATCAGTTTATATAAAATTGCTGTTCAACTCTGGTTCCTTAGATGATGTACAAACAGGAGATTAAAATTAATAAGATCACTTCTCAAACATCTGTTAAAGACTTGATCTAACAATGAATACAAATACAAAAAATGTTTCTAAATGTGGAATATTTTTTTAAAGCACCAGAAGGAAGTTGAGGACAAACGATCATACTCTTCTATTTTTACATAAATTTTTGGCTTGGAATAGAGAGCCCCTACCACACTCATTTTGTTTTAATTTCATCTTTTAAAAAAACTTTTCGGTTGAGTTTTTTTTTTTCTTCAGCAAAATATAAAAGATAATGCAATTTTCTTTATTTTTGGCACTTTATTGTCTGAACATTCCTCATTCGGATACATGTTAATTTATTTATTTATTTATTTGCTTCTTTTATTACTATATTTCTCTTTTGTGTGAGCAACTGTTACCGGAAAAGCAATTCCCACCCTGGGGATGAATAAGGTTTTTCGAACTGAATTGAATTGAATTCTAGTCTTGTAATCTATTTTTTTTTCTCAATGAGAAAAGCTTAAAAATAAAGGCCCTGACAATGTTGCCATTTGTGCCTGTGGTATCAAAAATGTATCAATACTTTTTGAAGTATCATATCGAAGTTGCTCTTTCTAGTATCGTGACAACACTAGTGTGTGTGTGTGTGTGTGTGTGCGCTATTGAATGTATGTCATGATGCACCAATTACACCAAGACACGTTCCAAGTTCCATAAAGTGCTCTTAATAAAGTGTGTGTCTCTCTGACTTGTGTGTGTGTGTTCTACTCCCACAGAGGCGTCGACTTCCTGGCCCGCAGGCAGTTTCCCTCCCAGCATCCCTCAGCAGAACGGGCACCTGCAGCATCACCCGGCGCTGCCACACACGGCCCAGTACTGTGAGTCCCTGCCATCACTGTTTATACAAACATGTGTACATGCCGAATAATAACAACATAAAAACCACAACGTAATAATAATACAGTCATATCGTTCATTTCCATAATACATGTTTGAAAGGGAGTAGAAGGAGGTAAAACTTGCCTAGTCCCGCCCCCTTTTATATTCCACAGCAACGTCATCAAATAACTTAGACCTTTGATACAAGATAAATCTATACAAAATTTTGATAATTTTTTTATTATTTCATGTTTTAATGTAGTTCGAATGAATGTCTTTTTTATATTTATGTTTGAAATGTTCAAAACTTATCAAATTTTACTCAAATTTATGTTTGAGTGTACATTGCCTTACCTCTTCCCTTAAATTATTCCACAATTTTACTTTCTTAGATTGTTTCTAGTCAAACAGAAACTTTTTTTGGTGGTGGGTGTGTAATTGTACTTTTAGGTTTTACTTGCCTCTTAAACTATAGTCCACATTTCTTTCGTGAAACAACTTTTCTATTCCCTGGCAACGATTTGTTTTTAACCTTGAACACAAACACCGCAATTTTAAATTCCCATAGTTTGTGTATCTTAAGAATGTGAATTTTTTTTTAAATGACTCGTGTGTAATGTCACGGAACCCAAGTTTATGTACAATTATTATAGCCATTTTTTGCAGTATATATAAAGATTTTATTGCACTTTTGTATGTATTTCCCCAATTTTCTATGCGATAAGTAAACTATATATAAGTGAACTATCATCTACCGTCCGTGTCATTCACAGGGTCAATACACAACGAACTGGCCTTCCAACCGCCCGTGTCCAGCCATCCAGGTGAGAGGATGACATCATCACAGTGTTGGCATGAGCGCCAGCGGTGTAGTAACAAGTACCAGGCTACCCTACTTGAGTAAAAGTATTGGTACTTCGTGTATAAGTTACTCCAATACAAGTAAAAAGTCAAACATTTTTAAAAGACTTAAGTTCTTATAAAATGTGATACTTTGCTACTTTGACTCAAGTATTTTACTCGTACTGATTTTAGGCAAAGAATTTATTTATTTTATTTTTTTTTACAATTTTTAAAAATTATTTCATGAGAACTATTCATGAGGTTTTATTTTCTAATACAGACACATAATTTAACACCTCAATGTTTCAAAAATGGTAGAATAAAATGTATAAAAAGAACAAAAAGTCAGTCTCGATCAAACTCAAATGTGCAAGAAAATACAAAGAAAAAAACATTCCGATGCGACTTTGTGATTCTCAGTGACCTCTCAGTCTCAAAGAGGAGCAGTATTTTTATTCATCTTCAAAAACAAGATGGTTTGTAAAGTGTTTGGCTTGGTAACATTACAATACATGTTATGCACTACAATACGATATTGCCTCGTCCGCCCAAGAAATTAACCACGGTATAAATCACTTCCCAATACACAATGTAACGAGTAACTGTAAGTGTCCATTCAAATGTAGTGGAGTGAAAAGTACAGCTACTCAATCACAAATGCAGTGGAGTAGAGAGTAAAAGTTGCTTATATTTTTGATACTCGGTACAAGTACAAAGTAGCCAAAAACATTCTTGAGTAAAGTAACAAAGTCCATTTACTCAAGTGCTTTACACCTCTGCACTTAAGCGGAGATCAAAGTCCTTTTACTCAAGTACTTTACACCTCTGCACTTACGCAAAGCATCAAAGCCATTTTACTCAAGTACTCACATTTGTACTTAAGTGAAGTAACAAAGTCTTTTACTCAAGTACTTTGCACCTCTGATCAGTGCTAGTGACAAAATGTGACCTCACCACTTCACGAGGACATTTGTTTCTATTCCTAACGTGCTCACGTGTGTCTCAGCGCCGGACTACTGGTGCTCCATCGCCTACTTTGAGATGGACCTGCAGGTGGGCGAGACGTTTAAGGTGCCCTCCAGCTGCCCGCTGGTGACGGTAGACGGGTACGTGGACCCCTCGGGCGGAGACCGCTTCTGCCTCGGTCAGCTGAGCAACGTCCATCGCACGGAGGCCATCGAGAGAGCCAGGTCCGTCTCCAAGCTTCAGATCCTTGGAAATGCTTCAGTTTCAATTTTGTGTTTTTTTTTTTTTTTTTTTTAAGGCTTTAGAAAAAAAATGCTTGAATTTTCAATGAAGTGCTTGAAAATGCTTAAATTTCAAATTTGTGTTTTCAAGGCCTTAGAAATGCTTGAATTTTCAATGAAGTGCTTGAAAATGCGTGAAACTATACTTGCAAGCTATACAACAAGTGTTAAAAATAGTCCGTGCCAAAAGCAGTTTTGAAAGGAAAAAATGTCATTAATCAGGACGACATTAACAAGTAAATTCCCAGTTAAGTTCCAAGTCCATGCAAATTCATACACATTTTTAAAAATATGATTAAATATTGTAATAACTGTATAACCAATAAAATTTTTTATACATGTTATATAACAGTTATTGTAGAAAGAAAAATATTAAATGTGGTAATGTGGTACTAAAGCAAAAGAATACAAATCAGTTTATTATCCGTCTTTGTTTCCTCTTATTATATTTGATAAAACACAGTACTGGTTTTTTTGTTATTGTTAAAAGTTAACCGTAAAGTGAACAAATCATTGTGTGCATTTTGTTCATTTGTCTAGTCGACTGTCAGTATGTTTGTTGACCGTGTTGTCAATGTGACTGTCAACTTAGTTTTGGTTTGTTTTTGCCGAAATATCTCTTTATAATGATTAAAATGAAATTAAAGTTTAATTTTGGTTGTGTTTAGGCAGACCTTTTAAATATATACTTTACCGAAACTATGATGCTGGAAAAGCTTGAACATGAAACGTGAAAGTGCTTGAATTTTCCACTTTCGACTTTTCGGAAACTGTAGGGACCGTGTAGTGAGCGCGCGTGTGTGTGTGTGTGTGTGTGTGTGTGTGTGTGTAGGCTCCACATCGGTAAAGGCGTTCAGCTGCAGTGTAAGGGCGAGGGCGATGTGTGGGTGCGCTGTCTCAGCGATCACGCCGTCTTCGTGCAGAGTTATTATCTGGACCGTGAAGCCGGACGAGCCCCTGGAGACGCCGTCCACAAGATCTACCCCAGCGCTCACATCAAGGTCACACACACACACACACACACACGGTAAAGCCCATACTAGGAAATTACTCCACTAACTGGAGCCATTAGTAGTCATTCTCAACTGATCATGTATTATCATTAGTGCTGTCAAAGTTCATGCGTTAACGCAGGCGTAAATTAAATGTTTTGTTTTGTTTTGTTTTTTACAAAAAGTTTAGGTTTATTTATGTAGCGCTGCGCTTTTACCAACGCAAAGTGTCGTCATGTGAATTGGGGAAAAAATTGTTTTAAAGAAGAAAAATGTCCATTATTTGTTGGTGTTCAAAAATTAGGGAAGAAAAAAAAGTTGTGTAACCAAAAACATAGATACTTCAAACTTTCAACTGATGTGTAACACACATAATAGACCAAAACTGACAGAGTACTTTTAGTGTGTTTTATCTTGAAAAAAAGTGCAACTCGACCTCAGAGGGTTAAAAAAACTAAGAAAATATATTGCAAAATGAGCAAAAATTGTACTAAATTATACAGTATTTAAACGAGTGTTTATTTAGTGTTGCGTTTACAGTAATTTACAATTCACACCTCAATATTTAATTTTACAAGCTTCCGTCATTTAATTGCGATTAATTTCGTTAGGGAAGTGCGATTAATTTGTTTAAAAAAATAATCGCTTGACGTCCCTAATTATTGTTAATGTTTGGATTTTAGCGGAACCCTTATCAAAACCGGCAGCGTTCGTCTGCAACTTTTCCTGAAACCTCAAGGTTTTATTCCGGTAACAAAACAAAACAAAATCATCCGAAAACCTGTACATAGAAACTTTGACCAACGAGTGAATTAATCTAATTACAGTCTTACACTGAATATTTAACTTTTTCTTTACATACTGTATATTCAGTCCAAATGTATGTCGTCCGTTCCTTTGTGTTCTTTGAAAAAATAATTAGAATATTTACAATGTTAAAGATGGAAATTGTTATTAATATGACGTAACACTTTTCTTTGTCACATGAGGGTGTAACGCGTGTGTGTGTGTGTGTGTGTGTGTGCGCGCGCAGGTGTTTGATCTGCGTCAGTGTCACAGGCAGATGCAGCAGCAGGCGGCGACGGCTCAGGCTGCGGCGGCTGCGCAGGCGGCTGCAGTGGCGGGAAACATTCCGGGGGCGGGGTCTGTGGGGGGCATCGCTCCTGCCATCAGTGAGTCTCTAATACACACACACACACACACACACACTAGGGGTGGGCGTAAACCCGGTTTTAACGTGACAACTAAAGCAGCACAGAAAGCGTTGTAACAGGCTGAACTAATAGATCACACCTGTGAGGCGCGAGCAGCTCTGACGTCTGTGTACTGTGTCTTTAAGAGCGGACACACTGAGAGAGAGAGAGAGAGAGAGAGAGAGAGAGAGAGAGAGAGAACCATTAAAGCGCACGCCCGCCGCTGTTTCTGCTTATTTTTCATCAAAGTCGTTTGTAAACGTTTGTTTCACGCAACTTTTGGATTCGGACTCTGGCTTTGTCACGCCCTCTCTCTCTTTCTGTCTCTTTCTTTCACTGTCTGTCTCTTTTTCTCTCTGTCTGTCTCACTGTCTCTTTTTCTCTCTCTCTCTCTCTCTTTCTCTCTGTGTCTGTTTCTTTCTGTCTGTCTGTCTCTCTCTCTCTCTTTCTCTGTCTGTCTCTTTCTCTCTCTCTCATTTTTCGAATAAACACCCTGCGTCTAAATTCTTTAAATATAGTTGCAATACAGATTTTGTCCAAATAATGTAATTAAGATCTACTAAAATGTAACGTCCCCCAATAGCGTGCAATATGACATAACACAATATGAGAAAACATCGTGATATAAATCTGCACTTTAATCGCCCACCCCTAACACACACACACACTATTACATGTTAAACACTCACCAGACAACACACACACACTTGCTCTCACGATACAAAACACACACAACACCCGCAAACACACTTTTGATGATAAAAGGCACACACACACTTGAAACCTAAGACTGGTACAACACACACACACACTATTACATATTAAACACTCACAAGACAACACACACACACACACACACACACACACACACACACGCACAATTACATGTTAAACACTCACCAGACAACACACACTCGCACTATTACATGTTAAACACTCACCAGACAACACACACTCGCACTATTACATGTTAAACACTCACCAGACAACACACACACATTTGTGTTCTCATTTGTATCTCACGATACAAAACACAAACACACAACACCTGCAAACACACTCTCGATGATAAAAGGCACACACACACACACACACACACACACTTGAAACCCAAGACTGGCACACACACACACACTCACACACTTGTGCCGCTGTGTCAGGTCTGTCTGCGGCGGCGGGCATCGGCGTGGACGACCTGCGGCGTCTGTGTATCCTGCGCATGAGCTTCGTGAAGGGCTGGGGGCCGGACTACCCGCGGCAGAGCATCAAGGACACGCCCTGCTGGGTGGAGATACACCTGCACCGCGCCCTGCAGCTGCTGGACGAGGTTCTGCACACCATGCCCCTCGCCGAGCCCTCGCCGCTAGACTGACCACGCCCACTCCACCAACACCCGCTGCGTTTTTTTATCCTAACCTTTTTATTCCCGCCAACGATTGGACGGCGCGAGTAAAAACACAGACGGGTCGTTAAGGACCGACGGTACGGCGGTAGAATTTAATTTACTGACGTTGAATCCAATTTTACTGAAGTTAGCGACACAAACAATAAACTCTTCCTGCCAGAGCCGCCAATCGTGTGACGTGTGTGTGTGTGTGTGTGTGTGTGTGTGTTCACAATGAAGCAGTTGAGGAAATATTTTCGTCTTCGGCAACGACACTTTTTCCCTGACGAAAACTAAGCGAGAACTATATAACAACTCCCGCTCAAGGACAAAAACTACATTTATTGACACTTTTGTCAACGAGTAAAAACAAAACAAAAATGCCTTTCGTGACGACGTCCAATCATAATCCGAGCTTGTGGAGAAAGGCGGGAGCAAACGCAAAGAGAACCAATCAGGGGCCTTTCAGCTGCAGGAAATGAGCACGATGAGTGTAGTTATAGAGGCGAGTGTCTTCAGTAACGTCTTCTCCAGCAGGAACAAGCGCTCAGATATATGGATTCGTTTTACATTCAACGTGACCTTAGATAAACTCTCTGCAACAATCACCAGCAGAAACACAACACACCTGAAGCGCCATCTGCTGATCACACTTCTGTTCTCACCGTGCAACCATTTGTTACTTAGAAACGTGATGCAATTACAATGAAATGTGTTTTACTGTATTTATATTTCTCTTTGTTGAGGTTTCATTTATGAGAATACATTTTTGCATTGAAAGAAAGATTTTTTTTTTCTTTGTATATTTTGTATGTTCATAGTTAACTAGGTATTCAGATTTCTTAGACACAGCACTGTTAGTAAACATTTAGAATATATAGCACGCCACTTTTTTCCAGCATGCCAATATTTCCGTTGAATAAATCTATACTGTAATTTAGTCGACTAAAATTAGACTAAAACAAAAAAAAAAAAAGACTAAATTGGGACTAAAACAAAACAGAGTTCTAGTCAAAAGACTACGACTAAAACTAAATAAAAAATCTTTGTCATAATAAAGGTCCCGAAGGTAAAACACACCCGTTTAAAATGAAACCATTTATTAAGGAACTTTAATAAAAATAAAAATCTTAATTTCTCGTCTATATTTTTTTTTACAGCAAATATATAATAACATCAGTGCTTTGGCCGCGGAACATTAAGGCCGTTCATCATAAAATAGATCTGAAACGGTAAGAACGCGACGGATGGCGCCGTGCCAGATTATATACATCGGAAATCAACCGCGGGAATATCAAATACCATGTAAAAATACTAACGGTGGGAGCGCAAGAGTATGAGCATCCGTGGCGTCTTCTCGAAGGGTCCGAGCGGAGGAACGCCCCCGTTTTCCGGAAGCTTCCGCGCGAAATCCTGAAATTCTGTGTGCCGACTCAGAGAAGGTTCCTCGCACGGTGAAACTGACCGACACGTTGAGATGATGCGCCGCTAAATCAACTTCCTGCCAAAGAGAGAGAGATCAGGTGGGCGTGTCCCAGCGTCACATGTCGTGCGAGAAGGCGGAGAGACTCGGCGAGTTGTCCCGCCCCAGCCGCACCAGATCGATCGGAGAGAGGCGGGGCGTGGCCGGCAGACTGGCCCCTCCCCTCTCCTGGACCACGCCTCCCAACCAGGGACCGAGCTCGGCGGCCCCGCCCAGGTGGGAGTCGCCCGAGCTGCTGCCCAGGGAGCTGGAGCTGCTGTGCCGCGCCCCGTATAGCCACGCCCCCCCGTCGGTGCCGTTGTGGAGGAAGTCGTCCGGGTCGGGCCGCGCCTCGGGGCAGCGGGCGGTGCGCAGGGCGATGTGCGCCTGGATCTCGTCCCGCGCCCGCTCCACGTTCTCGGGCATCCCGCTGACCTGGAACACGGGCTCCGTGTGGCGTCCCGGCGTGAGGATGTAGGTGTGCGTCTGCTGCTGGATGCGCCTGATGGTGGCGCCCTTGGGTCCCACCACCAGCCCCACCATCCTGTAGGGCACGCGCACCTGTGAGAGAGAATATCTCTGACTGACTCTCACATGAGTGTGTTATAATTAACCTGTTCACGTCTGGATCGTGATTGGTCAAAACCAATGATCATGGGTGGCGAAAGTGAGTGCGTTTTGACATGTTCTGTATAAAAAACCCTTTTTAAAATTCATTTTCCACAAAATATGTAAATGTTTTTATTTCACTACTGTATTTTTTTAAACTAGTGCTGTCAAACGATTACATTTTTTTAACTAGTTAATCGCACTTCCTCAACCAAATTAATTGCGATTAATCACGATTAAATCACAAATAATAATAACAATAATAATGTATTATTAATAATTCATTAACAATTATTAATAACATGAACAAGTATAGAATCTTGTAATATTGAATATTGAAGTGTAAATGTAAATTCAACACAAAATAAAAACTTGTTTAAATACTGTAATATACCGTTTTGACTAAAGAAAACAATGGGTAAGTCGGTCAAAAAAAATAAAAAAATAAATACGTAATTTATTTTGAGGAAAAGAGACAACAGATATGTATTTGTATAAAGAACAAAAGTCCGACATATGGTCTGTGAGAGACTGCAAATAATTGAATTGCACTCTATATTCTTTCTATAAGTGCGCAGAGATTTCAGCTTTGCAAAAAACTGTACAAATAATACTGAATGGTTTTGAAGTGAAACTCAAAACCGGAAATACCGGAAAACCAGAAGTACGATTAATGGCGTTAATAAAATTTGACACGATTAAACAAATGAAATGAATCGCATGAGTTAACGCGTTAACTTTGACAGCCCTATTTTAAACACTTTTTCTCACATCAAAGTTTATGCTATTTATGTTTGTTGATTCGAGTCCGTAAAGCTATCGGGTGCACAGTTTAGAAAAAGGAGAAAATAGGGAAAACAAGCTAAAGATTAAAGTTTGCAACAGCATTCCCTTTATATTTACAGTCTCCGTGTCATCAATAAAAAACTATAAATAAAGTGTTCCACACGGAGAAGAAATGTTATACTAAATTATTTCATAACTCCAGTTTCACGCCGCGTCAGATTTCAGCTTCAGCTTGTGTTTCTATAGGTGTGTTGCAATATTTCACATTTCCCTGGAGTGATTTGACATTTCAAATATGGAATCTGTGTTTTATTTAAGTGTGTAACACTGCCAATGTTGAGACGGTGTAGTTACTACTGTAAGTGTTAGCGCACCTGGATGCTGGTGTGTCCCGGGGCGGCGGGGAGGGCGGAGCTCTTGCTCCTGGAGGCCCTGATGAGGGTGAAGTGCTGCGCCGCTGACTGGATCTCCCTCTTGGCCGAGCTCACGTCCTCCCTGCGCCCCGTCACCACAAACACCGGATCCTCCCCACGCACCGGAGTCTTGATGTACGTGTTGGTCTTCGCTCTCAGCGCTTTGATCTTACAACCTGAGGGGGAGTGAGAGAGAGAGAGTGAGAGAGTGAGTGAGAGAGAGAGACAGTGAGTGAGTGAGAGGGAGAAAGAAAGAGAGAGTGAATGAGAGAAAGAGAGAGAGAGAGAGAAAAAGAGACAGTGAGTGAATGAGAGAGAAAGAGAGAGAGAGAGAGAGAAAGACAGTGAGTGAGTGAGAGGGAGAAAGAGAGTGAATGAGAGAGACAATGAGTTAGTGAGTGATTGAGTTACGAGTGAGAGAGAATGAGTGTGTGATTGAGTTAGAGAGAGACCGAGTTAGTGAGGGAAAGAGAGTGAAGGAGAGAGAGAGAAAGACGGAGTGAGTGAGAGAGACAGTGAGTGAGAGAGAGAAAGAAAGAGACAGAGTGAGTGAGAGAGA
The DNA here is from genome assembly GCA_028031935.1 of Paedocypris micromegethes. Taxonomy (NCBI): domain Eukaryota; kingdom Metazoa; phylum Chordata; class Actinopteri; order Cypriniformes; genus Paedocypris; species Paedocypris micromegethes. Next base: position 9,829,444 of record CM051493.1, read on the forward strand.
GAGAGCGAGAAAAAGACTGAATGAGGGAATGAGAGAGAGTGAGAGAGAGAGAGAGAGACAGTGAGTGAGTGAAGGAGAGAGAAAGAGACAGTGTGAGTGGGTGAGTGAGAGAGAGAGAATGAATGAAAAGGTGAGAGAGAGACAGAGTGAGTGATAGAGAATTAGAGTGGGTGAGAGAGAGGGAAAAAGAGACAGAGTGAGTGAAAGAGAAAGAGAGACAAAGACACAGTGAGAGAGAGCGAAAGAGATAGGGTGAGTGAGAGAAATAGAGAATCTCTAGCGAAAACAAGCTAAAGATTAAAGTTTGCAACAGCAGTTTCTTTATATTTACAGTCTCCGTGTCATCAATAAAATACTATAACTAAAGTGTTCCACACGGTGAAGAAATGTTATACTAAATTATTTCATAACTGCATTTTTACGCCGCGTCAGATTTTAGCTTCAGCTCGTGTTTCTATAGGTGTGTTGCAATATTTCACATTTTTATTTAAGTGTGTAACACTGTCAATGTTGACATGGTGTACTTAGTACTGTAAATGTTAAAGACTGCGATTTCTCAGGTAAGTTTGGTGTGTGTGTGTGTGTGTGTGTGTGTGTGGTGGTCTCACTCCATCAAACCCACCCTGTCGTCCGACGATTTCGGCCACATGTTCGGACGTCGGAACCATGACACACTCGGTGGTGTTGACGCTCTTCCTCCGTGTGTTCAGGACACATCTGTCGCCCTCCTGGACCATCATCATCATCGCCATCACACCCGGCACCGGCTCGGCCTGGTTCTCCTCCTCTGACCCGGTTCGGGACAAGGGCCGGAGCTCCAGCACCGCGCCCAGATGAGGCGTGTCACGTGACCCCGGCGGCTCGTCATCGTCCAGGAGACTCAGTCCGTACAGGTTCGGTACCGGAAGGTCCGGCTCGGTGTCGTCGGGCTCGAGGAGCGGGGTGGTGTTGCTGGGCATGTTCCGTTCTGTCGGGCGGCGGTTCCACTGGATCTCTTTGTTTACGGTTCTTCTGTGGGTGTCGCGCGGCGCGGGAGCGTGAACGCGCACGAGCTCGAGGCGTCACCCACTGGCGCGGAGCCGCCAAACAACGGCCAAAAATTATTATTTTTTTAATCTGGATTCGTTACGGAATCTTGTTTGGTGTTATTACCATGGAAAATACCTGTGTGTGTGTGTGTGTTGTGTGGGTGTGTGTGTGTGTGTGTGTGTGGTGTGTGTGTGTGTGTGTGTGTGTTGTGTGTGGTGTGGTTTTGGTGTGTGTGTGTGTGGTGTGTGGTGTGTGTGTGGGTGGTGTGTGTGTGTGTGTAATATGCCAATCGACATTGGTATAATTAGTTCAGAATCATCGTGGCGAGGAAAATGTTGTAGAAGTTCCAGAAAATAGATGGTTGGGTTTTAATTAACATTTAAAACGTAATAGTTTAGAACTTCAGACCGCTTTTAAAAAACCGTTACTATCTGTTTAACTTATCATCCGTGTTTCATTTGTAGCTTTTAGATGCACGGAAAAGTCATATCAAAATAACTGTATGGGAATAAACAAAGGCAATTTAAAAGATTACAGTTGTGGCTATTAAATAAATGTTATTTATTCACGCTATGGCAACCGTTGTTGCGTAAAACGTCATTAATATTCATGAGCTGGGCCGGGTTTGCGTCTAAGCAACGCGTGGACGCGCACCAGAAACCGAGATTTACGGTGTTTTTTTTTTTTTAATTATTTTTCGTTTTAATGAAACTGATGTGTCCCACTTCTCTCGGAACCAGCCTGTGCGGTCAAGCGCGCAGAGATGCAGATGGACCTGGACCAGGATTTTACAACATCAGCGAATCTCAGAGCAGCAAAACCGGTACCGACATTTAAAAAGTCAATGCAGTGATTTCTCCCCATAGTTTTGCGAGGTATAGCTTCGTAATTTCAGACACAAAAGCGAGCTTTTTTTTTTTTTTTTTTTTTTTGGTGTTAAACGCTCTTTGATTTTAACTTGTTTAAAAAGTTGTTTTTTTTTTTTTTTTTTTTTTTTTTAAAAATATGTTTATTATTTTTTCTATTTTAACTAAAAAAACACTAAAGTTTACTTTATATCATGAGTCAAATCAATCATTTTGCCTTGTCCAGCACATGTGTGTCATTACACTTTGTTGGGGAGACTAATAAAGGTTGAATTATTATTATTATTATTATATATCTCACTAATTAGCTGTACGATGGATCTTGCCGTCCCGAAACTTGTTCTAGAAATAAAAGACTTCAGCACAGGATTTGTGAAATCAGATGAGTCTGGCAAGAGCCCAACTATTTCTCTCTTCGTTTTGCCTTCAAATTCAAATTTTATTTGTCACATCCACAATTATTTTTCAACAACGTGCAGTGAAAAAGTATTTTGCAATCGTCCAGCATGTTAACATGAGGGGGGGGGGGTGACGGAACAAACATTTTTAAAAGGGGATAAAAAATAAAGCGCTAAAGCAATACAATACAAGAATACAAAAGCAATAAAATACAATAAAAATAGAGAGATAAAATATGAGTTAAATACAAGTGATAAAAAACGGGAAAATAAGGGAGAGAAATACGGCATTAAAAAAAAGATCAGACCCCAGTTTATTCAAACTATAAAGCATAGCAAAGTTATCATTAGCGAATCACATCAGAGTGCTAGAGATGAAAAATACACCATTGTGTGTGTGTGTGTGTGTGTGTGTGTGTGTGTGTGTGTGTGCAGGAGCGTACGCACCCTTCCTGTCTCTGTGCAGTAGACCGTGTGTGTTCCGCACCTCAGACGTGGCGTTCTTCTCTCCTGGACCGGGACAGTACGACACTGCCAGACGAGTAGGTGGTGTTCCCTGTGATGGCCAGGTGTTTCTGACCTCTGACCTCTGACCTCTGGCTGCAGGAGCGTGTTCTGGGAGGAAACAGTCTTCAGAACCGCACCAAACGTTTCCACAATCTGCTGCCAGACGTTCCTGGACCAGGATCTTATCATCCACACACTCCTGCGCAGAAGTTCTGCACCAGCCTGAAGGCCAGAGTTCACTTACTTACTTACACACACACACACACACACACACACACACACACACACACACACACACACACACACACACACACACACACTGTGGCGGTTTTATGGATTTATTTATCCGTTTATTCAAATGTGTAAATCTATCGGGTGCACAATTCAGAAAAAGGAGAAAATAGGGAAAACGAGCAAAAGATGAAGGTTTGCAACATCATTCTATCTATATCTACAGTATCTGTTTTATCATTAAAGGACTATAAATAAAGTGTTCCGTCCGGTGAAGAAATGTATCCACATATATGAGAAACATTGTTCAATATATCCAAATTTATATTTAGAAATTGCATATATCCAATATATGGGAGATTTTTAAATATGTTTTTAACATATGTATGCATTGTTATAAACAATTTTTTATAAAGTCTAAAGAAAACAGAAAGATTGAAACATATGAACAATAACTTTACAGTATTTTTATGTTATTTAAATATAATCAACCTAATAGTAGAAAATATAATACACTTTATATGTAAATGACTAATGACTCTGCTATTCTTAATTTCCGTATAGTGGCTTTGCGTTGGTTCAAATACACTTGAACTTGACTATATTAAAAAGGGGTTAGTATTAAGTTAATATTAGGATGTTCATATAAAATACAATACACATTTATATTGTAAAAACATTTTTTTTAAATATTTTTAAAAATATTTTCCCAATTATTTCATATAAATGCATTTTACGTTGCAATTTCAGTTTCTGCTTGTGTTTTTATAGAACATTTATTTATGTTATAATGTTTTTATGAGATACAATATGTATTCTATGTTTTATTTAGGTGTGTAACACTGTCAATGTTGACATTGTGTACTTAATACTGTAAAAAGACTGCAATTCCTCTCTCTCTCTCTCTCTCTCTCTCTCTCTCTCACACACACACACACACACACACACACACACACACACACTCTCCGCACTGAGGGTGATGGGGCTCTTGTGTGGACCACAGAGATGGTGTGGAAGTGTGAGGCTGATGCTGCGCTCTGATGTTCCGTCCATCCCGTCTCCTGGTCAGTCCTTCTGCTTTGAGGAGGATGGAGACGGTGTCCTGCAGCGATACAGACCCCCCAGCCCAGACCAGACCCTCGGCCCGGCCTTCTACAGCCCTGCACGGGTCAGAGCGCACGTGTGTGTTGTGTGTGTGTGTGTGTGTGTATGTGTTTGCACTCACTATAAATCAGGGGTGGGCACTTTTTGCTTTGTGGGCCATATTGGGTTCTAATGTGACTCTTCCTGGTCAAGCGGCTGTCAATCACATTCTCACCAGCCAATCAGAGTAAGGGCCGCCCCTACGTGAAGCTAGTGCCAGAAGTCCAAACGGGAGAAAAAAAAAGCAATGGATTGTTTCTAAAAAAATAAAAAAATAAAAAAACAAATCTGAAGCGGAAAAAAGTTTCAAACCAAAACGTGAAGATTTTTGTTTGTTTCTTAGAAAGTGAAGTTTGATATTTTTGGCGTCTGTTTCAATATACTGACAGTATAAAAATAAGTGTTACAAATATACTAGTGCAATTCTTTTACGTACATTTTGTGTTTATGGTTCCGCTTTTTAAAATGTAATAATAATAATAATAATAATAATTTAACCTTTATTGGTCCCTCATGGGGAAATTCTTTCTCTGCATTTAACCCATCCCTTCATAACAGAATCAGATTAACATAAAAAAAAATCTGTTCGACGGGTCAGATTAAAACATTTCATTATTTAAGTTTGCCCATGGAATCCATCTCTCTCTTGCTCCATCATCTTTTCTCTTTCTCCCCTCTGTCACGTCTCTCTCTGTTTAATTTGTTAATCAATGTTTATGCTCTCTTTTACTCTTTCCCTCTATTAGTTCTTTCTAGTTTGTTCTTTATTTTTTGTCTTGCTCTGTCTCTCTTTCACTCACTTTCTCTCTTTTTTCCCCACACAAATTATTTTTATTTTCGTACATTTTTTTGGAAGTGACGCGTGCGCAGTGTGTTTGATGACGCAGGAGGAGCGTAAGTGCGCGTACCCGCGGTTCGACGGCATGACGGGCCGCGCGGTTGAAGCGACCGGAACCGACTCTCCGGGTCCCGGACACTACGATCCACACCGGTGAGTGTCGTTCGCGCGTGACGCGTGTGCAGAAGAGCAGCGAGTCTCACGCGCGTGTCGCCCTCTAGCGGTCACTCTGTCCACTACCACAACCTCAACGTCCGAGCGGAACACAGAAGCCGAACCGAGCTGCTCCTGCCCCGCTACCACGAGCTGCTGCCGCTGCTGGAGCTCAAGAGGGTGACGAGACTCTTTCTCCCTCACTCTCTCCTCTCACTCCTCTATCTCCTCACTCTCTTTCTCCCTCACTCTCTCCTCTCACTCCTCTATCTCCTCACTCTCTTCTCTCACTCCTCTATCTCCTCACTCTCTTCTCTCACGCCTTCACTTTCTCCTCACTCTCTTCTCTCACTCCTCTATCTCCTCACTCTCTTCCTCCCCCACTCTCTTCTCTCACTCCTTCACTTTCTCCTCACTCTCTTCTCTCCCCACTCTCTTCTCTCACTCTTTTTTCTCCTCACTCTTCTTTCTTCGTTAATCCCTTTCTCCACCCTCTCTTCTCTCACTCCTCTTTCTCCCTCAATCTATTTCTCCTCACTCTCTTCTCTCACTCCTCTTTCTCCCTCAATCTTTTTCTCCTTCTATATGTTTCTCATTCAATCTCTTTCTCCCCACTCTTTTTCTAATTCAATCTCTTTCTTCCCAAATTTCACCCTCAATCTTTTTCTCCTTCAATATTTTTCTTCAATTTCTTTCTCCTCCCTCTCAATCTCTTCTCTCACCCCTCACTTTCTCCCTCAATGTCTTTCTCCCTCAATCTCTTTCTCTTCTCCGTCTTTCTCCTTTCGTTTCTTTCTCCTTTAATTTCTTTCTCACTCAATCTCATTCTCCCTCTATTTCTTCCTCAATCTCTTTTCTCATCCCTTTCTTTCTTCTTGAATCTCTTTCTCCTCCCTCTCGTTCTCCCTCAAACTCCTCTCTCACCCCTCTCTTTCCCCTTCAATCTCTTTCTCCTCCCTCAATCTCTTCTCTCATCTCTCTTTCTCCCTCAATCTCTTCTCACCTCTCTCTTTCTCCTCCCACTCTTTCTCCTCTCTTTCTTTCTCTCTCTATACGTCTGTTTTTCTATCTCCGTATTCCCCTCTTTATTTCACTCGCATTTCTGTCTTTCTCCTTTCAATTTAATTTTTTTATTTTCCAGCATTTATTTATTTTTCGCTCTCCTCCCTCTCTCTTAATTTTATCTTTCCGTGTGTGTACGTGTTTATGTTGTGTGTATAGTGTTGATGTGTGTGCGTGTGTATGTGTGTGTGTAAGTGTTGTTATTACGTGTGTAAGGCGGTGCCGGGTCCGGGTCACTACCACGTCAGTAGTCAGTTTGACGTCATCAGCAAAACACTAGGTGGCGCCAGAGTCCGTCAGATCCCGTTTCCGGCTCGTACTCGGGTGAGAATCAGAAGCTCGTGTGTTCGTGTTCACTTTGTTCTGCTCTTAATAATCAATGTCGACGTGTCTTGCTCTGACGTCAGCGCTTTGGCGCCACGCGCTCCGGTGACCCGTGTGACCCGGGCGCCGAGGAGCCGCCGAAGGGACGTCACACGCGTCCGTCAGGTGAGACGCCTCCATTATTCGCCATAACTGTCACTGTGTTTTGTTTAAATTGTTTAATCACCGCTGTTCTTTGTCATTCCTAATGTGTAAATGCTATATGCGCGTTCACAGTGCAAATCTGTCGTGTCCCGTGATTGGCCGAAGACAGTCACGTGACCGAGCTTTTTTTTTTTTTTTTTTTTTGGAAAAAAAATGACCGCAGAACTCGAGGGAAATTAATCCGAACAAATGAATGTAGGAGGAATTCTCTTGAAATAAGTGACACTTCTTTGAGAAATGAATAATATATCACCTTAAATCACATCAGTGACTCACTCTGAGTTTCTTAGTCATTCTTTGTTGTGGTTTTGACATTAAAATCGTGACTTTAAATCGACTTTTAAAACCCAAAAGTAAGTAAACTTCATTTATATAGCACTTTTCCTAGATAAAATAAACAAAAATAAAATAAAAGACAATAAAATTAACAAAATCATAAAAATAAGAGTGAGAAATGAGAAAATGTAAATATTTAGATTAGAAGTAAATTAGTTTAGTTACTACTACTTCTACTACTACTATTATTACTACCAAATTAGTTTTAGTTTCAAACAAATTAACCAAATTTGCAAACTAAATAGATGTATTATCTTCACATATTGTAATCAAATAACTTTTACTGTCATTATTGTAATCATTTATTATTGTAAACAAACGTGTCTTTGATGTCATCTCTTGGTGAAAGGTATTTTTTACTTTCATTGCATTAGAAAAACATGTAATTGTGTGAGGTGAATGTGGAGTGATCTCATTCACTTTACTTTACTATAAACGTAGCTTTTCTCCGCACCACATTTCTTCTTCTCGGACCGAGCGTCTCTGAAGCAGCCTGGTGTTTATCCTGGGAGTCGAACCCGGAGCCCCTCTCTACTGATTAAAGAGTGAAGTCTGTGTGTTTTCTCCGTCAGGTTGTGTTCTGTTCCACGTGAAGAAAGCGTCTCTCTGCTCTTCAAGGTGAATCGCTGGTGGGTTTCTCGGCTCCGGCCGCTCTCCTGGAGTCTGTGTTGTGGCTCTGAGCGATGTGAAGACCGCGCCTTCATCTCTCAGCATCAGCATCAGCACCAGCAGCAGCATCCTCCTCCAGCTCAGTGCATCTCACACTAGAGCCAGGCTTTCGTCTCTAATCTGACTTTGAAATGAGAATAAATAACCAGCATTATTTCATGACTTGTTGTACAGCGACTGTTCCCTGTTGACGCTACGCTTTAATATTTAGAGATTTATAATATTCATACCAGATTTATATCATGAAGCTTCATCATCATTTCAGCTTTATTGATCAGACACAATGAGAGCTAATAGTTTTGTCATGTGACAGACACACTGAACTCTCTCTATCTCTCTTTATCTATCTATCTATCTATCTATCTATCTATCTATCTATCTATCTATCTATCTATCTATCTATCTATCTATCTATCTATCTATCTATCCATACCCTTATTTATGAATCTATCTTTTTAGCAGTTTTCTCTTTTATTTTTCAGGTCACACAGTCATTCCTGAAACGACTTGCTGAGCCGCTATTGTTAAACACGCACACACACACACACACACACACACACACACACACACACACACACACTCAACAGCCTCATGTATCCGTACACACCCTTTTAATCTAATTAAGCGTTTACACACACTCATTATTCAGCAGAGAGGGAGGAAGGGCGAGAGACATGCAAGATGGAGGAAAGAAAGAGGTTTTAGCTCTTTATTGAACTGACTTGTTTTACATTTGCAAGCTAATTGAATCAGATAAATCACCGTGGCAGCTTTCTCTCTCTCTCTCTCTCTCTCTCTCTCTCTCTCTCTCTCTCTCTCTCTCTCTCTCTCTCCTTCTCTTGCTCTCTCTCATTCTACCTCTCTCTCTCTCACTCTCTCCTCCTTGCACTCTCTTTCTGTCCTTCTCTCTCTCTCTCTCACTCTCTCGTTCTCTCTCCTCTCGCTTTCTCCCCCTCTCTCTCTGCTGCCTCTCAATCTCCCACTTTCCTTCTCTTTCATCTCTTTCACCATTCCTCTCACTCTTTAGTTTGCTCACTCTCTCCACCAAATGACCAACACTTTCTCACAAAATGTTGCTTTCTCATTCTCTTTCTGTCTCCCTCTACCTTTCATTCTCCCTCTTTCCTTCTCTCTCACCTCTCTCTTTCTCTCACTCCCTTACACTCTCTCATTTGCTCTCTTATCTCTCGTTGCCTGCCTTGTCTTTTTTTTCTCCATCTCTCACTTTCTCTCCATCACTCATTCTTGCACTCCCAGTTTCTCAACATCTCTCCCTGGTTTTTACTCCATCACTCTGTCACTCTAAATGTTTCCTTTTTCCCCACATCTTGTGCACTTTCACGTCCTCATTTTCAGTTCTCATCTCTAACACACTCGTTCACTCGCTTGCTCTCTCTTTGCTCTCTTGCTTTTCAGTGATTCTGTTCTTCCTCTCATGAAATTATCCGCTTCATCAGCGACAGAGTTCTCAGATGTTTTATCTCATTTAACGGAAGTTCGCCGTTCACGTGGTCACCGATTCTTTCACGGGGATATGTTTTTCTCGTTTTTGTATTTTTTTATTTGACAAGCTCTTCTTCTCTGATCCTGGTGTCGCGCTCCAGATGTTCTTCAATCATTCCCGCCGCACGCTTCGACAGTGTTAATGATGCGGATGATTTACGGTCCGCCGTGACCCTTGACCTCCAGCCGCGTGCGCGCGCGCTCGCGTCACACGTCCGTTAATGAAACGCTTCAGAAAGCCGCGGCGACGTGCGAATCCGCGGCGGTTTTAATGAAGCGGCGTCCGCGTGGAGCTCATGCTAATGAAGACGCCGGCGCTGGTGCGGGTCATTAGTTTGTTAAAGACGGTTAAAGTCTGTTAAAGGTAAACAGCATATTGCGCGAGGAGTTAATTGTGCCGGAGACGTGTGAATTAGTCATGAACACAAGCTGTTGTCGGGCGCCTCGCCACATCTCTCCTGCGAGGAGATAAAGATGGGGAAAGTCTCGCCTCCGCAAGGAAAACTACTTGTCATCCATTTGGGTTTCTGCTTCATGACCCGTTTGCTCCTCATCCATCCATTCACTGTGAAAAGTTTCACTGTGATTTCACAATAAATAATTGGTTAAATGTTGCATGACTTTCACAGTAAGGATTACAGTAATGTACTGTGAATATACACACAGCAAAATACTGTGATTTTACAGCTTAGCAACAGTGTATTTACTGTGAAATTACAGTACATTATAGGGGAATTACAACAAGGCCCTGTACTTTTATAGTGAGGTCATGTACAATAGTTAAGTAACTCAACTTACTGTGATTTTACAATTGTGATATTACAATTTGTTGTTGTAAAAGCACAACTGTAAAGTTGTGACTTCACATCTTAGCAACCGTGTATTTACTGTGAAATGACAGTACATTATTGGGGAATTACAACAAGGCCCTGTACTTTTATAGATGTTTAATCGTCCACTAACTTACTGTAAACGTAATGCTATAGAAGCTTCCATTTACTGTGAATTTACAATCATTGTACAGTTAAGAAATGTGCATAGATAAACAGTATTGTTTGACACATCATTGGTCTTATACGCTTTACAAACACCAGATTTGTCTGAGTTTGTGATAGTAACGTGAAAAAATCTTAGCGAAGCTGTCCTCATCATTACTAGCAAATGCTATGAGGGAACGGTTGATATCACAGGGAAATGTGATTACTACAAGTTACTGTAAAACATTACTGTGAAATGCTGGTGATTTCTAACAGTGTTGGTTTCATCGCCCACTTGTTCTTTTTTCATCCATCCATCCATCCATCTTTCAGCATCCATTCATCCCTTATCTATCCTGTAGCTTAATCATCCACTTGTCCCTCATCCCTCATCTTTCCATCATCCAACCGTCCATCATCAGTTTATCATTCATCCAACCAAATGTCATCATTTCATCCTCTATTTGTCATATTTGATGTCCATCAGTCAAATTGGCCTTTCGTTGATCAGTTTATCATCTGTTGATATGTTGCTCGTCTGTTCTATTTATTCTATATCTGTCTATTTATTTACTTATTTGTTATTTGTCTTCTATTTTTAAAATGTGTTATCTGTTCATCCTTCATTATCTCTCCATTATTCATCCATTTGTCCTTCGTTGATCTTTACATCATCCATTATCCATCCTTCATTCTTCATCCAGTCCTTTATTCCTCATTGCAACATCTGTCCTTCATCCTTTAGTCTAAAATCCGTCTCTCTTATCATCCATCACTTGTCATTTATTTAATATTAAGTAAGTCTTTCATTCATGAATCCATCGCTGCTTGTTTGCCTGTATAATATCCATCCATCTAGCCACGTTTTATTCATCCCTCCATTCCTGTCCTTCATCTCTCTACTGTCAACTGTTCGTCACCTGTAACTCATTCATCACATATTTATCACTTATTCGTGTCTCATCCATCCATCCATCAATCTAATTCATCACTTCATCCCTTCACCAATTGTTTGTTTCTGTTCATTATTCTTTTCTCAACCCACCCTTCCATTCATCTTCTAGCCATCCCTTACTAATCCGTTCGTCATTTATTCATGTTGTTTTTGTTGAATCGGCCTTTGAAACCTTCCGGATCTCGAGAGAATCAGGAACATTTAGACCTGAAGCGTTTCATCTGCAGCGGCGCGTGCGCGTGCGTGCGTGTGTGTGCGTGAGTCCGCGTGCGCGCGCGCCTGTCGGCGAGCTTCTTTTACTTGAGCTCATTTGCGCCGTAATTGCACATTAGATTCATTTCCCAGCGTTTGAAGCTGCTAAACTGAATAATGAGCATAAGTGAGTTTTAATATCAGCTATAATCACAGCAAATACAAACCCTCCGTCCCCGGCGCCGCCCGCGCGCCCTTTAATCGCTCCCGCTGATTGACTCTGAAATGACCAGCGCGGCTCAATTACACAGACACACAGTCCGCGGCGTCTGCAGCTGTGTGTTTGTGAGAGAGACATACGCGTAATGTGTGTGTGTGTGTGTGTGTGTGTGTGTGTGAGACAGAGAGTGCGATAAAGATAA
>CM051493.1:9897376-9910361 GCA_028031935.1 Paedocypris micromegethes
GTGTGTGTGTGTGTGTGTGTGTGTGTGTGTGTATAGTGTGTGTATAGTGTGTATAGTCTCTCACCGGTCCGCTAGCTCCAGCACCTCGTGCACAGTGGCGGTGCTGACCCGGATCTCGCCCGTGTACATGTACTGCACCACCCTCTCCACGGTGTCGCGCTCCAGCCCCGCCTCGCTGCTCCACTCCTTCATCTCCACGCGGCGCGTCAGGGACTCGCTGAACTGTCCTCCCAGCAGCGGGGTGAAGTAGTCGGTGGCGGCCGCCAGCACCGAGCGGTGGGCGCTGAACTCGAAGGCTCCGCGCGGCGCTCCGCTGAAGGCCAGGGTGACGTCACAGAAGAGGCCGAGCTTGCGCTGCTCGTTCTGCCGGCGCGAGAGCTCGGAGCAGTGGGTGGCGCAGCGGAACTCCTCCGTCTCCTCCGCCTCGGCTCCTGCGCTCGGCCCGGGCTCCTCCGCGGACATCTCTCGGCTCGGCGGGACCAGGCGGTGCAGGACGCTCCAGCACACGCACTCCAACATGCACGTCACGTCACGCCCCGATGACGTCACTTCCCGCTCGGCGCGTCCGGCGCGGGTGTGTGTGGAGCGTGACGCGGGTTCGGGTGAAGCGGCTTTTTGACGCGTTTTGTCGCGCGCGGCTCGTCCGCTACCTGAAGCGCAACATCCCGACCGGAAGCTGTCGCGTCGCCCCCCCCTCTCTCAGGAGGTGTGACGTCACCGCCGCAAAGATGGCGGCGCCCTGCGGAGGGATGCAAGACCGAGTTCGCGTGTGAAATCGCGTCTATTCGGCGGATATCGTTGTTTCTCAGGTGTGTAGTGCACTGACTTTTAATCACACGGACGTGTTTTTATTTTTTAGCACGCGCAGAAAAGTTCAAACGGAACTAACTGGTTTGAAAACACGTGTCATTGCTGGTAAATTGTGGGAAAAGTGATTGAAATACAAAGTCCGGAGGGTTTCGCTTGACAAACACGTAAATCGTTTATTTTTTTAAATACTGCACTGCATTTGTACTGCATCCAGACATTTTCAGACACTCACATCAACTATTGCCATCACCTCACTTTCCTTTCTAGGTCTAGTATCGATACAACTTCCCTCTGTCATGTGTGTAAAGTTTCAGGAGATTTTAGTCAAACATGTTGATATTTTCATTTTGAAATACCGTACTAGCTGCATCATACACAACATAGATAAACATTTATTGACATTTTTAACTGTAAAAATCTTCAGAAATTTGCTCTAACACACACACACACACACACACACCACAACTGCTCTTGTCATTTACTAAATGTGATATATAAACTAAATATTTAGTTTTAGTGATTCTGCGTTGGTTTCAAACTAAGAAAAACTTTATATAAATAAGCTTGAACTTGAAGAAACTTTACACTTTACACTTGTGATCTTTAGGGAAACTGTACAAAACGAATCCGGAATGAGTATTGTAGTGGTGTTTTAATCAGAAGCCAGATGTGTGGTGGGCAGAAGAACAGTGAAGGACACAGATGTTTCTGAAACGTCGAGCGCTTGAAGGCCAGACAGTAAAAGCCGCTCGTGATGTAATATGACGTGATCTTGAAGATGTGTGTGTGATGATGATGTCATCGGATCAGATCAGCGTGATGACGTTAGGTTTCCGCCGCAGACGCCGATGACCAGACTCCAGCTCCTGAAGCCGCTGCTCCGCGCTCTCCACACGCGCCGCTATGATGTCATCGTGGTGGGCGGCGGCCACGCCGGGACGGAGGCGGCGGCGGCGTCCTGCAGAGTCGGCGCCAGGACGCTGCTCGTCACGCACAGAACCGACACCATCGGTGAGCAGATCCAGCCCGGAGCCCCGCCCCGTCCTGAACACAGACATAACGATGTGCAAATCTCACGATACAATATTATCACAATATGATCCTCACGGTACGATATTAATCACGATATCCTGTAGAAGCTCACGATATTACAGAAGCTTCACTATTACATCTCTTATGTTTATAGTAACAAGGCAGAAATCAACATGAAAGATTGTATCTAATTTGTTGAAGTCATTCTGAAAAGTTGTGTATTTTATTGCTATTCATCAACTGTGATGGAGATGTATTGATTTCTAAAGAGTAAAATTGTCAAATACCATGTTGCCATTAATATAGCCATTGAAGCTAAAGATCAAACAAATAAATAAATAGTAACAAGGCTGACAATATAATAATCATTGGCTATTGTTAATTAGGCCAATAATTTTATTGTCATATTTTAGAACAAGGAGAATAGAAAACTCTGCTCACACTACTTGAATTTTGCAGTTTGGAATTAAAGTCAGAAACAGCAATATACTAACTATACTAATGTACTAATAGCAATATACTAATATACTAACACTAATCACTTCAAGCTATTCTTTTCTAAAGTGCAACAACTGTAACGTAATAAGGAAGTGTCACTGACGTCATTTCCTCAATAATAATAATAATAATAATGAGTATTTGTAGGGCGCTTTTCACAGTTTTAACTGTCTCAAAGCGCACGAATGTGTGCAAATGTGCAAACAAAGCTGAAATGAACAAGCCTATTAGAAACAGACAGACAAAAACTTCAATAAAAGTTGCCACCATAACTGCCATAAAGTAAACGAGCTGGCAATGCTCACACACACATCTGTTCCTCACCCTTTCCCCTTTAAAAGGTGCCTCTGACCCGCAGGGGCGCTGTCCTGTAACCCCTCGCTGGGGGGCGTGGGCAAAGGTCACCTGGTGCGGGAGATCGACGCCCTGGGCGGCCTGATGGGACGGGCGGGGGACTGGGCGGGGCTCCACTTCTCCGTCCTGAACCGCAGCAAGGGGCCGGCGGTGTGGGGCCCCAGAGCCCAGCTGGACCGCCAGCGCTACCGCGAGTTTGTGCAGGTGGGTGACGCGGCCACGCCCGAGACCACGCCCGCTGACGAGTCTGCTGCCCCAGGCCGAGCTGTTCTCCACCCCGCGGCTGACGGTGTGTGAGGGGGCGGTGCAGGACCTGCTGGTGGGCGAGGGAGGGGCCTCAGGGGCCGAGAGGCTGGCGGTGCACGGGCTGCGCCTGGGTGAGTGAGTGTGTGTGTGAGTGTGTGTGTGTGTGTGTGTGACTCAGCTCAGGGCGTGTCCTCCTCAGCTGACGGCTCAGAGCTGCGGGCGCGGGCGCTGGTGTTGACCACTGGCACCTTCCTCTCCGGCTCTCTGTTTGTGGGTGAGAGCAGCTCCCCGGGCGGGCGTGTGGGTGAGGCGGCGTCCTGTGGCGGGCTGTCGCGCTGCCTGAGGGAGGGGCTGGGTCTGAGGGTGGGGCGTCTGCGCACGGGCACGCCTCCTCGCATCTTCACCGACTCCATCGACTTCTCACTGTGTGAGCGCCACTCGCCCGACGCCCAGCCGCTCCCCTTCAGCTTCCTCAACGCCCGGCCCGCGTGCCAGGTGAGTGAGGGTTAGGGGCGGGGCTGGAGGTGTGGCGCGTGTGTGAGCGGTGCCCGTGGTTTCAGCCCGAGGAGCAGCTGCCGTGCTTCAGGACGCACACGAGCGCCGGGGTGGAGCGGGTGGTGCGGGAGAGTCTGCAGCGGAACACCCACATCCAGCAGGACGCGCGCGGGCCCAGGTGAGGCGGGCGGGGCGGGGCAGGGCAGGGCAGGGCGGGGCACTCAGCACCTCTCGCCCCTCAGGTACTGCCCCTCCATCGAGGCCAAAGTGCTGCGCTTCCCCGGCCGGAGACACCCGGTGTGGCTGGAGCCCGAGGGCGTGGCCTCTCAGCTGACCTATCCGCAGGGCCTGTCCATGACCATGGAGGCGGAGCAGCAGCAGCGTCTCCTGCGCGAGATCCCGTGTCTGCGGCGGGCGCGGATCCACACGGCAGGTCAGAGCGCTTCACACCCAGCCCCGTGTGACCTCTGACCCCTAAAGCTGGCGTGTGTGTGTGAAGGCGGCGAGACCCTGCTCTACTGCTCTACGCTTCGTTTCATCGCACCTGCCGCTCTGTTACATCGCCGTAGTAAATAAGGCACAATGGCAGGTCACGGGGTCGCGTCCCAGGCCGAGAGCTAATAATAGTTTACTTTACTTTTACATTATTTTACTTTTACTTTACTTTACTTTCTTTTACTTTTACTTCCCTTTAATTTTACTTTACAGTCATTTGGCAGACACTTTTATCCAAAGCAACTTAAACAAGAGGAGCGAGTGAAGCTATGTGTCTACACTAGGCTCCAGTAGATGTCTAGACACAGACTATATAGAGAAGCTCACACTAGACAGAACAGCAGGACCGTCAGTGAACACAAGACAAAGACATTTTTTTAAACAGTGTTCAGGTGCTGATGGACAGTTTTTGTAGTGCTTTTTTAAACGTTGCAGCCCGACGTTCCTTCTCAGGTCGTAGACTACGTGAGGGAGAGTATTCCTGAATAGTTGGAAACATATCGCAATAATAGACTGATCTTCTTTTTTTTAATACTTGATAAAAGGAGGGGAAAAAACGAAGAAACAAACTCAATTCCTTGTTGTCATTTGCAACTCTTCTGCATTTGCAAAGATTCTGAATTTCTTCTCAATTCATAAAAACTAATAGAAAAATATTTTTTCATTATTAATAAATGAAAGTCTTTTTTTATCTTACAATATATGAAGAGTGTGCTGTGTGTGTGTGTGACTCCGCCCTTGTGCTGTGTGTGTGTGTGTGTGTGTGTCACTCAGGTTATGGTGTCCAGTACGACTTTGTCTGTCCGACGCAGCTGTTTCCGTGGCTACAGGTCCGTCACGCCCGCGGCCTGTTCCTCGCCGGGCAGATCAACGGCACCACGGGGTACGAGGAGGCGGCAGCGCAGGTGTGTGTGTGTGTGAGTGTGTGATGTGTGTGTGATGTGTGACTCGTGTGTGTGTGTGTGTGTGTGTGCAGGGCCTGTGGGCGGGGGTGAATGCGGGGCGCTGTGCTCTCTCGCTGGCACCGCTCTCTCTCTCGCGCTCCTACAGCTACATGGGCGTGCTGGTGGATGACCTGGTGGGGCGCGGGGTCACGGAGCCGTACCGCATGTTCACCAGCCGCGCAGAGTTCCGCTCCTTCCTGAGGCCGGACAACGCCGACATGAGGCTGACGCTCAGAGGTCAGGAGAGGTCACGCTGGCAGGCCACACCCGCTCCACGCCTCTCTGCCTTCCAGGGTTCCAGGAGTTCGGCTGCGTGTGCCCGCGGCGCCATGGCGAGGCTGTGCGTGTGCGTCAGCTGATGCTGGAGGCCCTCGCCACCCTGCGCTCGCTCTCTCTGTCCGCCGCCCGCTGGACACGCCTGCTGAAGATCCGCAGCATCAGCCACACCAAGAGCGGCGTCCTCAGGTGAGCCACGCCCACTCTCTGACCGTCTGACCCCCTTTGACCTGTTCGACCCCCGCGTCTGTCTGACCTGTCTGACACCCTCTCTGACCCCAGCATGCCCTCTGACCCCTGTGTGCCCTCTGACCAGGCATGTCCAAAGTCCGGCCCAGGGGCCAAATGCGGCCCTTAATCAAATTTTGACCGGCCCGTGACTTGGTTCATCAAATGAATGGAATACGCCCCGCGGCCAGTGTTCAGTCCCTCCAGGATTCCATGATCGCGCGAATTCACGCTATTCTGCCCAACCTACACGTCCGCGTTTAGTTCGGCAGATAGCGAACAGTTTCACAGAAGACACTGTTTGTGACTCTCGTCGCGTTTAATGTCTCTTCAAAAACTCTTTGTAAAACTTTAATACAAAGTATACAACACTGAAATGAATAAAGGCGTTTACATGTACACAAAGGAAATATACATTCAAAATATATAAACACAAATATCTCCGCTAGCATAACTTAGCGTACATGTCGCGGCTAATTAACATAACATAAAACGCTGAAAACTAACAGAACCAACACGAACAGAACAAAACAACATCAGCTTGTAACATAAACTCACAAGCATATGCTCCTCAATGCCTTTGCTGAAGCTGTCGTTGATAAAGTTTCGCTGACGGTCTCGTGCACCGACTCATTTAAAAGAACCAAAACAAAACAAGCACCTAGCGCCCTCTACAGGACAGCGCGACTAATTGTCCTTAAGGGCCAACACACACGCGAATTCAGCGAAACCCCGCGATTTACTTGCGACCTTGCAATTTCATCCAATCGCCATCCAATTTTTTTTTCCTGTTCGTAAATTTTTTTTTTTTTTTTGACATTTACAACTTACACGACAATCAAATTTGTTCAGTACACGAGTAAATACAGCTTGAACAGAACAACAAAAGAGGGAGAAACAAATAAAATAAAATACCACTCTTTCTAACGCTCTCGGAGCGGTTCAGCGCGTGAACACACCATGTGATCTCAAACGAATACGCCCACCCGAGCTTGTAAAATATTAAATCAAAATCATATATTTTTTCAATGCTCCATTATGAAGGTTTTTATTGCTTTATTTATGAACACATTTTAAAAAGCAGTTACTAAATCACTTTATTTGCATTTTAGAATTATATCAATTTTTTCTTTTTTTTTATGCATTTTTAAATAGACATAAACACTATTTATTGTTAAATACTAAATTATATACAAAAATGTCTATATCCCAAAATGTGTATTTTTTTTTTCCCCGAGCCCGGTCCGGCCCCTTTGTCAAATGTTAGAACCCAATGTGGCCCGCGAATCAAAAAGTCTGGGCACCCCTGCCTCTGACCCTCTGACCCCACGTTCTCTTTGACCCTCTGACCCCCACGTGCCCTCTGACCCTCTGGTGCCCTCTGCTTCAGCGGTGAGGAGCTGCTGCGCTACAGTGACGTGACCTTCGAGATGCTGGCGTCTGCGTTCCCGGAGCGGCTGGCAGCGTTCCAGGAGTTCTCCCATCGGCTGAAGGTGGAAGGTGAGGGTGACTGGCTGGCACTGACTGGCACTGCCCGGCGCGGCTCTGACCCCTCTGTGTGTGTGTGTCAGCGCTGTATGGGCCGCACTGTGAGGCTCAGGCCGCTGAGAGGGAGCGTGTGAGGGGCGAGGAGAACCTGCTGCTGCCCGCACATCTGGACTACCTCACGCTGCCCGCCTCACTGTCCCAGGAGGCACGGGAGGCGCTGGAGGAGGCACGCCCACACACGGTGAGAGAGAGAGAGATAGAGGGTCACTCACCCACTCCCTCACCCACTCACACCTGTGTCCAGCTCGGAGCCGCTGCCCGTCTGCCCGGAGTCACGCCCGCCGCCATCGTGCATCTGCTCAACTACGTGCGGAGAGGGAGGAGCCACAGCTGAGCACACACACACACACTCTCTCTCTCACACACACACACACACACACTCTCACTCATAAAAAGAATAAATACAACAGAGATAAGTCAGTGTGTCATGTCTTTAATAAACACACACACACACACACACATTCACTCACTCACACACAGTTACAGTGACACACCTACACACACACACACACACACACTCTGAATAAATACAACAGAGAGAAGTCAGTGTGTCACGTCTTCGGTAAACACACACACACACACGCGCGCTGGTTCACGTCAGCTGGTCGATCTCTGCAGTGCCGCGGGACAGGAAGCTGAAGGGGAACCTCCAGTGTGTGTGCGGGCGCTGGGCGGGGCGGGGCGGGTGCACGGTGATGTCAGAGAACAAGACCTCAGCGGTGACGGCGAGCGGCGCGCGGACAGGAAGCTGTGGGCGGAGACGTTAGTGACGCTGCTGACTGTGGCCACGCCCCCTCTCTCTCTCTCACCATCACGCGCCGGCAGCTGAAGCTGTATTTGGCGGCGAGTAGGTGTGTCTGCGGCAGAGAGGCTCCGCCCCTTCGGGCCCAAAGCAGCCGCAGCGAGAGGGAGACGGGCAGCGAGCAGGCGGAGCTCTGAGGGCAGTGACCAACCAGCACGCGGCTCCTCTCGGGCGTGTCTCCCGCCGTCACGGCCACACGCTCCGGCAGAGCCACGCCCACCAGCACACGCATCAGCTCCGCCCGCACCGCGTCACAGTCCTCCGCCGCCGACCTGCCACACACACACACATCACACGGGGGCGAGGGGCGTGGCCTGACCTCACCTGAAGAGGCAGCCGGTGGCGAGGTTCCGCCCCATCAGCACGGGGGTGCGGTCTGCCAGGCCTGAGGAGCACGAGCCGTCCGCGGTGCCCAGGACCGTCAGCTGGCGCGTGAGTTAAGAGCGGAGTGGGTGAGCGGGCGTGAGGGAGGCGGGCGTGAGGATACGGGCAGCGCTCGGTCCAGGACCCACCCCGTCAGAGGAGCGCCCGGCGGCAGGCCCGCGGGAGGGGCGGGGCCACGGGCGGCGGCGTCCAGAGGCTGAAACAGACGAGGGCGGGTGAGGCGGCGAGGGAGAGGAGACACACGGGCGGGTGGGCGGGTACCTTGAAGGTGAGGGTGTGGCGCTGCTGTAGCCACGCCCCGCTGCTGGCGTTGGTCAGGCGTGTCATTAGCGTGGCTCTGCCGATCTCACCCGACACGCTGAACTCCAGCACGTACTCCACCTGCGGGCACACACACACACACACACACACGTCACCGCTGAGCTGACCACGCCCTGGCCACGCCCTCACCTCCGACACCACGTTCAGGCACCAGCCGTCACGCCACTGCGGCCGCGGCTGCTCGGACGCCAACGACACGGGCACCTGAAGACCAGAAACCAGTGGAGACGTTACTGTGCCCACACGCCACGGGCACTCACCAGCCGCTCTGACACGCCCCCTGCTGCTGGAGCCTGAGCACAGAGAAGACAGAACACGCCCTCAGAGAGTGTGTGTGTGTGAGTGTGTGAATATAAATGACTGTGTGTGTGTGAGTGTGTGTGTGTGTGTAAATGAGCGAGTGTGTGTGTGTATAGTGTTTGTGTAAATGAGCGAGTGTGTGTGTGTATAGTGTTTGTGTGTGTGTGAATATAAATGAGTGTGTGTGTGTGTGTGTAG
Organism: Paedocypris micromegethes; assembly: GCA_028031935.1. Taxonomy (NCBI): domain Eukaryota; kingdom Metazoa; phylum Chordata; class Actinopteri; order Cypriniformes; genus Paedocypris; species Paedocypris micromegethes. Next base: position 9,906,308 of record CM051493.1, read on the forward strand.
TGTTTGTGTGTGTGTGTGTGTGTGAGAGTGTGTGTGTGTGTGTGTGTGTAGTGTTTGAGTGTGTGTGTGTGAATATAAATGAGTGTGTGTGTGTGTGTTTGTGTGAATATAAATGAGTGTCTGTGTGTGTGTGTGTGTGTTTGTGTGAATATAAATGAGTGTGTGCGTGTGTGTTTGTAGTGTTTATGTGTGTGTGAATATAAATGAGTGTGTGTGTGTGTGTGTTTGTGTGAATATAAATGAGTGTGTGTGTGTGTGTAGTGTTTATGTGTGTGTGAATATAAATGAGTGTGTGTGTGTGTGTAGTGTTTATGTGTGTGTGAATATAAATGAGTGTGTGTGTGTTATACTATTCATTTCTTAGCCTTTTTGCACTATTTCAATGCCTCAGTTATTTTCACACTTGCCATTTGCACACGTATACTGTTCACCTCACTTTATTCATTACTGTTTGTGTATTGCTGTTTGCACATTACTGGTGTTACGTCAGTGTTGTGATGTTGTTTTGTGAAGCACGTTACTGTTGTTACGTTGTGATGTTGATTTGTTACCTGCTGACTGTTTCCTTTGCTGCTTGTGCTGAGTTGCCAAACAGAATTTCATTGTTCTGACAATGACAAATATGCTCTCTAAGTTAGTGGATGTGTGTGTGTGTGTGAGAGAGTATAAATTAACGTGTACGTGTGTGTGTGGTGTGTGTAAATATAGATGAGTGTGTGTGTGTGTGTGTGTGTGTTAGAGTTATTGTGTTACTCTGTATTTTATGCTGAAGGTTGACATTTAATATTAATTCAGAATCTTTCTTAAGCATATAAATGTTGAGTTCAAATCTTCCTAAAGTTCAGAACTGCCTAAAAGCTAGGAGAGGTTGCTGGAAAACCCACTGACCACCCTAATCTCACACATCAGACTGGTCACAGCCTGTAACCAGTTAAAATGTCAACTGACCACGATGAGAACATGATGGAGGACTCACGATAACTGTCAAGGTCAAAGGGGTCACGAGAGTATCCTAAGGAAAAAACTGTAATATGAAACGTCTTTGTTGTGAACTGTATAAATAAAGCTCAAGTGAGGCGAACGCGACGGCTGCTCCCACAGCAAGCTAACATCAGAATGACTTGTCGTGTGTCTTTTTATCCTTCAATTGTTTCCTCCGCTGAAGAACTGAGTCTTTGGGTCCTTGGACCCAACAGTGTGTGAGAGTGTTTGTGTGTGTGTGTGTGTGTGTGTGTGTGTGTGTGTGTGTGCGTGTGTGAGAGTGTGTGTGAGTGTGTGTGTATAATGTGTGTGTGTTAGTGGATGTTTGTGTGTGTGTGTGTGTGTGTGTGAATATAGATGAGTGTGTGTGAGTGTGTGTGTGTGTGTGTGTGTGTATAGTGTGTATAGTGTGTGAGAGTGTGTTTAGTGAGTGTGTGTGTGTGTGTGTGTGTGTATAGTGTGTATAGTGTGTATAGTGTGTGAGTGTGTGTGTGTGTGTGTATAGTGTGTGTCTCACACTCAGCAGGCTGAAGCTGGAGTAGCTGGAGGCCTGTAGATCAGGATGCTCTACACAAGCTCGTGGCGTCAGCGTGATGGAGCAGGAGTGAGAGCCGGAACGCAGGAACCCTGAGACACACGGCGGTCAGACCCGGCGGGGCGGGGCGGGGCTGGGGGCGGGGACATACTCGCGGGGTGGAGGCGGACGCAGGCGGAGGAGGGGCCGGCGCGGGGCTGCAGCAGGACGCTCAGGGGGGAGGAGCCACTGTGACGGATCAGCAGCGGGTCGTCCACCTGGAACCGGCACATGATGAGACGAGGAGCCACGCCCAGCGCCACACCCTCACCTGGTAGAAGCCGCGCGCGTGTCTCCGCAGGGGCGTCGGCTGTCGTGGCGCGGGGAGGGGCCTCAGCGGAGCTGGATACGGAGCCACGCCTACAGGGATCAGAGGAGAGTGTGTGAGGCGTGTGGGCGGAGCAACCGCGGAGAAGCAGCTTCACCCTCGTCAGTCTGAGTGCAGAGCAGCGCCGGGTCCACGTTCACCCTCAGCGCCAGCCCGCCCGCCGCACACACACTCCCCCTGCAACACACACACACACGGGTCACACGCCGCGCACACACACACGGGTCACACGCCGCGCACACACACACACACACGGGTCACACGCCGCTCACACACACACAGTCTTCTCCATCACCTGTCGTCCGCCACACACCCCGTGAACACAGTGCTGAGGTCTGAGGAGCCGCAGTCCGTCGTGTCACAGCAGCATCCGATGTCACACACACCTGGAGTGATGTCACACGGGCAGCCTGCGGGCACACAGCGGACTCACTGTAGTGTGTGTGTGTGTGAGTGTGTGTGTGTGTGAACTCACAGCTCAAGTCTGTGATGGAACGGACATCTGTGGGCGTGTCTTCTGTGGAATGCCCTTTGGTGGGCGTGTCTTTCGTGGTATGCCCTTCAGTGGGCGTGTCATCTGTGGAATGCCCTTTGGTGGGCGTTTCTTCCGTGGAATGCCCTTCGGTGGGCGTGTCTTCCGTGGAATGCCCTTTGGTGGGCGTGTCTTCCGTGGAATGCCCTATGGTGGGCGTGTCTTCCGTGGAATGCCCTATGGTGGGCGTGTCATCCGTGGAATGCCCTTTGGTGGGCGTGTCTTCCGTGGAATGCCCTATGGTGGGCGCGTCATCCGTGGAATGCCCTTTGGTGGGCGTGTCTTCCGTGGAATGCCCTATGGTGGGCGTGTCTTCCGTGGAACGCCCATCAGTAGGCGTGTCTTCCGTGGAACGCCCGTCTGAACCCCAGCGATTAGATGTAACGCTGGTAGAATCAGATGCTGCAGAGAGGAATACTTTACTTTACTTTACTTTACAGTCAGTAGGAGACACTTTTATCCAAAGCAACTTAATAAAGAGGAGCGAGTGAAGCTATGTGTCTGACACTAGACAGAACAGCAGGACCGTCAGTAAACACACTAGACACAACACAACACAACACATCACATCACATTCAGTGTGGAGATGCTGGTGAAAGATCTCAGTGTTTAGAGCTTTATTAAATGTTGCAGAATATAATCACATGTCCACACAAATAAACATCACACTACTGAAGAGAAACACAACGGACTCTCTCATCACTCCATCTCTTTCTCTCATCTTTCTCTCATCACTCTCTTATCACTCCATCTCTTTCTCTCATCACCCTCTCATCTCTCTCATCACTCTCTCATCTCTCCCTTATCACTCTCCCATCACCCTCTCATCACTCTCTCATATCTCTCTGTATAAGGAGGCTGAGCTGAGCGCTGACTCCTGTTCCAGGGACCGAGACGTCATACCGATAAAAACAGACAAATAACGACTCTCTAATAACTCAGGAATATGCCTAGTGTTATTATAATGCAGTTATACTTTCATCCTGTTTTATAACATTAACTTGTGCTACGACACGCTTTACTCACGCGCGGCGGTGACGTCAGAGGACAGACCGGGATAAGCTGGCGACGGTTCGGTTCGGCTGGTGAAGTTTTGCCTCGTGTTTTGAGGTAAAGAACAAAATGCAAGAAGCAGAATCAGCGCGGCGACGGACGACATGTGGGAAACCGAACTCAACACTCGCGCGCACAACAGCGACCGTCGTCAAGGAAGTGCGGGACCGTTGATATGCGACAACTTCCGGTGGGTGTTACCGTAATGCTCCGTGAAAACGAGGAAATACACACGCGTATTTCCAACGACCATAAGATACGTAGTCTTTAGTTGATCTCACAAGCGAAAACAATATGCGCACCAAACACGTTAATACATGAACTGGACGCTTTCAATAAGAATACAAATTCTGCAATTCGAACGCCCCCCGGACCTTTTTGTCTTGCGCTTCTACTACTGTTGTTACCGCGCCTGCGCTAACTGGCCTTAGATCCAATCGTTAAAATAGCTTTTCTTCGTAGATCCATTCGAGCAAACATTCCCTCGTTTATTATGTGTATAAAGTTCAGAAGAATTTTACTGTGGAAAATGTGAAGCAATGACACTCGAGATAAAAGCGTAGAGAGAGAGAGAGAGAGAGAGAGA
>CM051493.1:9911424-9925768 GCA_028031935.1 Paedocypris micromegethes
CCCCCAAATTATTAAAATTCATAGAATGGACATTTCTCTTTTTAAAGACCTTTTTCACCCGGACAAAGAAAAGTGCTATATAAATGAACTTGAACTTGACTTTTTTCCAAATTTTTGAAAACATAAATAATGGACATTTTTCTTCTTTAAAGACAATTGTTTCCCTGATTCACATAATGACTTTGCGTTGGTCTTGATTGAAATAAGAAAAGCGCTATATACGGTGAATAAACTTGAACTTGAACGCGTTTTGCTGTACTTTATGCTTGTGTGATCTACATTGTGATCGCGTTGCCTGTGCTGAACTGTTCCTGGAGTGAACTTGCGCTACTGAAGTGTGTGTGTGTGTGTGTGTGTGTGTGTGTGTGTGTGTGTGTGTGTTTGTGCCCTGAGGGACGACCTGGACTCAGGAGATGGTGGATCTTCTGCTGCACGGCGGAGACGCTGAGATCTGCAGGCGAGCACCTACAGTGGTCCGTATCCCCTTCCTGGAGATCTGCGCGCCGCCGCCCATTCCATCAGGTGTGTACCACACACACACTCACACACACACACACACACGCTCCTCTGAGAGTCAGCAGCTCTTCTCTCTTCTCTCTGTAGGACTGGAGCTGCTGAGACAGATGAAGCCACCCAGAGTCATCAAGACACACCTGCCCATACAACTCCTGCCCCAGGCCTTCTGGGAAAACCACTGCAAGGTGATCAGCTTCTTCTGCTTCTGCTGCTGCTGGAGGATCTGAATCAGCTCAAGCCTTCCGTCCTCCTGCAGATCATCTACGTGGCCAGGAACGCAAAAGACAATCTGGTCAGCTACTTCCACTTCGACCGGATGAACCTGACGCAGCCCGAGCCCGGACCCTGGGACGGATACCTGCAGAAGTTCATGAAGGGCCAGCGTGAGCACACACACACACTATACACACACACAGAGTCACACACTATACACACACACACACACACACACACACACACTATACAGCACGATTCAAGTCAAAGGCCAGAAATGTCACCATCATACAATGCTAAGCCTCCACCAACGTTGCAGAGGAAGAAGACAAAGACGACTTCTACAACGCACTACAAACTACCATTGAGAAAACGCACAGGAGAGACCTCAAAATTCTGATGGGGGACCTAAATGCCAACGTTGGAAATGACAACACCAACAAAGAATTCATCATGGGCAGACATGGTATCGGAGAAATAAATGACAACGGGGAATTGTTCACGGACTTCTGCGCTTCCAATGACCTTGTCATTGGAGGCACCATCTTCCCCCACAGAAACATCCATAAGAAGACCTGGACATCCCCGGATGGCAATACAGAGAACCAGATCGATCACATCACCATCGAACGTAAGTGGCGAAGGAGCCTTCTGGATGTGAAGGTAAAACGAGGAGCAGACGCTGCATCAGACCACCAGCCCACAAGGACCAAGCACAGAGGCCCTCCTTCAAATACAACGTCCGGAGCCTGAAGGACACCAGAAAAACCATACAGTATCAGTGCAGCCTGAAAAACCGCTTTGAGGCCTTAACGGACCTAGCTGAAAAGTCAATAGAAGAACACTGGCAGGAGATCAAGAAGACCTGGACAGACACCTGCCAAGAAGTCCTAAGAGAGGGAAAGAAGACAAGAGAGCACAAGGAGTGGCTGACGGCAAACACCTGAGATCGAGTAGAACAGCGGAAAAAACTGAAAGAAAAGATCAACAGCTGTCAAGACCAGCAAGAGAAAGCCCATCTTCAGATCAAATATTCAGACACCAACAAGACAGTTATAAAGAGTGCCAGAACAGACAAGAGGAAATTCATCCTCGAACTGACAGAGGAAGCAGAGACAGAAGCAGGCAAGAGAGACATGAAGAGGCTGTACGAAATTACCAGAACTCTTGCAGGTAAAAACTCCCAACCAATGTGCTCTGTGAAAGACAAGAACGGAAAGTCAGGAAAGAGAACGATGGGCCCAGCACTTTGCAGAAACCCTGAACAGCCCACCACCAGAACAGCCTCCCAACATCCCACCAGCCGATAATCTTCTAAACGTCAACATCAAAGCCCCACCAAAGCGGAGATCACCAAGGCAGTGAGGAACATCAGAGCAGGCAAAGCTGCAGGCCCAGACGGCATACCCCCAGAAGCCCTGAAATGCGACATCCTCACAACAACCAACAAGCTTTTTCCCTTACTACAAAAAGTCTGGACACAGGAACAAGTACCTGATGAATGGACGCAGGGACACCTGGTCAAGCTCCCGAAAAAAGGAGACCTGTCTAACGGCAACAACTGGCGAGGCATCATGCTCCTATCCGTTCCAAGCAAAATCCTGACACGCATCATGCTGGAGCGACTGCAGAAGGCTCTAGACAAGAGACTGAGAGACGAACAGGCAGGCTTTCGGCAAGACAAATCGTGCACCGACCACAGAGCCACACTGCGCATCATCCTAGAGCAGTCCCTTGAGTGGCAGTCTCCACTATACTCAGTCTTCGTGGACTTTGAGAAAGCCTTCGACAGCGTGGGCCGAGAGGTTGTCTGGAACCTTATGGCACATTATGGTATTCCACCCAAGTTCATTGTCATCATCCAACAGCTGTACGCCAGTTCCAGTTGCCAGGTGATTCACAAAAGCAAACTGACGGATCCTTTTGAGGTCAGGACCGGAGTGAGGCAAGGCTGCATGGTATCGCCGACCATCTTCCTACTGGTAATGGACTGGGTAATGAAAAAGTCTACTGAGAACGGCAACACGGGAATTCGATGGACCGTCACTAGGCAACTTGAAGACCTTGACTTTGCAGATGACATCAGCCTTCTCTCACATCGCCAACAAGACGCGCAACTGAAACTGAACCGACTCAAAAGAATCAGGCAGAGTCGGTCTGAAAATCAACACAACAAAAACAGAAACCATGCGAATCAACACCCAGCAACAAGACCCGACCCAAGACCACGGAGCCAATATCAACGATGTGGACAAGTTTGTTTACCTAGGCAGTGTGGTGAGCAAAAATGGAGGAGCGGACGAAGACATCAGAAGCCGCATCAACAAAGCATGGCACGCCTTCAATATCTTGCGTCCCATCTGGAACTCAACGGCCCTATAAGCAAACAAAGATCCGCGTCTTCAACACCAACGTGAAATCAGTCCTGCTGTACGCCTCAGAAACTTGGAGACTGACCAAGACAGCTTTTAAATTACAGCAGGTGTTCGTCAATAGATGTCTCCGCACCATCCTACGCATCCGATGGCCAGAAAAGGTCTCCAACGTTAACCTGTGGGAAAGAACCAAACAGAACCCCATTGATCAAGAGATCAGGAAGAGAACATGGGGCTGGATAGGCCACACCCTACGCAAGAGCCCGAGCAATGTCACAAGGCAGGCACTAGAGTGGAATCCACAGGGAAAAAGAAAAGTGGGCAGGCCAAGAGAAACTCGGAGACGGTGCACTGAGCGAGAGATGAAGGCAAAGGGGTGGACGTGGGCTCAACCGAAGAAAATCGCTCAGAACCGAGTTCGTTGGAAAAGTGTTGCTGCGGCCCTATGCTTCCATGAGAAGAAAAAGGACTAAGAAAGATACACACACACACACACACACACACACAAACTCGTCTCTCTCGTCATATACAAACACACACACACAACTCTCTCTCTCTCTCTCTTTATACACTCCATACACACACACACACACAATCTCTCTCTCTCTCTCTCATAGACACTCACACACAACACACACACTCTCTCTCTCCCTCTTATAAACTCTCATACACATACACACACACACACACACACACACACACTCTCTCTCTCGCTCTCCATATACCACCACACAACACACTCTCTCTCGCTCTCATATACCTCACACACACACACACTCACACTCACTAACACCTCACATACACACACACACACACACACTCTCAGTCTCTCTCTCTCTCATATACACTCACACACACACACTCTCTCTCTCTCTTCCTCTCACTCTCTCTCGCCTTCTCTGCTCTCTTATACACCTCAACACACACACACACACACACACACACTCTCTCTCTATCTCCTCTCTCTCATATACACCTCACACACACACTCTCTCTCTCTCTCTTATACACTCTCATACACACACAACACACACCACACACACACACACACACACGCTCTCTCTCTCTCTCTCTCATATACACACACACACAAACACACACACACACACGGCTTGCTCTGCTGTGTTGACACACTCACACTCTCTCTCACACTCTCCCTCTCACACCACACACACACACACACACAACTCTTGCTCTTCTGTTTTCAGTGGGCTGGGGCTCCTGGTACTAGCACGTGAAGGGTTACTGGAGAGCGAGAGAAACAGGAACATTCTCTATCTCTTATGAAGACATGGAAGGAGGTGCCTCTCACACTCCGTTTCTCTCTCTAGTTCTTCCTCTCCTCCGTCGCTCTGAGGCGTGACTCCGTTTCCAAGGATCCTCGGCGGGAGCTGGAGCGGATCGCGCGTTATCTGGACCTGAGCGTTTCCGCTGAAGTCCTGGAGAAGATCGTGGAACTCACCTCCTTCCACGGCATGAAGGACAACCCCATGGCCAACTACTCCTTCATCCCCAAGCCCGTGTTCGATCACTCCATCTCTCCCTTCATGAGGAAAGGTGCGTGTTTCTCTCCAGTCTTCATTTCAGATCTTTGTGTGTGTTGTGTGTGTGTGGAGCGCTTGAGGAAAGGAGAGATGGTGTTTTGCAGGAGAGGTGGGTGACTGGAGGAACCATTTCTCTCCAGCTCAGTGTCAGATGTTTGATGAAGACTACGCCCGACAGATGAAGGACGTGGACATCCCCTTCCGCTTCAGCCTCTGATCTGAAGGTTTCTTCACTGACCACTGATCACTTCAGTCCTCTTCACACACATTAACTAATGTTTTAATCAGTGATATTCCTCTTAGACCTCCGACACCAATGCGACTGCGGCCCACAGCTCCCAGTGTGTGACTTCACTGGATGGTTAAATGCAGAATTTAGTCCCTAGTGGTTACTCTCTCTCTCTCTCTCTCTCTCTCCTGGTATATTCAACAGTGTTGTACGTCAGTGCTGTAATGATGAATAAAATCATGTTATACAGTTTGATTATAGTGTTGATTACTTGTGTTGTAACGAGAGATTCCGGTCAATTAGTGTTAGTATTGCAAAGAGATGTGGTGATAACCTTCTGATCCTGACCGAGGAAGAAAAGACAGCAGACGAATGAACACGACTCACTTTATTCCACTTTGACATTTTAATAATCAGTCAATCACTAGTTATTGTCTGGAGTGTTAGTCGCTCATCATCCGTGTCCGAGGAGCCAAGGCTCTTCTTCCTCCAGTCTCATTGATCGATTCATCCTCTCCCTCTCTCTCGCTCACACTCTGTCATGGAGAGAGAGACCTGGGCCTGACCTGGAGTTCAGAGTGAAGATGATGAAGGTTGTACTCGCGTGAAGTCAGAAGAACAAGCAGTGGCACGTCTGTCCTCATGTGTCCGGACACACACCAGCACCACACCCGTCCTCGCTCGCCACCATCACGAGCCTCGTTTCACACGGCACACGAACAGTAAAGCGCAGACACACCACTACACGCCGCTCTCCAGAGCTTCACACGCATGCCAGGCGGTGACCACTGGTACCTGTGTTTCTGTGGCGACGATTAGGCTGGAAAAGACAAGAAGAAGCTGGTCAAACTCTGGAGCCAACACTTCTCACAACACCAGAAACCGCTCTACTCGTGAAGAGACTCGACTCTCCAAACAGCCCAGTCCCACAAGCAATTTTTTGCCATGAGCAAATTAGGATGGACATCGTTAAAGTTGGAGCCAGCTAAACTAGCTATCAGGAACGGAGAGTCAGGAGCTGGAGGACAAACCTTCTAGATAGTTGCGGGCCACAAACTTCAGCACTTCGTCGATCAGGATGACGGGGAAGGACAGCTTCAGGACCACCAACCATTGCGGGACGTTGAGGTGAGTCAGCTTGAAGATCATCTGAAACCAGAGCGGCGCGTCAGCAGAACTGGCGGGGCGGGCACGTGCCACACGACGGACGTACGGGCAGCGGATCCACGTAGATGATCATGAAGTGCAGGGACATGGAGAGCGTCATGGCGGACACCAGCCAGCCGTTACTCCAGGGGGGCATCCGCACCAGAGACTGGTTCTCCGACAGGCTGCGGCACACGGCTGCTGGTCACACTCCACTACCATCATACCTGGCATCAGTGTGTGCGTCTCACCTGTTGAGAGCGTTGCACATCTCGATGGTGACCAGGACCGACAGAGCCATGGTCATGGGTGGCGCCGCCTCAAACACCTCACACTCCACGCCGGTGAAGTCCTCGTTCTCCTCGTGACACTGCATGAAGTGAGACTGCGGCGGAGGCGGGTGTCAGCGCGGCGTTACGCGGGCGAGGGGCACCGAGAGTCGGGCGCTCACCAGCTGGTAGTACGTGATCCCGGGACCTTCCTCATCATACAGGAACCAGTAAGCGGCAGCTCCCACTGTGGCAGCGCCCACGTAACCTGAGAGGAGGAGGACACACACACACTCTCACATGTTCAGACCGGTTGAATGCGGGCAACCCACCGCCGATGGCCATGTATCTGAAGAAGAGCCAGCCGGAGATCAGAGGCTCCTTGGGTGAGCGTGGAGGTTTGCCCATGATGTCCAGGTCGGGCGGGTTGAAGCCGAGGGCAGTGGCGGGCAGGCCGTCCGTCACCAGGTTGACCCACAGGAGCTGGACAGGGATCAAAGCCTCGGGCAGGCCGAGGGCAGCAGTCAGGAAGATGCTGAGAGAGAGAGAGAAGGGTGAGGTCTCCATCTCTCCACCGGCCGGGGCTCTGCCGCTCTCACCACACCACCTCTCCCACGTTGGAGGAGATCAGGTAGCGAATGAACTGCTTCATGTTGTTGTAAATGGCTCGTCCCTCCTCCACTGCGGCCACGATGGAGGAGAAGTTGTCGTCTGCGAGGACCATCTCAGAGGCTGACTTGGCAACGGCAGTGCCAGAGCCCATGGCGATGCCAATCTCTGCCTTCTTCAAGGCTGGGGCATCGTTGACTCCGTCACCGGTCTGGAGGAAAGAGCTTAACATGAGGAGCTTTGTTGGGTGAGATCAGAGCCGCCCGAGTCACACGCCAACTACACGGCCCCCAAGAGTACATTAATTATAGCGGAGACTTTTTCATTTTAAATATGATTCTATATGCAGGACTTCATTAAGCGGGTGAAAGGTATAAGCGGGCATCAAGCAGGGCACAAGTTACAGTTTTGTTTTGATTCTGAGCTTTCTAGCTCAGCGGAAAACACATCTCTTCTGGACAGTAGGAGGTAATCTTGTGGGTCAAAAAAGGTGCAGCTCGGCTGTTATAAAGCTGCTTATGATTTAAAAAACCCTTCAGACTTCCCTCTACTGCAGGAGAGACGCCTGATGTGACCCGTGTGGTTGCTGCTGCTTCAGAGGGTCTCAAAAGGTGCCTCAAAAATGCACTTGATTGTTGTTGTTGAGGATATTGTTATTATTATTGTTGGTATTATTATTATTATTATTATTGTGCTTTGTGCCGTTAGCAAGGGGCCCCCAAGCAAATTGTGCCTAGGGCCCCCTGAAGGCTTGGGCCGGTGTTCTGAAAATTCCTACATGTACGTCACTGATCAGCTGTTCCTAGCTAGCGACCTGCGCAAGTGCGTTTAAACACGTCACAACAGAATACTAAGATAAATAACTACAAAAGATAGTAACATGTTACGATTATCTTGTGTACTGTTATAAGTGTCTGTGTTCATTTAGTGCATTTATGTTTACTCATTTATCCAACGCTACAATATCAAAAGTACATACAACAAAAGTACAGAATGTTTGTACGATCAAGTAGGAGAAGAAACGGATAGTTGAGCAGTGACGTAGTTCTAACGCGCATGCTCAGCGCAGTGTAGGAACTTCTGAGATGTAGGAAGAATTTTCAGAACACCGGCCCTGTGTGAGTCTCACCATGGCGGTGATCTCGTCAAAGCCCTGCAGGAACTCCACGATCTTGGACTTGTGTGAGGGCTCCACGCGGGCGTAGCAGCAGGCCCGGCGGACGGCATCGCTCTGCTCGCTGCGGGGCAGGTCATCAAACTCGCGGCCGGTGTAGGCCTTGCCAGTGACGTCCTGGTCCTCCTCGAAGATGCCGATGCGGCGGCAGATGGCCACGGCCGTGCCCTTGTTGTCTCCTGTGGGCGCGTGAACAGAGACGCTGGAGGACGGGCCGCTGGGCAGCGCGGCAGGAACGGCGGGTACGCACCGGTGATCATGATGACTCTGATGCCCGCGGCCCGGCACAGCTCGATGGAGCCCGTGACTTCTTTCCGAGGGGGATCCAGCATTCCCACACAGCCAACAAAGGTCAGGTCAGTCTGAGGAACGCAAAGACACCGTGAGGAGACTCGCTCGAATAAAGAGCGCTGCCATGTCACAGTTCAAGTCAAGCGGTTGTTTCAGAAGCGCGTGATGGCTTGACATTTATCCAGACGCACCTCGTAATCAGCGAACTTGGTGGAGTCTTCCAGGTTCATCTCCTCCACCTTCAGCGGATTGTCCCGGGTGGCCAGTGCCAGGCAGCGCAGAGTGTCCCGGCCCGTGCCCCACTCCTTGATGATGGCCATGATCTTGTCTTTGACCACAGGAGTCAGAGGAACCCGTGTGGAGCCGACACGCACGTAGGTGCAGCGCTCGATCACGCCCTCCGGCGCTCCCTGTTCACCAGAAGCTCTTCAGGCATTACTGAGACCACACGTGGAGAGAAGCTCATCCACACCATCCGCACCTTCACAAACATCTTGCTGCCGGCGTCGCCTTTGGCCGAGGTGCAGTACACGGACATGGACTTCCTGTCCCGGGAAAACTCCAGCGTGAAGTTCTTCTTCATCAGCTGCTTCACCACCTGCAGCAGAAGAGCGGCGCTGGCGTTCCTGCTCCTGTCTGAACCCGGGCAGCACTACTCACGCTGCAGCAGGCGTTAGCTCGCTCCACACAGCCCAGGTTGCTGACGTTGCTCTTGAACACGTTCATCTTCTCCACCAGGCAGCACAGCGCCGTCTCTGTCGCCTCGCCCACCTTCTCGTAGATCTTCTTGGACTGCGGTGACAGTGGAGATCTCAGACTCCTGCTGAGGAGCAGGGCGGAGGTCTTCCCTCACCTCGTTGTAGTCCAGAGAGGAGTCGTTGCACAGGGCACAGATGGTGGCCAGTTCCACCAGACCGTCGTACTGACTGCAGTCCACACGAGCGCCCAGCTTGGAGCTGACGGAGGAGACACAGGTTCACCGCTGCCCCTCACACGCCGCACTCGGCTACTTACACCTCTCCCTCGGGCGTGTATTTGGATCCGGAGATGTCGAAGCAGTCCAGCTCCACGTGATCGCCCTCCACTCTGTCGACGACGAACATCTGCGGGCACACACAAGGCGTCAGGCCGAGGGCGGCACACACAGAGCCAGCCTGAGGCACACGCCAACTACACGGCCCTCAAGAGTACATTCATTATAGCGGAGACTTTTTCATTTTAAATAGGATTCTATATGCAGGACGTTGTTAAGCGGGTGAAAGGTATAAAGCTTTTAGGAGACCGCGGGCATCATAAACACGCTTTTCCGAGCATTCGACATCCTCCTCTAGTTAATAATGTGGTACAATCCATCTGGTGCGCGTCAGATCAATATTTGAAAGTTGGAAAGTCTTTGTGTTTGTTCAAAACAGGTAAAGCAGCGACGTTCTCACAAAAAAAACACAGTTACTAAATGAGAGAGAGAGAGAGAGAAAGTTTGTTGTTCTGATTCCAAGCTAATGAAAACGCTGCTTTTATTAGCTTGCGTTTTTCTGCGTTTGTTTAAGATTAAACAATTTCTCAATCTATTATTGTTCTTTGACTGAATTCTGTCATAATTCAATCAAAATAATTTATACAATGTTAAATTAAACCAATACAATATTAATGTATTAATTAATATGACAAAACTGCCAAGAATACTTGGCATTACCTGAGTTGGTTAATACTGTATCTAAATTCGGTTCTGCTTTAAAACAAAGCAAAACAGTTTTTTAGACAGTTAAATGTTTAATAAAGCTGTGTACATTTTATTGCTTTGCTCCATTAAAAACACTTTTGCAAAACCTTTAAAACAATAACCATTTTGTAAAGGCGGCTAATAATTTTGTCTTCAACTGTGTATGTATAATATTTCAATATCATATTAGTATTTAAATCCATTAATCCATGAAAAATCAACAAGCAGAATAATTAACTGGAAGAATTGAACACATCTCTTCTGGACTGTAGGTGATAATCTTGTAGGCCAAAAAAAAAAGGTGCAGGCTCGGCTGTTATAAGCTGCTTTTGATTAAAAATAATTTCAGACTTCTTCAGAGGGTCTCAAAGGTGCCTTAAAATGTTGGTTGTTGTTGTTGTTATTATGAAGTGCTTTGTGCAGTTAGCAAGGGGCCTCCAAGCTCATTCTGCCTAGGGCCCCTGAAGGCTCGGGCCCGGGACACTTACTTTGGTCACACACATCTGGTTGGTGGTCAAGGTGCCGGTTTTGTCCGAGCAGATAACAGAAGTGCAGCCCAGTGTCTCCACAGAGGGCAGGGAACGCACGATGGCGTTTTTCTTGGCCATGCGTCTGGTGCCGAGAGCCAGGCAGGTGGTGATGACGGCAGGCAGACCTGAGGAGCACAGCCCGGGTTCAGACGGAAGCGAGAGGAGGCGGTTCCTCCATGTTCTTCTCACCCTCAGGGATGGCCGCCACCGCGAGAGCCACCGCGATCTTGAAGTAGTAGACCGCGCCTCGGATCCAGGATCCGCCGTGTACGGGGTCGTTGAAGTGTCCGATGTTGATCATCCAGACGGCCACGCAGATCAGAGAGATGACCTTCGACAGCTGCTCGCCGAACTCGTCCAGCTTCTGCTGCAGCGGCGTCTTCTCCTGCTCCGTCGCCGCCATCTGGTCGCGGATCTTGCCGATCTCGGTGGACACGCCCGTGGCTACGGCCACTCCGATGGCTTTCCCCGCCGCGATGTTGGTTCCCTGCACAGGAGGCGAGTGTGAGGCGAGTCCCATCCACAGCAGCTGGAGCTCGCTCACCGAGAACAGCATGTTCTTCTTGTCCTGGTTGACGGCTCTGGGGTCGGGCACCGGCTCCGTGTGTTTGATGACACTCACAGACTCACCTGCGCAGAACACGGCGTGAGAGAGAGCGAGAGAGCGAGCGAGCGGAGAGGGCGGGGCGGGACTGACCGGTCAGGATGGACTGGTCCACACGCAGCGTGGTGGAACGGATCGCCGTGATCCTGATGTCAGCGGGAACTTTATCGCCCACTGTTGATCAGAGACGAAGCTGGATGAGGGACGTGTGTGTGTGTGTGAGGGGATTTCAGGATTTGACCATCCGACCAGCAGGGGTGTAAGGTACTTGAGTAAATGTACTTTGTTACTGTACTTAAGTATGTTTTTGGCTACTTTGTACTTGCACTGAGTATAAAAAAAATAGAAGCAACTTTTACTCTCTACTCCACTGCATTTCTGATTGAGTAGCAGTACTTTTCACTCCACTACATTTGAATTGACACTTACTGTTACTCGTTACATTTTGATTGTGCGCAACAAACCGTAATTGATTTTTATTGTTCATTTCTTGGGCGAACAAGGCAATTTTGCCATCTGTCGTCTGCTGAAGATACTGGAAGCTAATTGTGATTTACAAACCACGTGAACGTGACTTAGAGACGTGAATGTTTACCAGGATTTTATTGTATAGGATTTATTTGATTTATTTTGCACATTTGAGTTTGATTGTGACTGACTCTTTGTTCTTTATTTAATTAGTTTTACCATTTTTGAAATATGGAGTTTCTGTGTTAGAAAATAAAACTTCATGAAGAGACTTTTTCCCATTTTTTTTTGTTGCCTAAATTCAGTATGAGTAAAATACTTAAGTTCTATTAAAATTCGATACTTTGCCACTTTGACTCAAGCGTTTTTTATAGTGGTGACTTTTTACTTGTATCGAAGTAACTTAAACAGTACGTATCTGTACTTTTACTTGAGTATGGTTGTCTGGTACTCTTTACACCTCTGCCGACCAGTGACCGGTAGACACACACACACACACACACACACACTCTCACCGGACACTTCCACGATGTCCCCGGGCACGATCTCTCTGGCCTTGATGCGCTGCACACTCTTCCTGTCGGAGCGGTACACCTTACCCATCTCAGGCTCGTACTCTTTCAGCGCCTCGATAGCGCTCTCCGCGTTACGCTCCTGCGGGACACACACACACACACACACACACAGGTGTGACGGGCTGAAGGCGGAGCAGACGCGCCTCATCTCACCTGCCACACTCCCACCACGGCGTTAGCGATGAGGATGAGGAGGATGACGAAGGGCTCGACGAAGGCCGTGACGGTCTCCTCGCCCTCCTCGAACCAGGCCAGCACCTGAAACACCACAGTGTCATCTTCAGCCGCTCTTCTGGAGGTGAGTGACAGAGGCCAGGCTTCCAGAAGGTTCCTCTTGTGCAAGCGCGGCTCCAGCTGCTGCTTGGCATTTACTGAAGGATTGAATTTCCCTCTCAGAATAATCTGCTCCGGCGTCTCCTTCTACGGTCCTCGCCGGCAGGAGGCGGAGCCAGACGCTCAGGCCCCGCCTCCTCCTTTGATCTCACCACCGCGGCATCTTCAGGTGCGTCCACACATTCAGCATTGGCTATAAATACATTCTAGCACGATGTGTTTGTGTGTGTGTGTGTCACGCCAAAGATGGTTGCGGTGTGTGTTTCAGACTTACGAAAGAGATGCAGGCGGCGAGCAGCAGGATCCTGACCAGCAGATCCTCAAACTGCTCGATGATCAGCTCCCAGATGGACTTTCCTGAAACACAGGGTGGTTGGTGCGACGCTCTGGAGACGCTGACCGTGTGCTGTACTCACCCTCCTCAGCCGGCAGCTCTGAAACACACACACACACACACACACACAGACACACACAGTGTTTTAGAGAATAACTGCTGGTTTGTGCTCATCATCAGCAGGTTCTTCCCGTGGCTTCTCACCGTTGTGGCCGTACTTGTCCAGGTTCTTCTTGAACTGATCGGGCGTCAGGCCGGTGCTCTCGCTGACAGAGAAGAAGGCCAGGCAGTCGGCCGGAGGCTTGGTGTGAGCGTCCTCCATCCCCTCGGCCTGAAGGATCTGATGCTCTCTGCGTGATCCGGAAAGTTCTGCCTCACAGGAGCGACACACTGACAGAAAGAGCCACTGGTTCCGGCTCCTGCGGGCATTTATACCCACCACAGACGCTCCAGGAATTCCTGAGGCGAGGGGCCGGTGAAGGTCAGGGGTCTCGTCTGCTGCGTCTGTTTTTGGAACTTGCTCCGTCAGTGGAATCAGGAGAAGGTGAGAGAGTGAGGCAGAGCGGAGGGTGATGGAGCGAGTGTCCCGGCGTGTGTGTGTGTGTGTGTGATGTCACAGGACGGCGAGAGCTGGTCAGTTCCTGCGGTTGAGAACTGTTGCAGGTTCTAATCCCAGTCCGGTGGGTTCTTCTTCCTGAAGAGTGTTCTTGATCGAGACACGGAGCCCCGCTTAAGCTGCCCACTGCTCCGGGTGTGTGTGATGATCTTCAGTGTGTGTGTGTGTGTGTGTGTGTATCTTCACTAGCTGATCAAACGGTTAAAAACACAAGACGTCCTGATGGAGGAAATCGAAGGGTTTCACTTTCCAACGCAATCACCACACAAACACACCGCACTGTTGCACCAGACTCCTTTTATTGGCTCAATTCTTTAGATTACAAATAAAAAAAGAAGCAAAATTCATATGGAAGATGAGAGAAAATGAGGACAGGCAGAGAGAGAGAATGAGACGGACAGAGAAAAAGAGAGAGAGAGAGAGACATTTATTCCTGCGCATCAGTGACTGGCGTCATCCTGCAGACATTCACAAACCGGTCACATGATCAAGAACTCAGATAGAGTCGTGCTCTGTAAACAGCAGTTTCACATTGAGAGAGAGAGAGAGAGAGAGACAGTGTGAGAGAGAGAGAGAGAGAGAGAGAGACAGTGAGAGAGAGAGAGAAAGAGTGAGAGAGAGAGAGAGAGAGTGAGAGAGAGTGAGAGTGAGAGAGAGAGACAGTGCGTGTGAATGACGTCAGTAAAGCGTCCAGAAGTGATGACCGAGTCTGGAGTTGATAACGACAGCTACAGCTAAAAACAGTGAGATGATGAGAAAAACCCTCACCACACACACACACACACACACACACACACA
>CM051493.1:9946688-9961280 GCA_028031935.1 Paedocypris micromegethes
CTCTCTCTCTCTCTCTCTCTCTCTCTCTCTCTCTCTCTCTCTCTCTCTCTCTCTCTCTCTCTCTCTGTGTCTCTCTCTCTCTCTCTCTCGTGGCTAGTTTTAACCCCTGGTCTCCCTCAGGTCTGCCGTATGAGCTGCTGGGGCCGCTGACGGACGGTCAGTCTGTTGCTGGTACAGGTGATTCTGCGGTGTCTTTGCGTGTCGGACGCTGTTGTGTTTGACGTGTCTGTGTTCACGCAGAGATCAGACCTGAGACTCTGTCGCCCGGACCTGAAATCGACGGACACAAGGCCGTGGATCAGTTTGGTCCGTGTGTGTGTGTGTGTGTGTGTGTGTGTTTGTGTGTGTGTATAACGACGCTTGTGTGTCACGCAGGTGATGGAGATGATGCGGTGGACACGGACCTTCCCACCGCTGAAGCTGCAGTCGCGCAGATCCAGTCTCGTCCACCAGGAACCGGAGAAGAACCGCTACACAGCGTCCAGCCAGAAGGTCAGAGGTCACACAAAGCACAGAAACAATCACACTGATCACAATGTCGACAAATGAAAGATTATAAATAATCAAGATCTGAATGAAAACTGGTCAGTGTGTGTGTGTGTGTGTGTGTGTATGAGTGTGAGTGTGAGTGTGTGTGTGTGTGTGTGTGTGTGT
Organism: Paedocypris micromegethes; assembly: GCA_028031935.1. Classification (NCBI taxonomy): domain Eukaryota; kingdom Metazoa; phylum Chordata; class Actinopteri; order Cypriniformes; genus Paedocypris; species Paedocypris micromegethes. The sequence goes on from CM051493.1 coordinate 9,947,343, forward strand.
ATGAGTGTGTGAGTGTGTGTGTGTGTGTGTGTGCTGATGCTCTATCTATTCTCATGTCCTGCAGTTGTCTCTCTCTCTGCTGCCCCCACTGGAGACCCCGTTGGCCCTTCACACCTTTACTCGTCTCCTGGCCTCGTGATGGACGGGTCACTCCAGCCGCACCAGATCCACATCCAGCAGAAGCTGAAGTTCCGCATCCACCCGCAGGGCGGCGCTGTCGGCGGTGAGCACACTGGGCGTGGCTGAGCGGGGCTGGGCGGGGCTGGGACGCTCTCTGATCCGCTCTCTGTTCCAGACGGGAAGCAGGGAAAGTATCAGCTGAGCGGATTCTTTGGGAGCTGATCAGAAGGTCTGGAATCATCACGGGCGTGGCTTCCTCGGGAGGGCGTGGCTTCTTCCAGGGGGTGTGGCCTGTGTGTGTGTGTGTGTGTGTGTGATTGGCGTGAGGCTCGGTGTCAGTCGACTAATAAAGCTGCTCGCGAGCACCAGCGTGTCCCGCGTCTGTCACCCTTCATCAGTCTCAGTGTAAAAGCGGGCGTGGCTTGGGCGCGTGGCCAACTAATGCGAGTGAAGCGAAAGGGCGTGGCGTCTCAGAGGAGTCCGGGAGCGGTGCAGTAATCTGCTGTAATCAGGGTCCCGGGACAACAGAGAGCTCCTGAGCTCCACCTCACCATGGCCTGCTTCACCGGGCCCGAGCTTCTGGACCTGAAGAGCTCGCCGCGACACCTCCAGTTCAACCAGTACGTGCTGACGGGCTACAGACCCGTGACCAGCAGCTCCGGGTGCCTGCGCAGCCTCTTCTACCTGCACAACGAGCTGGGCAACATCTACACGCACGGTACGAGCAGTAGACGCTATTACAGCGGATTAGCGCTGATCCTCGTTAGCGCATTAGCGCGGCGATCAGTAAAAGTGTCCGTCCTTCAGGAGTGCCCTTCCTCTGCTTCCTGCTCCTCCTGCCCCTCAGCATCCCCTGGGCGGAGGTGGAGGAGCGCTGGCTGGGGGTGGTGCACTACCTGGCCTGTCTGTCTCCCACCGTCTGCTCCGTCCTCTACCACCTCTTCATGAGCCACCGGGGCGGCGCCCGCGTCTACCACGCCCTGCTGTGCTTCGACATGCTGGGGGTGTGTCTGGTCAACACCTTGGGTGAGAAGGCGGGCCGTGTGGGAGGAGGAGGCCCCGCCCCCTGACGCACCCGCTCTTGTGTTGGCAGGAGCGCTGCCCATCATCCACGTCACGCTGCTGTGTGCGCCGCGGCCCCGCCTCCTGCTGATGGGGGCGTACCTGCTGCTGTCCGCGCACGGGGTGCACGCCGCCCTCACCGCGCGGAGCAACGTCACCCGCCTGCGCTCCTTCGCCTGGCAGGCGCTGTTCCGCCTGGGCCTGTTCGCGCTGCGCTTGAGCGGTGTGGGCAGCGGCGGCCCGGGCTCCCTGCGCCTCTACCTCATCATGGACGCGCTGGCGCTGCTCGGCGGGCTGGTCAACGTCTCTCGCCTGCCCGAGCGCTTCAGCCCGGGACGCTTCGACTACTGGTTCAACAGTCACCAGATCATGCACGTCATGGTGGCTCTGTCCATCCTGTACCTGCACTGGGGCACGCTGGAGGACCTGACCTGGCTCAAGGACTACCACTGCCCCCGGGAATAAACACACACACACACACACCTGTCACACACCTGTCTAAATGCTCATCTTGACCCTCACACAGGCTTCACCAGACAAGGTCCCCACAAGTGACCATAGTGTCCGGGCCCCACTGTGACCTTAACGCTTGAACAGCATCTTCAGCGTGGAGTGTTTGTGTTCAGTGTGTGTGTGTGTGTGTGTCCATGCGTCTGCTGCTGAATCACATGTCTTCACCTTCACAAATGTTGAGTAGCGTCTTCATCATGATGTTGTGTGTGTGTCTGCGGTGATGTGACCTACAGCCCTCGGCCAGGGGGGGGGCGACATGGAGTCTGCGTGTGGAAAAGACATTGTGTGTGCGTGTGTGTAAGACTTTGAAAAATTTTGAAGTCTTCAGACAAACAGCGAGTGGCGTTTTCAGGCAGTTTTATTGGAAATAGAGCAGGTGTGATCAATCAAGTGCATGATGGGAAACTGAGGCTCTATTCCTCCTCCTTCTCCTCTCCGTGTGTGATGACGTAGCAGATGTTTTTGTAGTCCACGTTTCCGGCCACATCTGGAGGGAAAGCGGCCCACAGGTTTGTCATCTGAAGAGAGAAGGAGTGGGTGAGTGAGTGAGCGAGTGAGCGAAAGTGTGAGAGTGAGAGTGAGAGAGAGACAGAGAGAGAGAGAGTGTCTGACCTCCTCGGCCGTGAACCTGTCGCACTGCGTGGTCAGCAGCTCCTCCAGGCTGAAACGACACATTAGTGTTACACACACACACACACACACTCACATTAATTTATACTCACGCACACATCCACTCACACACATACACACTCACTTATATTCACACACATACACAATAATTTATACTCTCACACACACACACACACACACACACACACATTCATTTATTCTCTCTCACACACACATTCATTTACACTCTCTCTCACACACACACACACACACACACACTGTCCCGACACTCACAACTCCTTCTTGATGGCTCCGGTCCCCTCAGGGTCGAGCACCTTGAAAGCGCTGACGATCACGTCCTCGGGGTCAGCACCTACGGGGTCACCACAGGGTCAAGACGCGTCCGCAGGTGGGACACCATAATCATTAAAATACAGCTGGAGGCAGCAGCACCGGGTCCAGAGTGTTACTGATCATCACGTGAGTGTGTGTGTGTGTGTGTGTGTGTGTGAGAGAGTATAAGTGAATGCGTGTGTGTGTGTGTGTGTAAGTGGATGTGTGTGTTTGTTTGTGTGAGTATAAATGTATGTGAATGTGTGTGTGTGTGTGTGTGTGAGTGAGAGAGAGTATAAATTTACGTGTTTGTGTGTGTCTGTGTTAGTGGATGTGTGTGTGAGTATAAATGTATTTGTGTGTGTGCGTGTGTGTGTGTGTGTGAAAGTATAAATTAATTTGTATTTGTGTGTGTGAGTGTGAGTATAAATGTGTGTGTGTGTGTGTGAAAGTATAAATTCATTTGTATTTGTGTGTGTGAGTGTGAGTATAAAGGTGTGTGTGTGAGAGAGAGAGTATAAATTAATGTGTATGTGTGTCTGTTTGAATATAAGTGTGTGTGTGAGTGTGTGTTAGTGGACGTGTTTGTGTGTGTGAGTATAAAAGTATGTGTGAGAATAAATGAATTTCTGTGTGGTGTGTATGAGTATAAATGTGTGTGTGTGTGTGTGTGTGTGAGAGAGAGAGAGAGAGAGAGAGAGAGAGAGAGAGAGAGAGAGTATAAATGAATGTGTATATGTGCGAACATAAGTGAGTGTGTATGTGTGTGAGTGGATGTGTGTGTGTGTATGTGTGTGTGAGTGTATGTGTGTGTGTGTGGGTATAAATTAATGTGTATAAGTGAGAACATAAGTGAGTGTGTATGTGTGTGAGTGGATGTGTGTGTGTGTGTGTGTGTGTGTGAGAGAGTATAAATGAATGTGTATAAGTGTGAACATAAGTGAGTGTGTATGTGTGTGTGAGTATAAATGAATGTGTGTGTGTGTGTGTGTGTGTGTGTAGACAGTACATGTGAACAAGTGTGTGGGAGTGTAAAACCTATCAGACGTGTTTGTAATAAAGCACACGCACAGGCACGTGTGAACAGAAGTCAGGACATGGGCGTCTGTGTTTCTGAGCTCTGACCTTTCAGCTTCTCTCCAAACATGGTGAGGAAGACGGTGAAGTTGATGGGTCCGCTGGCCTCCTTCACCATGGCCTCCAGCTCCTCGTTCTTCACGTTCAGCTGACCCATGGAGGCCAGAACGTCCCTCAGGTCGTCCTTGCTGATGATGCCGTCCCGGTTCTGGTCGATGATTGTGAAGGCCTGTGTGTGGAGCGAGAAGGTCGGCGTGTGTTAACCAGCGTGTGGTCAGGAGATCGCCGCGTCTCGGAATGTTCCGGCGACACCGTGAAAGACGAGACGCTGGCAGCTGCTGGACACTTGTGTTCCTCGGCTCCTCGAGACTCACGGAATGTGTCAGGAGGTGTCACAAAGTGATATTTAAAGAGACTCTTCAGTTACGCCTGTCACTCGGAATCACACACACACACACACACACACACGCGCACAGAGAAAGAGAAAGAGAGAAGGAGGGAGGGATGGAGCAGAACCTCTTTGTACTCCTGGATCTGACTCTGCTCAAACATGGAGAAGACGTTGGAGCTTCCTCCCTCGGCCTGCTGCCTCCTCTTGGCTTTCTTGGGGGCCTGAAGACACACACACACAGACACAAACACACTTGGAATGAACACAACACCAAACTACACACATCATGAAGCCTCACAACCACAGCAGAAGCTCCACATGCTCCTGCTTCTCCACGTCCCCATGATCTAGTGCCACTGGTGTGTGTGTGAGTGTGTGTGAGATGATCAAGTGAGCGCTGCTGTGTGGGTGTGTGTTACAGTACGAGCAGGGGGAGTGATCTACAGGTGTGTGTGTGTGTGTGTGTGAATATCTAGCTGGTGATCTACATGTGTGTGGGAAGATCTAGCTGGTGATTTACATGTGTGAAGATCTAGCTGGTGATCTACGTGTGTGTGTGTGTGTGTGTGTGTGAAGATCTAGCTGGTGATCTACGTGTGTGTGTGTGTGAATATCTAGCTGGTGATCTACATGTGTGTGGGAAGATCTAGCTGGTGATTTACATGTGTGAAGATCTAGCTGGTGATCTACGTGTGTGTGTGTGTGTGTGTGTGTGAAGATCTAGCTGGTGATCTACGTGTGTGTGTGTGTGAAGATCTAGCTGGTGATCTACACATGTTGTGTCAAGATTAGCTGTTGATCTACACGTGTGTGTGTGTGTGTGTGTGAGAGTGAAGATCTAGAGCTGCTGGTGATCTACACTAACTATAGTAAGACGTCAGCCCTTCTTCTCTCAGTACGCACAGGTTTGGTGTGTGTGTGTGTGTGTGTGCAGGAGTCTCACCATCGCTGCTGAGGTCTGTGGCGCTGAAGAACAGGAGTGGTGTCGTCGTGCTGGAGGACTGATGTTTATGGGGCCCTTGTCTCTTATATAGGGGCCCCGTGGGACTAACTTTAGCCTGGACTTCAGGTTTGGTCGGGAAAGAGAAAGTAGGAGAGTGGCGGTGTCGCCTTTCCTTCAGCTGCTAAAAATGGCGTTTGCCGATCCTGGAATGAGCTGAATTCACTTCAGTAATTCAGCAGTAACGGTATCGATCCCAGACCGGCGCTCGGACATTAAGAGCTCACGGTTCTAACCGCACAAGACAAATCAACAGATTCTACAGGAACCAGGGCAAACGTCTGCACACACACAAGGCTGGAGAACCACCTCAATAAAACTCACACACACACACATCTTTCTCCCACATACAAACTAACATGAATATCATAGTGTTGAATATCGTGATGAATATCGACTTGCACGACAACGATCAACAGACACACCCCACCACACCCACAAGACCGCAACACCCACTCACTGTAACATCTAACATCTCATCTTGTCCCTCAAACAGCCTGACAATGTCCCCACAGGGCCACACTTTAGTGTAAAGCCCCACACTCAGGGTCCCCACTTTGACCTTGATACACACACACACACACACACACACACTTGTTGTCTGTCCTACTCACTTCATAGTCACAATGACACTGTCATGCCGTGCCGTGGAATGGATCACGCTTGGGGAAACTAGATCTTTCTCTGGTTTCTCTTCCGCTGATGATCAACGATCTCCTGACACGTGAAACACTGATTCGTTCCTGGAGATCAATGGTCTTCTGGAAACACCTTTCTTGCTTCTACACCTGCTATTCTCACAATAGTAGCACAAATACACGTCTCAACCACATCAACAAAAAACCTGCTTTCTAATTTTCAAGTGAAACATAGAAACCCTCAGATTTCAGTCACGTCCTCAGAAACATTATTGCGTTTGTATAATTGACTTGCAAAAGAGTACACACACACCCCCCAGACACACACACACGTCTAGACCCTCAGACTCCAGAAGTCCTCACCACTGGAGCCCGTCATTCAGTTCCACCCTTCTGTGGAACTTTGAGAAGGACTTTCGAAAATGTTTCGTTAAATTTCACTTAATCCAAGCCCCAAATAAAATGCACTATTATTGTCCCCATCGTTCTTAATATTAATAAACCAGACTCTCCTATGAAGAAAAATACTACAACCCTGTAGAGCTTTGGCAGGGATTCCAGAAGAGGCACGAGACCGTCAAACTCCAACAAAACATTAAAATGAAAAACGTTTGTTTTAGTTTCAGAGGGTGTCGGACACAATCACATAATTATTACGAACAGGATGAAACTGTCCGAGTGAGAAGGATGTGAACCGGCTCTTCACCTGAATCTGACATGACCTTTCACCTTGTAACTATGGGCTCCCTCACCAGATCTACGCAAGATCACAATTCTCAATTCAAAACCCCATCTTTTTAATCTGGCATACCCTCCATAAACATAACCTTTGAACTCGGAATGTGTTGGGTGTTGTGCGTTGTATTCTGCTTTTCTCTGTTTATCATTATTTTGTACTTGAGCTTCCTGTGCGGTGACCTTGGGCTTCCTGAAAGGCACCGTAAATAAAATGTATTATTATTATTATTCATCTGATCCAGAGCAGAAACCGGGCCACAGGTTTAAAACTATTTATTATAAAAACATCTTTTTTTTTTTTTTTTTTTTTTAGCAAACACATAAAATAGTTCACAACATGTGAAACATTGACGTCATATGAAAAGCAAAAAGCTGAAATGATAAAAGCCCATTTTGTCCCACAAGCCTCCAAAAGGCCAAAGCGTGTGTGTGCGCTCAGAGGTTCCCGGTCAGAGCAGAGTCCATCAGGTCATCATCTTCAGTCTGCATGTAGACGGGACTGGGCCTGGAGGAGCGCTCGGCACTCAGCAGGCTCAGAGACGCCTCGGAGGAGATGGGGGACCGGGACCAGCTGTCGGTCTTCACGGGATGGGCGGAGGAGGACATGGTCAGCTTCTTCTTCTCCTTCTCTCGATCCCGCTCTCTGTCCCGTTCCCGGTCCCTCTGCTTCTTCTTGTCTTTTTTATGCTTCTTGTGCTTTTCTCCCTGGCCGATGGACACGGAGCTCAGGTAGTCTTGTGAGGACAGATGCGGCCTCGGGGTCTGGTCGTCGTCTGAGCTCGGGCTGTTCTGATGAGACTTTTCGGCGATCGAGCTGCTTCCGGACTCGCTCTCGCTGTCGGGGTTCAGAGGGATGTAGGCCGGGGAGCGGCTGTGGCTGGGAGAGCTGCGTTCGTATTTGGGCGTGGAGCCGCTGAAGAGAGGAGACGCCTTGAGGCCCGAGTGCATGGAGCGCACCGGACCTTCTACTGAGCCGTCCCCGGGCTTCTGGAGAGTCACTTTAGACTTGATGCTCGGAGAGCCTCCATCTGGCTTGCTGATGATGATCTTGGCCACGCCCGTGCCAGTCACTGCGCCACCTTTGGCGTCACTTGTCTTCTTGTCACCGGAACCGCTGATGGACACGGACACTTTGGACTTGCCGCCGTCCTTGTCGATCTTCTCTCTTTTGCCGAGAAACTCGACGCCCGGAGAGGACAAGCCATGTTTGGAAGGAGGCGGAACGTTCGGAGCCCCTCCACCCGCCGCAGCGGCGCCGCCCCCGTCACCTTCTTCCCCGCCGACACCACCGCTTCCCACGCTCTTCAGCTTGTCTATGACCGCCGTGAGGGACGGCTTCTTGTTTCTGCTCGGGGACTTGCCCTTAGCGTTGGGGTTGTTTGCACCACTGCCTCCTGCTCCGCTGCTGTTGCCATACTGAGACTGAGCTCCTGAGGAAAAAGCCATGGAGTTGGACAAGGAGGAACCAGCAGAAGCAGTAGAGGCATTAGTGGAGGAGCTAGCGCTCAGCTGCTTTGCTGTGCCCACTCCACCTCCGGACGACGACTTGCTCCCAGAAGAGCTCCCGCCGCCGGAACTGATGGGTGATTTGGCCTTGGACGAGGGAGGCGTTCCGGGCACCTGGCCTTGCTGAAGCTTCCCTGAAGAGAGGAGCTTCTCCGAGCCTCCAGAGCGAGAGTGTGAAGGGGAGACGTTAGGCTTGATGTTGGGGTTCATCAGGGAGCCAGGGGGTTTGCCACCCTGAGGCTTCATTTTGTTCCCTCCGCTGCTCCCGGGTGGCACTGCTCCTCCGCTGCCCGAGCTGGACTGACCGTGCTTGGTGATAGGAGAAGAGGACGGCTTTCCTGAGCCAACTCCCAAAGATGAAGACCCTTTGGACTGATGTGGCAGGCAGCCGAGGCCTGGCGGCTTGGAAGGGTTGCCTTGTCCCACAGCGCTTTCAACTTTGCTGCTCTTGATCTTCACAGAGGAAGAGGAGTGCAGATGATGGCTTTTACTGCTGGTGGTTCCGCCGGTGCCACCCAAACCACCACTCGTTGTCGTGTAGCCTCCGTGTGAAGATGTTTTCCCCCCGCTCAGAGTTCTGGGGATCTGAATAGTGATTTTGGGAATGGGTGGAGTCGCTCCTCCTGCCGCAGTCTGGGATGAGGCGGAGCTCCCGGGTGATTTGGAGCCGCTGGCACCCATCAACCCCGCGGAGCTGGTGCTCCCACACGGAGGAGTGTAGGGTCGAACACTGGAGCTGTGTGACGGCGACTTGCTATCCGGATCCATCTTTTTACGCTTGAGCGGTTTATCTTTCGACTTGCCTTCACTCGAAGGAGTGCGACTGCGCTTGATCTGCTTGCTCTCGGGACAGCCTGTGGCAGCCATGCCCGACCCAGGACAGGCGCCCGCTCCGTTATCCTCCTTGGACCTCAGCGGCTGCTTCACCTTCGAGTCGCTGCCCTTGTAATCACCACCCCCGGTCGTGATGCCCATCATCAGAGGACTCTGGCTCCCAGCTGCGGCAGAAGACTGTGCATCTGTGATGTCTGTCGAGGAGCTCAGCACAGACTTCCCGACGCCGCCGTTTCCACCAAACATGCTGATGTCAAAAGAATCTTTAATGGAAGAGTTTTCCGGAGTGCTCTGGCCATGAGAAGCGGAATTCTGAGGAGTTCCCATAGGCGTGTTCTGCTGACTGCCGATGAGCTCCAGGTCCGGATCAGGACTAGGGGAGCTGTCGTCAAAGTACCTCTGGGAAAAGTTTCCCTGCGCAGGAAGAAGCTCGGGGTTGAAATCTGTGTCGGGGAAGTAATTGGTCGATGAAGAATCACTGGTGGGTGTAGCTGCTGTCGCTGCCTCCGCTATCAGGTCGGCTGCATCCGTGAAAGGATTTTCATTGCTGTTTGCGTTAAAAAGATCAGCCTCAAACACGGCACTGCCTTGCCCGGAACTGGAGGAGTCCCGCAGTGGAGTTCCAAGTGAACCTCCTTCTTCACCGACCAACAGGTGCTGACCATGAGCTCCACCTCCGCCTTTGTTTGTTTGATCTGGAATGTCGGACAAAATATCATTGATATCAGGCCCGATACTGTCAGAGCTGGACAAGCGCACCATACGAGACATGGCGGTCTGAGACGGGGTTTGCGTCTGAGGTGGCGCGTGAGACTGCGAGTGGTACGGCAGTCCGGGAACGGGAGGAGGCGTTCCACACTGACTCGGGGCAGGAGTGATGCTGTGTGGAGTGTCCAGTCCATCACCAGGGAGAGTGACATCAAAGATGGGGTTTTGTGAGGCGTCCACGTCCATAGAGAAGAGCTCCCGGTGAAAATCGTCTTCGGCATGGTGGTGCTGGTGATGCTGCTGCTGGGTCAACACTCCCATCTGCTGAGCCGCTTGCTTCATGACCATCGAGCCCACCGCTGCCTTGTCAGAGCTTCTCGGGCGCTTTTTCTTCCCCTTGGAGGCAGGGCACGACTGTCCTTGGGCATCTGTTCTGGGTGAACCAGACGAGTTCTGCCTTTCCAGCGGGCTGCTGCCATACAGAGCAGCAAAGTCCTGTGAGGGGTTGTCCTTCAGCAGATTCATAAGCATGGGGTGGTTCTTGGTGTTGCTCGCCGGGGAGGTGGTGGATGGCGGCGTCTGATTGGGCTGAGGCTGCTGAGGAGTCGGACTGGAACCGACGCTGCCTGTGATTTGCAGCAGGCTTGTGAGTATTGGGTTTTGAGTGACTTTGCTGAAATCATCCGTGTTGTGGCTCTGTGCTTGCTGCTGCATGGCCTGCTGCTGCTGCTGCTGCTGCTGTCCTCCAACCACGCCCAGGTTCTCCAACCCCGAGCCGCCCTGACCGCTCCGGCTCATGCTGAACAACGAGGTGACGGGGCCTTGGAAGGATCCAGTGCCAGCGGTGCTTCCTGCCGTGTTGACGCCGCTCGGCAAGCCGGGAAGAGCCACTGCCCCGCTGCCCTCAGGACCCATGCCCATGTACCCGGGGCTGCCTGTGGGAGGAAGGTTTTTCTTCACCAGAAATTCCACGGTTTCTGCTATGAGAGACAGGGCGGGGGTGTCGGCCTGGATGGTCTCTGCCTTGCGACGGATCGCCCGCATGGTCACCGGAATGGACATGCACCTAGGAGAAGTAGAAGCGTGAAAGAAAATGAAGAAATCTGAATGTCATGAAAAAAACAACACACACACACACACACACACACACACGAGATAAACAAGGGAGAATTACACAATTAGCAATCATAGTTCATCCAGTTTGTAACCCTCTTCATTAAAGAAAAAAAATGAACTATAACAACTAAGAATAGAAGGTCTGCGTCTGAATGTGTGCTTGAGTAGCTCATAGTCTGAACAACAACAGCCATACTTTCCCCCCCCAAATTTTTAAAACTCATATAAAGAATCGACATTTCTCTTTTTAAAGACTTTTTTTCCCACATAGCGTCTTTGCGTTGGTCTCGGACTAAGAACTTGAACTTGAGTAGAACATCCTTCAGTCCAGGCAGAGCAGGAGATCTTACCTTTGCACCACTTTAGTGATGAAGTCGTCCGGGCAGATCAGCGCGTCTGACAAGCCCTTGTAGAGTTTACAGCAAACCTGGCGCGAGTCCATCACCTCCATCACCACTGAAGAGAGATCACAAGCAGCGGTCACTCTTCACTCCTGATCACGGGAGCTGGTAAACTATGGTCCTCACCGCAGACCAGAGACTCGTTGACGGGATGTTGGAACGACACACTGAAGCTGGAGTGTGTGAGAGGACAAACCTCAAACTGCAGCAACCCCGGAGCGTCTGACACACACACACACACACACACCTGTTATTGTCTTCCTTCCTTCAGCATCTTCCCCCCGTGTAACGGTTCTCCGGATCCCCAGAGGAGCTGGCCGCGTGACGCACCTTCCTTCACGTGAGTCTTCTTGACGCAGCTGGCGATCAGGGTGTTGTACGCGGCCTGATGGCGGATGACGTCCAGCAGCGCGGGCACCTGTGCCGGGTGTCTGAAGGGGATCTTGGAGACGAGGGCGCCTTGAAGAAAGCCTCCGTCCTGCACCGGGGCGTCTCCGTTCAGGAAGTAACAGTGCTGCTGTCCTGGCAGAGACTGCGCACACACACACGCACGCACACACACACACACACACGGTTGGGTCGGTGCTCGAGGACCCAGTGACCCGCCGCACTCACCGCCAGAGGTGTCAAGTAAGGAAGTAATACTACTTCATTACCTAACTCAAGTAGAAATGTGGCTTACTTTTACTTTTCTAGAGTATTTATTTTTCCGCTTACTTTCTACTTCTACTTCTTATTTCTTTTAAGCAAATATCGGTACTTTCTATTCGTTACTTCTTCAAAACCAGCCGTGTCACCGGTTAGTTTTATTTCTGTGTTGAATCGATATAAAAAAAACATCCGGACAAATCACGGTGGTAAATGATTGTGATTGGTCAAGACGTATAAACACGCATCATTCCGACACCCTATTGGTTTGTGCGCGGTCCGTCACGCTTTGTCGGTGAAAGAATGACGGAGAGGTGAGGAGAGGAGCGGCGGCTTTATGGATTCAGATTAGTGTCGATACGGTTAGAACACTAACTGCACCGCGGCGCGCGCGCACACGCACCAACACCGTTAGAACAGACGCGAAAATGCGGGAAGTCCAGTCGAGACAAGTGTGAGGCGCAGTGACCGTGTGTAAAGCTCAAGCTCTGAGTATTTGTAAAGCGCTTTTCACCGTTTCACTGTCTCAAAGCGCAAAAAGCTCCACACGTCTCACTGTGTAATAAAGCTGCGAGATCTCAAAGCTCACGTCAACACTGTAAAACATTTCACTTAGTATCTAATTTGTTACAAGTTTTTACAGATTTATCAGCCTCCGAGAAGCCTGTGTGATTTAGTGTCTTGAGGCGGCGCAGATTGCACAGAAGCTTTGTAATAAAATGCATTAATTTTCAATGTAGTTACAACAATTTAATAGAACAATATAGTTCTATAATGCTATTTTTTTCCCTCGCATTACTTTTACTTTTATACTTAAAAGTAGTTTTATCAGTATTAGTAACGCTACTTTTACTTTAGTAGAATATAGGGCATTTTACTTTCACAGAAGTACTTTTTAACTCTAGTGACTGCTCTTGACCGCACTGCTCACCGCATAGAAGCGCATAGACTGTCCCGGGGCCGGAGACACGCACCCGTCCTCCTGCAGCTTGCTCTTCACGATGAGGTCGTAGAGGGTGGAGATGGTGGGCGGAGTCTCCAGCACGTGGATGCCTAGTGGACAGACGGGTCAGCCCCAGCACGCACCCCTCCCCCAGCTCCCTCACCTGTAGAGTTCACCATCTTCTTGATGAAGGCCAGAGCGAAGGGCATGGGCCGGTTCAGCTTCAGGAAGAAACACGCCGGCAGCTCCACGCAGTTGGCGTTGGTCACCGAGGAAAAAGACGGAGTCCTGCAAGCCAACCAAAGCAGAGGCGCGTGAGGCGGGTCAGCAGGGCGTGGTGGTCTGGCCTGGAGGGCGGCGCGGACCCCTTGTTGTCCACCGGGTGTGAGCCGGTGATGAGCGGCGTGATGGGCAGCTTGTGGACCGAGGCCGTGCCCTCGATGGTGACGCAGACGCTGACGCCCGCACCTGGAGGAACTGAGGGAGGCGTGTCAGAGGCGCGTGAGGGGGCGTGTCAGGGGGCGGGGCTCCTCACTGCTGCTGTCGCTGAAGCCGCTCTCGCTCTGGAACACGTCGTAGGGAGACACGTAGCACTGCAGCGACACCAGGTTCCCGCCGCTCCTCGCCGTCAGCAGACCCACGGTGCCGTGCAGGACGCTGGCCAGAGGGTTGGCGCTGGTGGCGATCCTGCCAGACGAGACCACGCCCGTGTCACCCGCAGCTCTGGAGCGGCGCCGCGGCGACCTCACCTGAACAGGTGCATCATCTTGGCCAGGTCCAGCTCCAGAGACTGAAGAGCCAAGTACATCTTGGTCTTGAGTTTGCTGCGAGGAGGGTGTGGTTAGGTGGGCGTGGCTGTGAGGGTGTGATGCGGTGCTCACCTGTCTCCCGGCAGCTTGTACAGGTCCACCAGACCCTTCAGGTGAGAGGAGAACTCGTCAAACTTCTTCTCCCTGAACACAACACACAGCATCTCTACCACAGTGGCACGTCAAGTGGAGGTCACGGCACCACCCTAGCTCCTGACATGGTCCAGGAACATCTACACAAAGGCACTCGCTTCCACCCTTCTACCCTCTACACCTACATTCACGTCTGGGGGACAACGTGTGCTGCTTTAATAGAGAAGCACGTGTGAGCAGACGTGGAGGAGGAGGAGGAGGAGGTTTACCTCAGGTGCTGGATCAGCTCCGGACAACTCTGAGAGCGAGAGAAGAGAAGAGAGAGAGAGAGTGAGAGAGAGAGAGAGTGACAGAGAGAGAGAGAGAGGGAAAGACAGAGAGAGAGAGAGAGAGAGAGAG
>CM051493.1:9993190-10010351 GCA_028031935.1 Paedocypris micromegethes
GAGAGAGAGAGAGAGAGAGAGAGAGAGAGAGAGAGAGAGAGAGAGATTGTCAGAATGAGGTCTAGATCAAGAGCTCCACCAAAGGCCTGAAGAAACATCAATCACTGGAGAAGATCCAGCCCTCGCTTCAGGTCAGAAGAGACCTAGTAACACCATTACACACACACACACACACACACACACACACACAGACACACTGTAAGTGTGACCTCAGGCCTGACACAGACCGGACCGGTTCCTCTGGATGTGTTTGTTCACTCCACATCACAATAGAACAGTGGCTTTATTTGACTGACAAGCAGCAGAGTGGAACGCAGAAGAACATCAGCGAGAGAAGAATCGGGTTCAATGTCTGCTTTAAATGCACAAAACAGAACTTTAAGAGTTTTACTGCAGGTTCTTTCTTTCGGGTTTGTAGTTCTGGAGTTGTGCGAATCAAATCAAATCAGTTGTATTGTCACATGACCAACAGTGTGTGAGCTGCAGTGAGTGTGAAGATCTTACTCCTCCAGATCTACAGACATACAGCGCAAAATACTAAATACAGTCCACCAGACCGACCAGAGCAGAGAAGATGATCAGCCTTCAACATCTGCACCAGATGTAATCCAGGCTCCTGAAACCCAGTCACAAACTGATTAGTGTGGAGGAGAAGGTTCAAGTTCATTTATGTAGTGCTTTTCTTAGTTCGAGACCAACGCAAAAACGCTATGCAAATTAGCACAATTTTAAAAATGAAAAACGTCCAGAGAAGGTGAAGGGTCAGCCTGGACCAATCAGAGACCCATCGGACCGGGATTAGAACCGGCAGATCCTCCACCACTGCAGAAATCATGTCTGCGTTTATTCTTCCGCTTTATTGGCTGCTGAGATACAGAGTGTCTGCGAGGTCACGGCCACGTTCGTTATGCTGTGTTGCTGATGTATATTGAGATTGTGGGATAATTGCCGTGTCACATTTATTGGGAATGTAGAAGAGCAGGTTTCCTATATGTCATTCCACACGAGCCTCTCTCGACATTTATGAAATACTTTGGCGAAGTCGCGTATAAATAGGAGAGTTCCACACTGCAGGTCCAGATTGAGACGCTGGTCTACAAGCCAGAAGAAACGATTGATCCTGCACGCTTTGTCTGTTACAGGTTACGCTTCACTACTGTAAGTAATATGACTGCTATTACAACTAGTCACATATACGTCTATCTATAGGGTTAGGATGTAGTTTGTTGATTTTGTTCATTGGCTGACGTGTTTACATGCAGTCTGTGTATAATTAACATTATCCGTCCATGTTCTCGTGCTTTTCAGGGGAGTAGATGAGCGATGGGGAAACCGGCCTGGGTGTTTCTGAGCGCTGCACTGCTGCTGCTCCTGGACTGTACGTAATACACACCATCTGCAGCTTGACACTAGCGCCTTTTACAGTCATTTAGTGGGAGAGTATGAAGCATTGAGTGTGCGTGATGGGTTTTCTGGCCCTTGTCATCATACAGTAGGCTGCTGATCCGGAGTGTGTGTTCTTGAATCAAATCAAATTAATCAGTCCCTCCAGGATTTCGCGATCGCGCAAATTCACCAATTCACGCGAATTCAGCGAATCCCCGCGATTTTGTCGCGGCCCCGCAATTTCATCCATTCACCGCGAATTTACAGAGAATTCGGCCAATCCGTGTGGTCCGTCACAGCACGCAACAGTGTTTTCGCACAGATGGTCTTCATTATAGTGATGGGAAGTGCGACTCTTTTCATAGATTCGGCTCTTTTGCCTCGTTTAACACTTTCAAACCCTCTCGGAGCAGTTTAGCGCGTGAACACACCACGTGATCTCAAACTCGCCGCGCGCACCCGAAGGTTTTCATTACCTGCCGCTCTGTTATAATCGCCGTAATCATTACAACCATCCAATGCCGTATATAATGCTAAAGCAGCGTTTACTTCAAGACTGAAGTAATGACACACATCATTTGATTAAAATTGATCATTTTTTCCTTGATAAGTCGATTACAATCTAACCAAATATGGATACTGTATCTGAATAAAGTTAATACAATTATTATAAGTTATTGTAACAATTTAGAACATATTTATGGGCGGGGCCGCTAAGAAGGCAGAACATGACGTGATTGTTTAATGCGCATGCGCAGAGCACGAACTAGAAAAAATGAAAACAATTAGGAAGCACGAGTTTGGAAAAACGTATCAAAAAATGATAGAACACTGGTGTTCTGAAAATTCCTCATACAGCTCAGAAGTTCCTACACTTATGTCACTGTTCAGCTGTTCACGTCAAAACTGAATACTAATATAAATAAGTACAATGTCGTGTGTAGTGTTATAAGTGTCCGTGTTCATTTAGTGCATTTATCGCGCACCGCAAAGGGTAGGAACAGCTGAGAAGTGACGTTTCATTAGCGCGCATGCGCAACTTGCAAGTTAGAAACAGCTAAGCAGTGACGTATGTTCTAACGCGTGTTACAATATATTGTACTTATTTATATTAGCATTCAGTTTTGACGTGTTTTAACGCGCTTGCGCGGCGAGCTAGCTAGGAACAGCTGAGCAGTGACGTCAGTGTAGGAACTTCTGAGCTGTAGGAGGAATTTTCAGAACACCGGCTTTACTGATGATATACACATGAATATCGCATGCAATTTATTGCAGAGCCCCAAATCTGTTTACTCTGTGTCTGATAAGTACATTTATTTTTGATGTAACGAAGGAGCCATTACTGGATTTCACCAGCTGCAAGAAAAATACATAGGCAACGTTTACCTGAAAGAAAAAAGAAAAATGCACGTTGTCTGATGAACAAATATAATTAATATTGCCAGAATATTTGAATTCCTGTGTTTTGGGGGAGTAAACTTGCAAAGAACACTTTTAACATAATCGGTAATGCAATTCTGTTGAGAAAAATCTGTCTAAAAAATCGCAACTTTTCCCGCAACTTTTTGAAAAAGCTCCCGCAACATTTGGCATTTTAGGCAGCAACAATCACAAAAAAGTCCCGCTAAATCCTGGAGGGACTGATTAATGGTCACCGTTGCACGTTCAAAAAATGTATTCAATTCAACTCCCAATTAAATTTATAACACTTTATTAACCCCAGGGAGAAGTCTTAAACATGGCACAGGTTGCTTTTGTTTTGCTCTGAGGTTTTGTTTCCTTTTTATGAAAATACAAGTGACCGTTTTTTCAAATTTTATAAGATCAGAAACTTGGGCAGTGCTTACAGTCATAATTTTCAAATATGTGCATTTGTTCAAAATTCAAGTCAGGCTTTTCCATAGATTCCATGTTACAGAATGTTCCAGGCGTGTGTTCACCCGCTCTCGACACAGGTGAATGAATGAATCGCACTTTTTTTATTTCCCTGCATGACGGTGCAGCGGATCTGAGCCTGTGGTTTTCACCAACACTCGCTCTGCTTTTCAATTGTTCTGTTTCGAGTCATTTCAGAAAAAAACACCGGCAGCATTTTCCATTAGCGAGAGCAAGAACTGTAGCGCCCCCTACTAGCATCATTACTAGCATCATTACGAGTCCGAGTCCAGAGGGCCGGACTATATATTCTATATGATACTTTTCTTCATGGAGAGCAAAATAAATCATTTTTGACATTTAGATTTTTAGCACAGTGATATCAGATTTGTAAAACCATAACTCTGTGGCAGTTAGTGTAAGAGTTGTGAGCACTGAAACATTAATAAGGGTCACTAGCTGAAAATGTCTAGTTTTAGCAGTGATGTTCATTAATCACTTGTTCACAATGTTGTACTTTTATTATATTATTCATCGCTATTCTAGCGTACGAATGTGTATTTTTCAAGATGTTTCTTAATTTTTGTTTCAATTCCGCAGGTGAAGTGGGTGTTGCAGGTAATGACAATTTTCTGTCAACTCATCTTATTTTTAATGTGACGTTTGTTTTGTAATCTTATTGGGTTTTGTTCTATAGTAGAGCTGCACAATTCTGGATTAAATGAGAATAACAATTTTTTTTGCTTAGAATAAAGATCACGATTCTTTACACAATTATTTCTGCATGTATAGCAGCAATTGAGAAACACATAATACTTACTGTAAATTATTGGAATTAAAATTATAATGTAATATAAAAAAAAATCATCATTAAACGTACCGTACCGTCTTCTGCCGCTTATCTGATCGTTAGGGTTAGGGTTAGTTAGAGCTTTGCTTTTTGGCTCAGCTCTATTTTCACCTTGATGGACAGATGAGGCGTCTTGATTATCGCGGACGCAGCACCGATCCGTCTGTCGATTCTTCCACACATAAACAAAACCCCGAGATACTTAAACTCCTCCACTTGGGGAAGGACCCCGTCTCTGACCTGCAGGGGGCACTCCACCCTTTTCCGGTCGAGAACCATGGTCTCGGACTTGGAGGTGCTGATTCCGCTTCACACTCGGCAGCAAATCGATCCAGTGAGAGCTGGAGATCACGTCTCGATGAAGCCAACAGGACCACATCATCTGCAAAAAGCAGAGACTCGATCCTGAGGTCACTGAACCAGATCCCCCCTCCGCCACGACTGCGCCTAGAAATTCTGTCCATTAGAGCTATGAACAGAATGGGTGACAAAAGGCAGCCTTGGCGGAGCCCAACTTTCACCGGAAATGTAAATGACTTTCTACCGGCAATACGAACAAAGCTCTGACACCAGAGTGCGGACAGCCCGTAACAAGCGCTCCGGTACTCCATATTCCCGGAGCACCCCCCACAGGAGTCCCCACGGTCGAATGCCTTCTCCAAGTCCACAAACCACATGAAGACTGGTAGGCAAACTCCCATGATCCCTCCATGGTTCCTGAAAAAGGTATAGAGCTGGTCCGTAGTTACATGTCCGGGACTGAAACCACTTGCTCCTCCTCAATCCGAGACTCGACAATCAGACGGACTCTCCTCTCCAGCACCCCTGAATAGACTTTCCCAGGGAGGCTGAGGAGTGGGATCCCCCTGTAGTTGGAACCAGGGGCGCTGCTAGCAATTTCGGGCCCCATGAAAATATTATGTGATGGGCCCTATACCTGGTCACTGGGGCCCCAAAAAGACAGCGGGCCCCCAGAATTGTCCTAACACCCCCCCCCCTTAACTGCGCCCCTGGTTGGAACACACCCTCCGGTCCCCCTTCTTGTAGAGAGGAACCACAACCCCAGTCTGCACCAATCCAGAGGCACTGTCCCCGATGACCACGCAATGGTGTAAAGGCGTGTCAGCCAGGACAACCCCACACCATCCAGAGGCTTAAGGAGATCTGGGCAGACTACCTCGGCCCCAGAGATAGGAGCACCCATCCCCGATTCCAAAGGCTCTGCTTCCTTCTCGGAAGACATGTTGGTGGGATTGAGGAGATCTTCTGAGTAACCCTAACCCTAACCCTAACCCACAATGTCCTGAGTTGAGGTCAGCTTCCCCCTCCTCAGGCGCCGGATGGAGGACCAGAATTTCTTTGAAGCCGTCTGAAAGTTGTTCTCCATGGTCTCGGCAAACTCACTCCTCCCAAACCCTAAGACTCCTTCAGCTTGATGGCATCTGTCACCACTGGTGTCCACCAGCGGGTTCGGGTGTTGCCGCCACAACAGGCACCGATGACCTTGCGACCACAGCTCCGGCTTGCAGCTTTGACAATGGAGGTGCGGAACAGAGTCCATTCTGACTCAACGTCCCTCCCCCCTCCAGTTCCAGAGAGAAGCTCTGCCGGAGGTGTGAGTGGTTTATTACCATTAAACGTAATAAGAATAAACATTCCAAGACACAGTTTTGTACAGTTGAGGACACACTGATTAGCTCTGTTTAAAAGCACTTTTGAAATACTTATCACACAATGATTATTTTGTAGGCGGGGCTAATCATTTTGTCCTCAACTGTAGATGTTTGCTGTATGTGGTTTGCTGAGTGTTGTCCGCTCTGACGAGTGTTTGGCAGAATCATATAAATGTTGAATTAAGATCGTGAAGGGGAAGAATAAGGATTGCAATCTTTTAACGATTAATTGTGCAGCTCTAGTCTATAGATAATCTTACTGCTGCTGCTCTCTTTTCCTCTGCATCTCTCTCTCTTTTTTCTTTGTCTATGAGCTACAAAACAAATTTCAAAGGATCACTACAATGACCATAAAGTTTCTTTCGTCTTATGTTTTATATGGCTGAAAATCTAAACGATTCATTATTGCTGTTCAATGTAACACAGTTTAAAATAGCTTTTCAGTGTTCAGTTTATAACAATATAAATTGTAAAAAATGTTTATTCTATAAAAACAACATGTTAATGTCTTCATCTTTAATCTATTCAGTGAACCTCCTGCCTTACGGTAATGGAGACGCAATCAGTCCCCTTTCAGACGATGGAGGCCCTGGACTCATTTCTTTACAGAACCCCATCAAGTACTTTGGTCGCACGTACAATCAAATCTACGTGAGAAACTATATTACTTGTTCAAATCTACCTTTTCCTGGTAAACGTACTACTGGATGATCAACTCTGTGTGTTTGTTTTCAGCTGAACAACAACGGACTCCTGACGTTTACTCAGTCTCTCTCAGCCTATGTCCCCTATCAGAACTCTGGTCTGGACCTCATCGCTCCTCTGTGGACTGATCTGAACAATGAGTACGGAGGAACCATCTACTACAGAGAAGACACGAGCAGTGGTGTACTAGCACTAGCCACTCAAGCGGTCAATCAGTACTTTCCTCATGTGCCTTTCACTGCTGCATCAGTGTTTGTGGCCACCTGGGATAGTGTACCTTACTATGGAGGTCACGGGGTAAGATCTGATCTGTTTGATCAGTCATTAGTGCGTGCTCTGTGAACAGTGCTGAGTGTCAGTTGTGTGTTTTAGATGGCTACTTTCCAAGTGGTTGTTGCTTCCAACGGTGTCTACTCTTTCGTCCTGAACAACTATGGATCCATTGAGGCTACAGCACAGCCTTGGCTGGTAAAACTCCTTAGTACCAACACATGCCCCCTGACACCACAGCTTAAGGTTGCCCATTGCTCCAGGTGAACATGGAGAAACACAAGAAACATGAGAATACCATTATTAAACGCTTAAGATCAAGCTCATCAAGTAACAAGTATTATCTTAGGTCGGCTATGTGTATTATTCATACGGTCATGCGAATTTCAGGAACGTCCTGGTGTCTTGTAAGGATTTTTTGTCCTTTGTAATTACACAACAAGATATCTAACGAAATTCTATAAGCCCGACACTAAACTGTGTTATCAATTCTGGGGCCCGGAAGTGAGGCAGGCAATGATCGATTGCGACTAAAAGCTTACACCAGGACTGAATTAGTAGTAAAGCAGCAGAACAGCAGTGTTGTAGGGATCTCAGTTGTCTGTGCACGTTTTCCTGTAAAAGCAGTGGTTATTGGAATTTACATGAGTACGGTAATTGGGTGCTTAAACCCAATCAAATGCATACCCTGCTGATTGTGAGTTGCATGGCCGCTCATACTCACTTCTGTTCACCAGCCAACATCACGCAACCTAGCCAATGTGTGACGCATAAGGCAACTACACAAACAAATACGTCAAAGACCACAGATAGCTGAGTGCAAAGCAGTACTCAAGTCACCACAACAGTGCAAACAAACATCAGTGTGGCTGATGGTGAAACGATCGCGCACACATAGCTGTGGAACTGAATGCAGGTGCGCACACTGTAACACAAATGGGTTGCGACAACCATAACAAGACTCTAGGTGGCATAAGGAGATCTTAAATTCTTTGCCACTTGATTGTAATTGCCCATCATCCTAATCATAGCGAGGGATCTTTGCCCTCCACACTCATGTTAGAGTAGATAGTTCAATAAGACACATCCCCCTTCAACTGCTCACCTCAGACAATTTTTCTGGGAATATCAGCAGCTATAACACGGTTTTATTTTGCAGCAATGTTTATTCAGAAAAAATGTATCATGTACACACTGATTTTCACAGGCTGGTTATCAAACTGAAGACTCCGTCAGTTCTTTCACAATTCCAGGAAACAATCCCACAGCACTTTTGTCCTCCAGCAACGTCAATGTGATTGGAAGCTGGTCTTTCCACGTCGATGGCTCACCAGACTGTAAATATAGTTTTTTCGCATAAACGACTCTGATATGTTCAAATGTATTGCTCTTTATTGAACAACTGCTTTATATTTTTCTTAGATCCAGTGAACTTCCTGCCTTACGGTAATGGAGACGCAATCAGTCCCCTTTCAGACGATGGAGGCCCTGGACTTATTTCTTTACAGAACCCCATCAAGTACTTTGGTCGCACATACAATCAAATCTACGTGAGAAACTATATTACTTGTTCAAATCTTCCTTTTCCTGGTAAACGTACTGGATGATCAACTCTGTGTGTTTGTTTTCAGCTGAACAACAACGGACTCCTGACGTTTACTCAGTCTCTCTCAGCCTATGTCCCCTATCAGAACTCTGGTCTGGACCTCATCGCTCCTCTGTGGACTGATCTGAACAATGAGTACGGAGGAACCATCTACTACAGAGAAGACACGAGCAGTGGTGTACTAGCACTAGCCACTCAAGCGGTCAATCAGTACTTTCCTCATGTGCCTTTCACTGCTGCATCAGTGTTTGTGGCCACATGGGAACGTGTACCTTACTACGGAGGTTACGGGGTAAGATCTGTTTGAATGTCCATATGTACTTTAATGCCTAATTGGACCTGCCTTTTGTTTTCAAGATGGCTACTTTCCAAGTGGTTTTAGCCTGCAGTAGTGACCGCACTATCATTCTCTACAACTATGGTGACATTAGAGCAACTGCACAACCATGGCTGGTAAGTTTGTTGGACAAAACAATGTAAAAACGCAATAAATGAAGTGATCACCTCTGCAATAAAAACTTTCAGATATCATTTTTATTATCTGGAGCAAATAAACAATTTCATCCAAACATTTCTATAAACTGAACTTCAGCAGAGTGACAATCGTGACAAGTGAGTGAGATATTTAGGTGACATGACATTGTGCGCATTAATTTCCACTTGTTGAATCGTGAACAGGAAAGCTTAGACTTTCCTTTCCTTCATCAGCTCCAGCGGGAGACAGCCTTGAGACACAGTCCCTCCTGTGTACTCGGGGGACATCTACCGTGACCTTTGATCAGTTCCTTCTTCACCACATAACGCCGGTACTTCGACTGCATTTTGCTGCCAATGTCCCAATCCACCGTTAAATCTCATGCTCCCTTCTTTCCTCACTCGTAAACAAAGCCCTGGGAAATTTTGAACTTCTCAATTTTGAAAGGACCATGGCTACAGACTTTGACGTACTGATGTTCATCCCAGTGGTTTTGCATTCAGCTTTTGCATTTAAAACATAATCAAATTCCGTTCCTCAACCAGATCCCCTCTGTCCCTTAGTTGGACATGGAACTCCTGTCCATAAAAATAATCAACATGAACAGTGGCGAAGGACAGCCCTGTCTGTGTTCAACATACGTACACTCGAATCAGGTTGGACTTACTTCTGGAAATGCGACCAAAACTCCTGCCCTAATTGATAGATCTCGAATGCCCTACTTCCAGAAAGTTCCGCTCAGAATGCCTCAAGGAACACGGTCAAACATCTTCTTTGAGGGATGAAGTGAAGGCAATGATGATCCAGGACCTAAACCCAACCCTAACCCTGCAACTGTGGTGAAATTAGAGAAGATTAGAAAAGTTAATCTAGGGTGATGAAGCGCTTGAGAGAGACTAGTAAACTGCAGTGTCTGCTGGGTAATGTGAATAAGTCCAGAGAGGTAGAGCCAATGAAGTGTGAGGATAAATGAGTACTACTTGAGAAGGAAAAGGTGGTGAAAAATAATTAGCAGTTTGGTTCACGGAAGAATCCTATTGACTGAAGTGTTTGGTCAGAGGTAGGTATGCAACGATAACGGTATAGGGTATCAAGCTCCATACCACATTTTCTAAAGTACTCTGACTCGTTAAAAGACATCCTGAACCACAAGTACTGCAACTTCAGTGTGTTTGATCACAGGACATCGGACCTTTCGGACCCTTGTTGCATATGCCAAGTGCTCAATTTTGTGATTTAATACAACACCTGATATGAACCATTGGTTTTCGTCTGCTCTGTAAAGCTACCTGTCTTACTCTACATTTCTTTAAAAAATTATTTGCTTTTTTCTGAACTGAAACAATTTGCAATTACAGGCCGACTATGACACGGAAGATTCTGTCAGTTCTTTCACAATTCCAGTAGCTAATCCTCCAGCGCTCTCCTCCTCCAGTAACTTCAATGTGAACGGACGCTGGTCTTTCCATGTTGACGGCTCAACTGACTGTAAGCCTCATAATGTGTCTTTTTTATTTAGCTTCTCTGAGGTCTGTTTAACCTCTCTCTCTCTCTCTCTCTCTCTGATTTGAATAACTAAGTGTTTCTTGGAACTGTGAACTGCTTTGAATCATTCTTCTTTTCCTAGATCCATTTCATTTCCTGCCTTACGGTAATGGAGACGCAATCAGTCCCATTTCAGACGATGGAGGCCCTGGACTCATTTCTTTACAGAACCCCATCAAGTACTTTGGTCGCACGTACAATCAAATCTACGTGAGAAACTATTTAATTGTTGAAATCTACCTTTTCCTGGTAAACGTACTACTGGATGATCAACTCTGTGTGTTTGTTTTCAGCTGAACAACAACGGACTCCTGACGTTTACTCAGTCTCTCTCAGCCTATGTCCCCTATCAGAACTCTGGTCTGGACCTCATCGCTCCTCTGTGGACTGATCTGAACAATGAGTACGGAGGAACCATCTACTACAGAGAAGACACGAGCAGTGGTGTACTAGCACTAGCCACTCAAGCGGTCAATCAGAACTTTCCTCATGTGCCTTTCACTGCTGCATCAGTGTTTGTGGCCACCTGGGAACGTGTACCTTACTACGGAGGTTACGGGGTAAGAAATGATTTGTTTTTTTTGAATTATCATTGCAAGCTTTAAGTTTGACTATTCTAAAGAGTGTTTTTGTATGGAACAGTCTCATTCTGTCTGAAGTGCTGTTCAGAAAAGCTAGGGATTACTGGCTGATATCTGTTTTCCATTTTAAGATGGCAACGTTCCAGGTGGTTTTAGTATCAAGTTCTGACCGCTCGTACATTCTGCTCAACTATGGTGATATTGATGAGACAGGACAGATTTGGCTGGTGAGTAACACTGATAAGTGATTGTAGTATCTAGGTTAATCTCTGAGGTAGTTGTGGTACTGAGGTTGGGGAATTGGACCTGCGTTCGAGAGATTGCAGGTTTTAATCCCCCTACGGCTAGTTCTACAAATTAATGTCTTTGGGCAAGACACTGAACCCTGGGCTTAAGCTGCCCACTGCTCCAGGTTAGACTGTGATAATTAAACACAACTCTTTTACAGGCTGGTTACGACACTGAAGACTCCATCAGTTCCTTCATGATTCCAGCAAGCAGTCCATCAGCTCTCTCCTCCACCAGTAACTTTAATGTAAATGGATGCTGGTCATTTTTTGTCAATAGTAAGTCTTGTACCTTCTTTCCTCAACAACTGGACATCTGTGACACATCTCAGCTAATATTGTCCATTGTATTGTATTTTTTTTCCTTACTAGTGCCAGTGAATTTCCTGCCTTACGGGAATCAAGACGCAGTAAACCCCATTGCAGATGATGGAAGCTCAGACTCTATTTTATTGCAAAATCCCATCACGTATTTTGGGCGAACATACGGTGACATTTATGTAAGTTTGCAGGAATTGCTATGTGAGTGAAAGTTGAAGCTTAAATCCTATTTCATTCAACCCTAATCCTTATTGTCCTATTTCAGGTGAACAACAACGGGTTCCTGACGTTTACTCAGTCTCTCTCAGCCTATGTCCCCTATCTAAACTCTGGTCTGGACCTCATCGCTCCTCTGTGGACTGATCTGAACAATGAGTACGGAGGAACCATCTACTACAGAGAAGACACGAGCAGTGGTGTACTAGCACTAGCCACTCAAGCGGTCAATCAGTACTTTCCTCATGTGCCTTTCACTACTGCATCAGTGTTTGTGGCCACCTGGGATAGTGTACCTTACTACGGAGGTCACGGGGTAAGGTCACTTATTTCAGTTGAAAATATAGTTTCATGATTTAAAAAGTTGCTGATTAGGGTTGTGTTTTCACAGATTGCTACATTTCAAGTGGTGGTAGTCTGCAGCGGTGATCTGTCTTTTGTTCTGATGAACTACGGTATTATTGCTGGAACAAGCCAAACTTGGCTGGTGAGTAGTTTTATCTTCTGGAGAAGAGTTTTATCTACAAAAACATCAGAGCTAAAGTGAATTCATCCCCTCAACACTTCATGTGTGTATGACACAGGCTGGTTATGACACAGAAGATTCCGTCAGTTTCTTCAGAATCCCGGCCTCTGGTCCTTCAGCGCTCTCCTCCACCAGTAACTTCCATGTGAACGGACGCTGGTCTTTCCACGTCGATGGCTCAACCGACTGTAAGAGAATGAGTTGTTGTCTTTCCAAAACTGCAGACACTTTTGAAGATACTATGTTTGGAACTCCAGATGCGTTCAGCAGAATAGTCTGGTCCAGAAGATAGTAGATTTAGCTTTAGCCCCTCTGAACCTTTCAGAGACAAACTAAGGTGGCGCTTCAGTGGCTTGTCCACTCTCGAAGATGGGTTGTTTGGTGTATAATACAAACCAATGTGGTAGAGATACATTTCTGAACCGGAGAAAAAGCATGTAGGACATGTCCCAAAAGGAAAATGTGTGGGACAAGCATGTTTCTTGAGCAAGAGCTTTGATGATTGTATCATTGACTCATTGATGTTTTGCTGTTAGTTTGTGACAGTCTGGCCTGCACTCAGAACGAGGTCTGTCAGGAGATCAGTGGAGTTTACGGATGCACTTGCTTGGATGGACAAACACTGATTCCTCGGACATTTGGTAAGAGCAACACAGTCACATCTCACAGTCTATAGCTTACGCAGACTCACAACGCAGCGTTACAAATACTCAGTAGAGTAGATGCCGTTAGGAGTATTCTTGAACGCTTCATGTTCAAAACCACACGTTGAGCTAAAACATCAAGTTGTTCATTTTTCTTCACACTCTTGTGTTTTCAGATCCGGTGGAGCAATGTGCCAACAGCACCGGGTTGATGTCTCTGTCGCGCTGTCAGATCTTTGACGCTGGCTTTGATCCAGAGATTCTGCACCTGAATGATCCCATCTGCACCGGTACTGTCCAGGACGGCCGAGTGCTCTTCTATTTTGACAATCAGGAAAACCTCTGTGGCACCACGCTGACGGTGAGGGAGACTTCAACCTCGGATCCACACATCTGTGCTGACGTGTTTCCTTCTCCACGCAGAGCAACGGGACTCACTTCATCTACCAGAACACCATTCAGTCCAACCTGAGAAGTCGTCCACAAAGCATCATTTCTAGAGGCACCTGGATGAACATCAGCTTCTCCTGCGCTTATCCTCTGATCCAGACTCTCTCAATGCCCATGGGCTTCCGAGCGGAAAGCATGTGAGAAACACCACAACTATCAAAACTACAATGGTGTTACATACATATACTATATAAACACGTGGTAGTTGTGGTCCATTACTGGGGGACTTGTGTCCAAGAGGGTTTGAGTTCCACTCTGGCTGGTTCCGAGTGTACTGACCCCACGTGCCACGGCTTAGGCTGCCCACTGCTCCGGGTCTGTGTGTGTCCCTTGGATGAGTTAAATGCAGAGCACAATTTCAATATGGTTCCAGACACAAAGGGTCATGGTCAGGTCTGTAGACGTCAGAAAGCCAACGTGAAGGCATTTTAAAATCTCGAACATTTCCAAGAACTACAGTCCAATCTGAACATTATCATCTTAGTCTTCGATGTGTGAAGTAGTTTGGCTTTCCCAAACTTTATAATCTACAGAGTTAAAGTTAAGTTAAAGTGAGGTAATGGCGATACCTGTGGACAGACTCCAGACAACCCATCACATTTAACAGGATTTACAGAAAAATAACATCTGAATTTCATTTAATTTTTACAAGTTCGGCGGGCCGGATTAAAACACTTAATGTGGCCCCGGGTCGTAGTTTGCCCACACCTGTACTAGACAGTAGATTCAGCGTAGAAGTGTTAATAAATGGAATTCACTTTGTATAAAAGCGTCTTCTAGAGATGAATAAATGCCCAACCACGACCAGTCTTCTGATAAAGAGCGTGAGTCTCAGAAGTTTGTGGCTAGAGGCCTTGTAAAGTCACCTCTTTCTTTCTTTCTTTCTTCTTGCAGTGTGTTGATAGAAGATCTACCTGCAGGCCAGGGCCAGTATCAGATCCGCATGGTTCCCTATCAGGACGCCCAGTTCACCACACCATACACCGGCGAGGTGCAGATGGACGTGAACCAGCTGATTTACGCGTCGGTGGAGGTGAACGGAGTGGACCAGAGTCAGATCGCAACCGTCCTGGATAACTGCTGGGCCACGCCCGTAAACGATGCCAACTACCCCGTGCGCTGGAGCCTCATCACCAGAGAGTGAGTGGATGGCGGGGACACTAGATGCCGGTGGACTTGTTGTTCACCTTTGAGTCGCTGATTCCAGATGCCCGAACCCGGAGGACGGCACCGTGCAGGTTCTTCAGAACGGCGTGAGCACGGCCAGTCACTTCTCCTTCAGGATGTTCACCTTCACCGGAATCTCCGACCACATTTACCTGCACTGCCAAGTTCATCTCTGCCTGCTGCAGAACGGCAACTGCGCACAGGTACGTGAGGGTCCAGAGAGCAAACACACACACACACACACACACACACACACACACATAACCTTCCGTGTTCCTGTGTGTGTGTGCAGTCCTGCAGTCCTGGATACAGACGCCGCAGACGCAGATCTCGGGACTTCCATCACTCTACGTCTATCAGCATGAGTTTCTGACGGCCTCCATCTCCTGATACGTCCTCAGACCTTCTTCAAACTCTTGGATTAACTATGGTGGATTTTGTTTCTTTTCAATTCAATTTGAATTAAATCATTCAAGCATTCAAATGGTTTTGTGTGTGTGTGTGTGTGTGTGTGTGTGTGTGTGTTTTTTTTAAGTCCATTTTGGTTAAATCCATTTGTGGCCAAACGATTTCCCAGAGGCCAAAGAGTCTGCAAATTAATTATTCATCACATGTGGCACTAAAATTTGCTCCTCCACAAAAAATATTTTGTATGATTGTACAATGACATCAAAGTGAAATATATTCGGCATAGACATGACCATCGTTAAAACCAGACATGGTGGGGACAGCCTTATATTAGTTCTAATAATTGTAAATTCAAATGGTCATTGCTCATGTAACCCTTATTATAAAGGGAAAGAAATTTTTGATCTCGTGTCTAGAACCAACAGAGAAACTATTTGTTGCCTCGAGTTTGGTGATTTACACTAAATAAAATTTAGTGTAAAAATTATAATATATTATATATCATTATATTATATAAAATTATTATATATATATACATATATATAAATAAATTGTTTCATGCACAATATGGAATCAATAAAAAAACTGGTGTTGCTCGAATAAATACAGTCACATAACCCAAAGAAATTATGAAATATGAACTGAAATATATATTGGAACTGTAACCAAGATATGTATATCTATGAAGATTTAATAATTTAAGATTTAAAATTACAATCATTCACATGAAACGTACATTCAACCTGGTTCTTCAATGCACAGAAACGATGATAGAGCGACCTCTACTGGCTAAACTCGGAAGGATGTGGGAAAACGCCGTGAAAAAGTCCGGGAAAACGCCGTGAAGGCCAAGAAAAGGAAAATCATACATATATGCAACATATATATATATATATATACATATATGAACAACCACACATTTAAAGATATAACAACGATATATTAACATTGTGACTCGGCGCATGGACGCTTGACGCAAACTGCCACACTTCCTCTCATCCATTACAATATGAACGAAACGTCATTTATGAAAATTACGCAACACAAATAAAATCCTCAAACTCACCTAGTTAAAGCGAAATGATCCTGGCATAAATAAAAACGTCCAGACGTGTAGATCCGCGATCTTCTGGCAAGTTTAGACTCCACACAACGAGTGACGTACTCGGCGCTCCACGTGCGTCATGACGTCATCCATCCTCCCGTCCAAACAGTTTTAAATATATCAATAAATATACATAAACGGGACAAAAAAGTGTCAGGATATTTGTAAAATAACAACAAAAAAACATTGCACCAACAAAAAACACTTCAACTTTTTGAAGTGTCAGTGTAGTGGCCCCTAACTTTACTTCCAATTCAATTTATTTCAATTCAATTTCAAATTACATACATTATATGACAGGCAGTGGAATGTTTTTTATTTTTTTATCTAGACACACTAGCTCTGTCCTCCCAAAGTGCTTAGGTAACTACCTGGTAATTACTGCCTGGCCCATAATAATGTAAGTTGAGTTAATTAAACTAAACAAACCCTTTTGAACAAGAAAGCTCTCGGTCCCACAGCGCCCCCTGTTGTCCGCGAGTTTGAGTGACGTCGCTAAGGTGTCTTCCGTGTCCGCGCTGGAGGCGGAGCCTGGCGTGACGCAGCCAGTGACGAAGGCGGAAATCGGTGCCTTTTGAAATCCAGACGCCGTTCTCGGCTGTTTTTGTCCTTTCTGCGTGTTTTCTGGAGCTGGAAGGGAAGATGGAGTCTCCGTGTTCCGACGGACCCGTGCTGCACATCGCGGTGGTGGGATTTCACCACAAGAAAGGCTGTCAGGTGACACTCGACGTCTTTATTTACAAACGTTCTTCCGCTCCAGATGAGATGACGCGCGGCCCCGTTTCATTACGTCATACTGTGTGTCGCTCTCGGTAAAAAAGAGCAGGAAACGCTGGTTAAATGACGAGTGACGTAATGGAGCACCTGAGCCCAGGGACGTCAGCGACCGAGACGTAAACATAGCAGCTGGCGGTGACGTCACGGTTCACGTTTATTAATTGTATCTTAATACATCTATAAAAAACACTAAAATCAGCCAATCATTAGACTGATCAATCTCTGACCGAGTGTGTGTGTGAGTGTGTGTTCTCTGAGTGTGTGTGTGTGTGTGTTCTCTGAGAGTGTGTGTGT